>CM038215.1:289508029-289966979 GCA_021442155.1 Cymbidium sinense
TTTCATAAGAGAAAAATAATACGCTTGTGAATTTAATAAACATTCATGTAAATATTTAGCTGAACTATGTAGTCTCGGTGTAAGGAGTCAAACCACTCAACTCAGCTCACCAACATGCTTGCAAGCCAAACTTAATGATTTTCAAGTTGGAGTTCGAGACGACTTGGCTCGTGGGCTTATCAAGCTACTTGATTCCTATATAATATATATAATTTAAAAGAAAAACTATTCAACCCAAACTCAAGAACATAAGCCCATGACCCTGTTGCCCTCACAATCCACATCATGTTACTCTTACAACTTTACCAAAATGAATTACTTTAAAGAGCTGTTTGGTTTGATGATTTTTACTCTAAAATAAAGAAAATATAGGAAATTTTAACTTTTGTATGTTTGGCATAGTGCAAAGTAAAATTTCAAAGTAATGATGTATTTAGAATACATTGGAATAATTTTGGTGTATTTGAAATTTGCCCGATTTGTAATTCCAAACATCTGTAAAGATCTTGCCGCCGGCCGCTTGCCGCTATCTTCCGTAGTTAGCCCAACCAACTTGCGGTATTGACCCGCACAAACCCATCGCCAAACACCTACCATCGGCCTCCACCACTGCCACCAACAACCCCAAAAATACTTTACATACTTTTATTCTATCAAATGATAATAAACAAACTCATGTATTTGCAGAGTTTTCAACCAAACAATCTAAAGTAATCCAAATATATTACATTCACTTTACACTATATTCCTTTTTCAAGCATCCAAATAGCCCCTAATAAACTTAAATAATTCCTCAGCCTTTCTGAAGTTAGAAACCCTAACTCCTTGCCTCCTCACTTCACTAAAGTTCGGAGCTCACATCACATTATCCTTACTACAATTGCTAGCCATTCCTCTTACGATCACGCGCAAGCTGCAACTATGTTGGACCACTACCACTACCAATCTTTACAACATCCAATCCCCTCATTCATTTCTCCTTTGTGCCCATCTTCGAGTCTATCTCGTGCGCATCAACCAAAGGTGGTTGACCATGTAAGTAAAAAACTTTCTTATAAGAACCGGTTTAAGCAAAAAATAGGTAAAAGAGGGTTGGCTTGAAGCAATGATTTGGTTTGCATCTATTATGATCTAGAGGTCACAAATTTGAGTAATAGAAGAAATCAAATATATTAATCTCGAAGCTCAATTTTTTTCAATTTTTTCGAGCCAAGATCAAGCTCATTAGATAAGCTAGAGTCAAGATTGCACTCAGGTTTAAGTCAACTATATAGTAAATAAGCTGGGTTTGATATACTTATAACTCGAGCTCAATTCAACTTATTTACACCCCTAAAGTAGTCTAATGGCTACATTTCAGATTAAATGAAAATATTAACTTATCTACTATCAATCAAGGAATACATGAAGTTCTACGCTTACCTTCATAGATGCATACAAATCTATCAACTAATGATTAGATAAGAAAGAATAAAAATTTCTAAAGCAATAAAGAAAGATCCAAGCTATTTTATCACCACAAAATTGTTGTCATCGAATACACAAGGTAAAAATATAAAATAATAATAATAATAATAATAATAAAATAAAGCAAAAAAAAATCACAAAACTTAAATACCCATGCACATTGTTCTAACATGACAGCAAAATGTTAAACTTAAGTACTCTTGTGTGCCATTTCATCAAGCGAAGAAATTGTATTATATGAAGGCAAGCCTCTACATGCTTTTCAAAGTGATGTTAATTTGAAAACTACCCCAAATCCAGATATCTCACTACATCGATCATTCATATTTTCTTAAGCGAGATGAGAATGCTTAACACTTTGATTGATGCACCATATTTCATGACCTCAAAATTGTCCACATCCAAGATAAACATGCAATAGAAATCATAAAATTTAAATACCCATTCAAGTTGTTCCAATATGACATATAAAATGTCAAAATTAAGCACCCATGTGTATTAGTCCAAAAAGCATATGCATACTTTTTAAATTGATGTTGGTTTGAAGACTACCCCAAACACGGTATCTCACAACACGGACAATGCATGTTTTCTTAAGCAAGACGAGAATGCCTAACACTCTGAATAACACCCTGTATGTAGGGAAGATGCTAGAAGCTATCAAAATTCGAACTAATATGATCCAAACAAAATAAGTGAAATAAACAACAAAGATAAAAATTAAAAAATGATAAAAAAAATATAAAATAAGTACTCGTGTGTGTTGTTCCAACATGGCAAAAATTTATAGGCATATGCGTGATTTTTAAGTACAGTAAATTTGAAGACCCCTAATTGTGGGTTTCACGACACCAAACATATAACTTTTTTAAAAGTGGAGAGAAGGCCTAATACTCCCATAAATGCCCCTACATGAGAGTTTGTTTAAATTTCAAGTGAACAAGCTAATAAAGACTCTAATATAACCAAAAATTGACCTTTGGGGTCACTTAATGTAACAAAATGAAATTGAAAATTGAATCAAAACAAATTTGAATAATAATGCAAGAAAAGTTAAAAGTAGAAACCACATATGATGGCAAAATAGGCATTTAAATGTGATAGAAGTCACTTCAAAAGTACTAGATTGAACTCACAAAAGACTTACATGATAATTGATGGCTCACAACATGCTAGAATAAGATTGAGAAGAGCAAGTATGAATGAGACTTTCTCATGAACACCCAAAATTTAATGAAATGGATGCTAAATGCAAGCAAAAAATGATAGGTTTGAATGCACAACAAGAATTTAAAGTATCACAAGCGCCATCAAATTTGTAATGTGAGCAAACAAACAGACGTAACAAATGAAGAATCAAAGCATATATAAAGTTCAATAGCTAGCCATAGCCAAGATAGCTAGTTTATCCGTCTAAAATAACAACTTTAAAAGAATTTTCTACCATAAAGATAAATGATTTATAGATTGACACTTCCTCTTCCTTGAATGCTCCCTGCAATTTTGAACCAAGGGTTCCTCCATAAAGATTTTATCCATGGCAAAAACCCATGAAAAATGGGCAATCATTAGATTAGAGAAAATATGCATGTATGTGAGAGAATTTTATTAATGATAGAGATGATTCTTTAGATGGATATATTTACGCCTATAATACAACATGACATATCAAATGAGGAATAAAAGTTCTCTCTAAACAAATAATCTATGAAAATGTATTAAAGGAAGTTATAATAAAGCTCCTAAAACAAAGAGTTAAAAGTAATTAAAAAAATGAATAAGGATAAAGCTAATGCCTCCTAGAAAAAGACATCTTACACGAGAGAAAAAGAGAAAAAAACTGACTGCCTTGGATAAAAGAGTGTCTAACCACCCCATGTGGCTTGGGTAGTCAAATTCTTGATGCTTATTGTGTTGTTGTTTTGCCTCAATGTCTATTTTTGTAGCCTCTTATATTTCCTCCTAAAATTCAACTCAATTCGATGGCTCCGCCCTAACTGTAGTCTGACATGTAACTTAGCCCTAATGTGTTTGGATCATGTCTTAATCGCTAAAAAAAAAAATTTTTTTGAACTCGAGAATTAGTTTCACATGAGATAGATTAGGTTTCATTTAACTAAATTTTTTTTAATGCTCATATTAGAGTTTGTTTAAATCTAGGGTCAAAACTTTCTATGGGCACAAGCCCTCCCATGCCTAATTGCCTCAACCCCTCATAGGAGAATACTTTGGACTAAAAATGATTGCTTAAACTCACTTTTAGGCGCATATTTGTTGCTTAGATTTTGATTGAATGAATTAGAAGTGCTTGAGAGAAATGCATGTACCCAAACAAACTTCTAGTGTCAGCCTACCAAAATTAGCAGATTGAAATCATAATATCTGAAGAATCTGATTAATGACAATGGATTTTCTCCTCTTAGGTATACCAAGCAGACTTCACTTAATATTTATAAGCTTTGACTGGTTTTGATTTTAATTAATTTACTTATTATTACAATTGTTGCAACAAGATGAAAATTTGGGTTGTAGTTATTTACATGGCACAAAGTTTGACATTTAGGTCTTGTGCTATCAATACAACAAACTGAGTTGGCAGTTTAATCAAAGCACTTAGGCATCATAACAATTTGTTATTGTCATAATTTAATGAAGTACTTTTACTATATGGACATTCTGAATGGTTAAAATCTTTTGGATAATCCTAGTAAGGACATGTGCTGCTTTTACTATTAATGAAATAGATTTTTAGATTTAATGTAAACTTGTGTTGAAAAACAGGTGCTAAGAGGTGAATTCATTCATAATTGGCATCCTATGTTTGCATTTAACATTAAAAAGACTTATGGGCTGTTTGGTTGGATGTATTTTAAGTGTTAAGTAAATTAAATGCGGGGATTTTAACTTTTTGAGTGTATGGTATGGTGCAAAGTAAAATTACAAGGTATTTGTAAGGTATTTGAAATACATTAGAAGGGGTAAATGTGGTATTTCAATTCAATTTGGACGAATTTCAAATACACCGACATGTGAGAATGCCGCCTTCACGTCGCCGCCGTCGGTCGACGCTCACGCTCACCAAAGGATAACCCCTAGTCCACCACCACCACCACCACATTACATTCACTTTACATTACATTTGTTTTACACTGCACTCTTTTTTCAGGCAACCAAATAGCCCCTTAGTCTTGCAAGTTTCTTTTGAGCTCAAGCTTTAAAACAAAACCTGCTGAATTATGTTAATAATTTTTTTATATGAAAACAAACAAGCATATACATGCATTGAAATAGGAGTGGAAAGCATATGCCAACATCTCCATTTATAGGGTAAGTCAAATATGTTTATATTTTCATTACAATGTTCTAATCGCTCTATTTTATTTTTATTTATTATTGGTACAATAACAACAACAATAAGCCTTTATCCCACTCCATGGGGTTTAACTACATAAATCATTTTTCTCCATTGTATCCTATTAAGTGTCATATTTTCATTTAATTCTAATAAATTAAGGTCATTTTTATACTTCCAAACAAAGACATTTTAGGTCTACCACAACCTTTCTTAATATAGGCTAAAATCTATACATCTACTCTCCTAATTGGGTCGTCAGACAACCGATATTCTACACAACCAAACCATCTACGGTGACTCTCTAGATCTTATCTATGGACCTACTCCAACCTTTTCACAAATATAATCATTTTGCTTTTTTGTCTCGAGTGTAAAGCCGCTTGAGTATCCTCATCTTTGCAACACTTATGCTTCTCTTTTATTGGCCAACATTCTACACCATAAATCATTGCAAGTCTTACCACCATCTTATAAAATTTTCCCTGAAGTCTAAGCGGTACTTTTCTATCGCACGACAAATCAGATGCATTCCTTCGCTTCAACCATCCAACTTGAATTCTACTAATAACATTCCCAACTATTTGATCATCACTTTGAACAATAGACTAAGATATTTAAAGCATTCACTTTTTAAGAACTTGATCACTAAAATTACACTCCATGTATTTTAGTTTTAGATCTACTCAAACGAAAGCCTTTAGAATCTAAGGTTGACCTCCATAATTTGAGTTATTATTGACTTCCTCTCTAGTTTTGTCAACAAAAAGAACATCATCAGCAAAAAGCATAGAACATATACCAAGGTACATCCTCCTGTAAATATCTAGTAAGAACATCCATAACTAAAGAAAAAAGAGATGGGCTTAAAGCCGATCCTTGATACCAAATAAAGGCATTAGCATGCAGGTAGAATCCCCCTCTATACCATATTGATCATTCTACTATCTCCACTGGGGTTGCCATGGATTATGCTTAAATGTCACAGGGTATTGAATCACAGGGCCAAAACTCATAATAAAACTAGTGGATCACTATAAATTCTGGTGGGGAGTGTTCCACACATAATGAGACAACTATTAACTCAGCTGCATTCACATTTTCATACTAAAAAATTAAGTACAAATTGCATTGCAGGCATCTTTCATGGCAGAAAGATGGATAAAGCGCATACCTGTAACATTGGTTATGACGTTTGTACTCTTCTGAGAAGCAAGAGCTCTCAACTTGTTTCCGGAAGCCAACTGAAGAAAACTTCTCATATGCAGCTTTTGTTCTTTGGGGCTACTAGTTTTACTCAGAGCATCCTCAAAAGCAACTAAATCCTCCTCTGTAAGGCAAGGAAGGGATAACAGAATCTGTTTATATAAAAAAATAACCTATTAGCATAAAAAAAAAACTTCCACTCAATAAACAAACATTTGCAAACATTACTTGTTCAGAAGTTCAAACCAAAAAGCTAATCGTCAACTGACCTGTCTTGGAGAAGAATCTCTGTTTGACATATAAACATATATTTCACGACAAAGACCAACAAGATCTGAACTGATGACTGCATTCGATTCTAGGAAAAGTGCTTGAAGTATAGCATAAAATAAATCCCTCACAACAAACTGGCTAAGTTCTACACATTATCTGTTGATATAGCAAGAAGGATAACAGCTCCACAGAAGGATGTAACTTTAGCAACAGCTTCACCGTCAGTCCAAGTGAATGCTTCAATACATATTCTCAAGGCTGGAAGAGCGAGGCTTTTACGTGTCATAAGAAATCTGCAAGTAAAGCAATATATTTTAAAAGTTTATTTCGATAGGGTGATTTGAATCACTCATAACAAATTGAACGTTATAAACAAAAGATGCAAAGTTTGGTTATCTATACAATACCCCATCATAGAATTTGTAGAGAATGCATCCAATGAATTGAGCGAAGATGACTCGGTGCGGTTGACATTTCCAAGTTGTTCCAAAGAAGGCAGCCCACCATTTAGAGCCGGTGAAGCTAAAACTGAGAGAAGATTACATATTTCCCGAGTCAAATCTCGCAGCAACTTCTCTTCCATTACCTCTAACTTTAGATCCATTCCAGAAAAAATAATAAAGGTGTCGGGAACCTTTGTTCTACCCTCATGCATAAGACTAGACCATGAGCAAGACAGAGCCTGATGACAATGGAGGAACAACGGATGAAGCAAGTTTTCCAGCCACGCAACCCTCAAATCTGCAGGGCATAACTTCACTATAGGGACAAGCACCAAGTGAATCAATTGGCGAATGTGTCTGAAGTCCATTGATTGTACATTCTCCATGAGAGCCATGGTAAGCAGAGAACAGTCCAATCCACGGAAAAAGCAATCTCCAATATTTGCCGAAAACCCTATAACATTATACCTGCGGTCATACAAGACATGTTGGCATTTAATCTAGCAAAGCAGGAAATTTAGCCAAATATACGATTGAAGTTTCAAAAGAGTACACAGAAGTAATGTTGCAACATGCAAAACCACACGACACATTTCATCTATATCCAGACAGATGTAATCTTGATGATAACCACACACTGCACAGTAAATCTCAAATCAACAATAATTCAAGTGTTTTTCATCTTAGTAAATCAACTTGTAATAAATGGAACTTCTAAATACAACTATCACTTAGAGCAAAGAAATGAAAGCCATTGAATTAGCTTCCCTAAATTCATTATTAAAATTTGAATACCAGTTCTCTTGTATAGATACTAGCTTGAGAGTGTAACTTAACCATGATTTTATATTTCTTATATGCTGCCTAAAGACAAGATTTGCTCTCTTTTCAGGTTTGTTGCTAAATGCCCCGAGTATTATGGAGTTGTGGATGTAAGATCTCATTATCTGATTGCTCAATCTACCATTCCCAAGATCTACAAGGAATCTGAAATCACCCCACTAAGAACATCAGGTCCACTCCACCACACCTCACCACAAAGTATAGCATGAAAGAAAGTGCAGTCTATTGCAACGAGGAATGCAAAAAAAAACTTTTATTTCTTTGTGCAAAACACAAAGCATGATAAACATACCCACTATCTCTGATACCCTTCAACCAGTTTCTAATGTCATTTTCATTGGAATCTTCTTCCCTGTGAATGTCAATTTGAGATCCATCGGCATGTGTAAGCTGACCTTTGGACAATTTCAAACTGCTCTCCCCAAGGAGGCTAGCCTGCTCAACTTGGCTCATACTTTTGGCTCCTCTTAGCTCCGCTGTTAAAGCTTGAGCTATTGTTGGAGACCAAAGAGAATGAATGTTACGAAGAAGCTGCAGAGTTTACATGGAGAATGATTCACAAAAAACGAAATAATAAACTGCAGCAATCAAATAAATGATTTGAGCTCTTAAAAATGAGCCTAAAACTAGGGTTTAGAATTCTAGATTTATTCAGGACTTACTCTGAACAGAGGAGGTAATATCCATGCCACATGAAAAGACATAGGATGAGGAGAATTGGAACCATCAGCTACTGACAAAGAACCTTGAGGATTCCAGTTAGCTTTATTATATCCACTTCTTTTGAGGGCCTTTTCAAAGAAGGTTACTGCATGGAAAATATTCCACATAAATTGTGGGTCTGAACACAACCGTTTCAGATCTAATGGGTCAGACAAGTAAGTATTTTGCCATTCCAACTGGATCCATTGTTTGCACAAAGGCTCAAGCAACCAGGCCAAAACCTCTTGTTGTTGCTGAATTCTAGAAGGCAAACAGGTTTTAAAAAAAAAAAATTAGAGAGGCAAGTTTCTGTTAAAAAATCAGTAGTGGAAAAGGAACAAAGGAGAGTGTGATATGATAAGAAGACTAGGGAATAGTTATAGTTATGCACCCAGCAGAAGACGCCATGACAAGAAATGCTTCCCCTAATAGATTATGTTCACCACGGAGCAAGAGACCCTCTGCTTGAAGCATTGCCATAGTATCGGCAATACCCTGTAAAATTAGTAAGCTATTAGTAAGCAAGCATGTTTTCTTTATGGTGGATGAGGTGGACATCAACCACAGTTTTGACTGCATTTTCCTTACAAGGAATTCAGCTGCAATGAAAGGTGCATTGACAATACTGCGATTGCAACATAAATTTTAAAAAATTGAAAAATAAATAAATAAGTGAACTAGTTTGCTGCCTAATCCAACGTAGTCCTAGGTCACACCACTTATGCCACATTGACTTCATGTGCTATCGAGGAATCTAAAGCTCAATTTTGTGAACCTCTTCATGCGCATGTTTCCTTATCATCATCTTATCCTTAAAAGTCTTAGTGTTAGCCTTTACATAAATGCCATGAACCCTGTCAAGGACTGCAATCACCCTCTCCCCCCTGTTAACTGTGACCCCAACCACAGCACTACATCACCCTAGCATGCTGCCTGTCCCTCACCACATTTAACTGTATTTCTTGTAAACAGATACAGATTTCCTCTTCTTCCACAATAGTTGTGGTGTCCTTCATCCTCTCTCTTGGTTCACCTTATTAACTGACCCAAAGCCATTTTTCCTTTTCTGCACGAGCTTTCTCATAGATTGCAATTGGCAGTCACCGTTTTCTTAAATTTCTTTCTCAAAAAATTAAAAGGGTTGAGTAGCAAATGTGAGCTACAAAATTTGTGCTGACAATACTGAGAGAATTTGTTATTATGGGTCAAATTATCATAAGAGAAATTGGATTACAAGAAGGAACTTTACAAAAAAATTTTGAGCATTTGCAATGACTTTATGATCTGATTCTATAGTTTCCATAGGCACAAGCTCCTATGATTAAATACTCATCTCCATATTGAGAGAACTTTGGATTAAAGTTAGTGAATAGAAGCTAAACACAAAGCGTATGACAACACCAGCTTGAGCTTTAGATTAATAAATTTACTATCTTCCGCTTAAAGTGGATGGTCAAGAATGATGATAAAACTAAATCAAGATCCCATGATTCTATTATCTTGAGTTGTCGTAAATAATATGCTTAGTCAAAAAAGATAGTTGACTTAACTAGATTGAAGAATTCTTATCGACAATCATGACATGCATCCAAAGAGGTCTTTTAGACTTAGGGTCATGTTTATCTAAATACTTCTAAATTGACCATAGTTAGCAGAAGGCTTTGTACCTGACCCATCTTATGATTCACAATGCAAGAAGACTAAACCATTGCAAAAAATCTGAACATTGGTTGTGACAATAATTTAATGGTGACATTTTATAACAAACTACCCAATCAGAGGTCTTTGATTATACTTGTTTCTATTGTAATGTAATGTCATTTGTAGTAAAACCACACGATCAGAGAACACATGGCACACCCTCACTACTATGACCTTTTTTTGATAGTGACTATAAAGGTATGACATTAACTCTTTGGGAGCTAAGATTATCATAAATTTGTCACCCTTGATAAACTACTGTAGAGGATAGATGAATTTTTGCTCTAAGTCTTAAGAAGAAAATTTTACTTAATTAGTTTGAACTTTATAATATTTTTTGAAGGCTTTATATTTTTATCAAATTTTGACCACCAAATGATCTACATTGATATTTTGGGGTATTTTTGAAAATAAGATTTTCCATTATTGTGATTTTCTATCAATGTGGCCATCAATAAGGTAAGATTGTTTGAAGCACTTGTCTTATCAATTTTAGAACTTAATTTTTGAAAATAAACTCTCCTATTATGATGTGCAATGACCAAGCTCATCATAAGAGTATTCTGGGTAGTTGAACTTTGTTGCTCGAACATGGTTGACTCTATCTTTTTGCTCGCAGAGGATGGGGTTGATGATATATGTATAATTTGAATTTTTGAAAATTTATTGCATTACAAACATTTTCAATTTTATCTTTTACATAAAGAGGATCAAGTCTATAAATTATAACTCTTATTTGATTTTAATAGGCTTGAAATAAAAACTTTGCATTTTAAAAGTGAATTTTTCATTGTAGTAAGCATTGAAGACCTTATATGTAAATGAAGCAAAATATAATTTGGTGAAATTCTCATGTGAGCGTTTAGTTCACAATTTATGAGGATGTCAATTAGTTTGATTGGATTAGGAGAAACCATTTGGCTATTTTGTTGAAATTTCATACTTGAATATTACAAAAAATAAAATAAAAAACATGAACCACATCTACTCAAATCCCTCTAGAGAGGAGGACCAAACTTATTAGGTGAGACTTATAATCCGACCCTATAAGCTTCAAGACCGGCTCAAAAAATGTCATCCAACACAACATATTCACGAGCTTGAGTTAGAAAAAGCTTGCACATTTTTCAGAGAAATAAATTTAATTTTTAATCCACACAACATTTTCTGACATCAAGTTTAAGCATCTAATGAAAAATTTTGTTTGTTTTAGCATGCTTACATGACATTTGATGCACTTATATGCTACATTTGCATGATCTGCAATACACTTGTACTGTTTTCTGTGCATTTGCTTGATGTGCTTGCACTTTTTTCGGCATTTATTTGATGCATTTGAAAAATTGGCTAGTGATGCATGTACATGACTTGAAAATACTTGGATTTTATTATTTGTTTGAATGTCTATCTTCAAGATCTATGCAAACGTTTTATTTTGAGTTAAAGAAAAAAACATCTTATATCCGTTTGCATGTAGGTATTACAAATACAGTATCACTTGTTGTGATCTAGATTCTTGTTATAATTTAATACTGTGCATCATTGCTTGTACTTTGTCCTCAATTTGTTGAAGTTTGAATGTTCAACAAGGCCTTATTCATGGTTGTTAGTGAGCTGTCGAATTCCTAAGTTCTTATTCTTATTCAATTTGCATTTTTTAGCTCTTTTAATGCAAAATGTACCATCATCCAAAAGCTATTATTTATATTCATTAGTGAATTATCAAGTCTACTGTGGATCTAAATTTGTGAGTTCTAAATGCAGATGAAAGGTTACATTCGTGCAGATTAATAAGTTATCAACTCCCTTGTGATTCAATTCTATTTTATCCGAGTTCTTTCAATTCATTTGACACATGCAAATATTCATTTAATAATTTATGTTCCCAATCAACTTTATTTTGTTTTGCAATAATTCCCAAGAGTTTATTTTGATTGTATTAATTTTAAATTCATAGCAAGCTCATTTCAATGAAAATATCAATAGACTCCTCGCTTCTCCCCCACATAGGAGAAATCTATGAAGAGTGCAAGGCCAGCCTACCAAGCAAAAAAAAGACATGAATGGGCAATGTCTTAAGACATCATGGCCAAAATTTCTATTCCTACCTTGCCAAAAAAGGAGTGTATGTGTTTTCAATTTATATATGAAAAACATCATAAAATTTTCATGCTAGATTGAAACAACAAGAACAAATTTTTATACTTGAATTTTTTTTATTGTTCTGAGACAAAGCTTACTCACGCCACAAGCACATCTACAAGCTTCCCTGCCACTCTAAGAAAAGCTCATATGGGTTATGTTACAACAATCCTTTCATAATCTAGATTTTAAGAGTTTTAAAATGTTTCATATTAGGAAAATTTACAGACATATTACATAAGTCTCATACATTTATATATCTAATATCTAAAATTTAATATTTATAAATATAACACTTTTCCTAATAAATAAAAAGGTGCATTTCACTTTAAAAAATTAATGATGGTATCATTTTTAATGTAATATCAAGGAATTGAGTGTTATTTATATAAATATGAAAATTTAAGTGTTAGTTATGTAAATATGTATGAATTGTACTAGGTATGTAAATGCCCCTTCATATTATGATTGAGTGCACAACGTGATGACAACAACAATGAGATCAAACATGCATAAATATTTGTTTTTCTTTTTTTTCTTTTTTTCTGCTATTTCTCTTTATTTTTTTCTTTTTTTCACCATTTTTGTTTTCTTATATAAGAGAGAGAGAGAGAGAGAGAGAGAGAGAGGGGGTAGAGAGAGGTATAGGCAAACAGGAGAGAGAATGAGGAGGGAAGGAGAGAGGAAGAGAAGAGGGGAGAAGGTGGCGATTTGGTAGTAGGATTAAAGTATGATTTAACTTAAATTATACCAAATGGCCAATAAAACAATTTTAAATCCTACAAAATCTTAAATCTCAATTCTCCATTTTTTTCTCAAATCGTAGCTTTAGTAAATCCTGGCAGCACCATGCATATTTAACATAAATATGTAATTTTCAGAAATTCTTCTCATTCACACATGTTAGTCCCATCAATGCCTTTGCCTGCAAGCTCTTGATTGTGATTTCTCTTCCTTCACACATCCTTAGCCACATTCAGGCATTCTCCCATTTTGTCTCAGTATTGCTTCCTTGCTTATATTTTCATCCAAAGCTCTAGAAAAAGTGAAGATGTAAGCAGAGTCATGAGATCATGTAGCTATAGGGTTTGCTAGAGAGAGAATGGGATCGAGGCAAAAGTGAGCATCAAAAGGGTGAGGCACGAAAAATGTGTGCGTGGCAGAAATTTTAATTTAATATTTTAGGGCATTTACATACACACAACATATATCTTATGTATTTATATATCTAACACCTAAAATTTAAAATTTACATGCATAACACGAAAATTTTTGATATCATAACAAAATACCATTATTATTATTATCTTTTAAAAGTGAATACACTCTTTCATGTATAGGTAAAGTCTTAGAAATATAAATATCAAACTTAAATGTTAAATATGTAAATATATAAATAGGAATTGTGTATATGTGCAAATCTTCACAAATTTTTTAAGTTCAACATTTTACACTTTTTCAGGACATTTTTTATCTTTTCATTAAGCGAAAAGCCATACAATGTGGGCATTCTTTTGAAATAATTTTGATGTTTCAAACTCATCAATGCAGCCTATTTTATAATAAAAGTGACACACTTCACATTTCAAGCTACGTGTATCAAGTTGATTTCACAAGATGCTACATCCATTGTCTGTCATTCATTAGATTAGATTGAACCGAGTTTTAAGATATATTTGAGGATGGCCAACAATAAATCCTTTCATCTTCTCTAAATTCCTCCTAAATCAGTATTTCTAATCTTTTAAGTTGCCTTTTCTATCATCCTTCTCCTTTGAAGGGTTGTAAACTTCCTCTTCACTATTATTGGCCTTAGAGACAAGCCATATCCTCACAATTAAATCATAACTATGATGATAGCATTTTTTTTTCTTCAATTGAAGTTAAGACTTCAGTTGTAGGTTAGTTTTGAAAACTATAACTTGAGATAGATAATTTTCAATTTATTGAAGTTTAAATATACAATTCTTTATTAGAGTTGTAACCTATATTAATTATTATCAGATCCAAGTTGCTTATATGCTTCCTTGGGTAATGTACATAATAATAAAATGCTATTGCAATCTTTAATAAATGCTTTAATGAGTAAGCTGCTTTGATGTAAAAGTAGAAACTCGTGTAACTAGAGTGTTTCCAATGAAAATTTGAAGTGTATCTTAAATAGATAAGCATTGATTTGTAGTACAATTGTTATGCCATAAATCATATTGTTGATCCTTTTAATAATACTTGCATATTTATAGGTGTTTGTATGCTTGATGGAAACATTGACAGTACCACCCTATTAAAAGAAATACTACTTGTCAGCCTTGCTTGTCAGCCTAATAATGCTGAGAGACAACTCTATTGAGAGGGGGTGGATAGACTACGGCAAGTTAGTAATGGCCTTCCTGTTAAACCAGGCCACTTCTATAAAAATCAGCACGTTGTTATATAATCTTATCTATGAAATAAATACGCTGGCATGCTTGTAGCCCAGTTAAATTCCACAAGCGATTGAATTTTACTATCAATGAATTGTATATGAACTATAATTGCATTCCACTTAGTAAATTAACAAATTTTCATGAATAAAATTTTTATGGAACTTGGATGTTTCACATTACAATCCTCGTATCATAAAAATATAGTTTGCATAAGCATGCTTTATTAGGGTGCACTAGGAGCAACTACAACTGTCTGAAAGCTGTGATTAATAATAGCTATCAGAAAACTATTGTTAAAGCAGCATTTCTATTTAGAAAATTCAATTGTGAATCTGTTGTGCTAAAACTATTGTGGATAAAAGACTGAAATACCCTTATATACATGTGTTAATCAATACATAGAGCATTCAAATGTTAATAATCATTATATTTAACTGTTCTTAAATATTTAATTGTTCTTAAATAGTAGGTTTGGATTGGAATTAGCAATGTATCGAATATGAAAGACCAAGTTAGATTATCTCCTTCCTTTTATTTTTAAAGTCAAATATTGACAATCAAGCAAGGAGAGTGAGGGTAGAGGAACCATTGAGGAGAGAAGTCCTTTTCAGAAGACAAATTACAAATGTAGCAATTACTTTTATTTTCTTTGTAAAGAAGGTTATTATGAAAGATAACCAAAATTTTATTAGTGCTTAAATCATTGGTATATATATATTGATATTTGATGAACGGAATTGAGAAAAAGTTATATTGGGGTATCTCTGAAAGGATTCTTTTTTTCAAGAATACTCTTAAGATTTCTCGATAGAAAAATTACCAAGGTAATCAGTTGTAACACCACCTTTCCCTAGAAGCAATAGCTACAAAAATTAACCGAAAACTTCTGCATTATTACCAACAACTAATGCCACATCAAGGTAATTATATTGGCGTGAAATACATATCATTCAATAGCAGTGTCAAAACCTAACCTAAGATATCTGATCAGAAGAGAGGTTACGAACTTGAACTTGGTGATTCCTTCAAATGTTGACAACCCACGAGACTGTAAAGAAGCACCAAATTGCCAGAAATCAAAGATATATTGAAGAGAGAGGGATAAGATTCATCCAAAGCTACTTCGAGGCGGAAGACACTCACAATATTCGACAAAGTAGGAGGCTTCCTTCTCAACTTTTCCTTTGAAACGGGATGGGAGGGAGAGAGATAATATGAAGCTTTGGAAATGAGGTTGAATAAAGTAGAGCTGCCTTTGGGGGATGTTCTCTTGGGTGAGACGTGAGATGGGGCAAGGCGGGGAAAGATTGGGATGTGTGAAATGCAGGACGCACAAAATGTGGGCCTCCCTTTCGAGGTCTCGCACTGCTGTTTGGAGCTGCAACTTATACGAAAAGCCAGTCCGAACGCAGTCCCTAAATAGTACCGGCAATGCATTTTGCACCGCATAGCAGAAAAATGCTACCCCAAATGCAACCGTAATCATGCCATTCATTTATTGTATTGCATTACTTACATATTATGTTTATACCTTGATCAATATAAATTACTTATTGAATTTGCCTAACAAAATCATTGTATATTTTATATATATACGTTGATACTACTAGGTTGATTGGTGGTGGACCATCATCAAAGAGCAGTTTCATAAGCAATATATTTTTTGCGAAACAAGTATTAGTTATGTATTAATTTTCTTAATTCAAACAATTATGTTTAGATTGTTTCCTTTATTTAGCAACATACATCATTTTTTTTTTTTTTTGTGTGTGTGGGTGGGGGGGTGTCAATGCAATTTTGAAAAAAAATTAAAAAAAAAAAAAAGCCACGAGGCGTATATCTCTCACCATGGATTGATAAGTTGTACATCTTAATAAGGCTATGGCACATTGCACAATTAGTGAGACTTGCAAGCCTCAAGAGCTAATGTTGAGGTAATTTAAAAAAATTAAATTTATAAAATTAAGATACAAAATAAAAAATAAACCTTTTTTTGTTATTACTCTAAGAACCTAAAATAAAATAAACAAACTAAGAACCTCTCAACTCCAATCACATGGACAATTTTGTTCAATTCTCACACTCCCAATTGCACGCTATAGTTACTATATTGCCATCGCCATTGCGTCCTATGCGCCTCCACCGCCTCTTCGCTTCTTGTTGGTAATCCATCTACATATTTTGAGGCAACTAAGAAAGACGGAGGAGAAAGCAATTCACGATTATGATAATTCTAATAAAAACATATTAAATGCATAGATTAGGGGAAATATTTAAATTGATAAATTATAACTTAATGACTTAGATTATTTCTTTATGCTGAATTTGGAGTGAGAGATACTTATTATTATGACCTTATTTTAACTTGTTTATGATGTTACTTTCATATTTTATTTTTATATTAATACGGAACTTATGTAGACCTAAAAAGATTAGTTAGGAAGTATAAAAAATAACATTAATTTATTAGGATTAAATGAGACTATGATGGTTAATAAGACACATTGCAGAAAAATGATTCCGGTAGCCAACCACACATAGTAGGATAAAGGCTTGTTGTTGTTATTATTATTGTTGTTGTATATTACCTCTAACTTCAATAATTTTTATTAAATGGTTTGACTAGGAGCTTACTTCTCACATTATGAACTAAAAATACCTCAATAACCCATTGCCCAATTTCAAATCTTGAAAAAAAAGATAATGGTGGTAATATGAGGTTTTGTCCTCACTTTATCATAAAAACAAAACATTTGGCATACATTCGCATCCTTAGGCTTGGCATGCATTCACTGTATCCTTGAGTAGAGAACTTGTAGCACTTATTAAGAACTTACAATTGTTCGATCTCAACTTATTCATGGGTTGGCACCAAATCTTACTTGCAAGACTTGCTTGGAGAATTATGTGTGAAGAAATATATATATATATATATACACACACACACATAGAGAGAGAGAGAGAGAGAGAGAGAGAGAGAGAGAATATGTCCATTATGTATTACTGATAATAAAAAGAACAACTATAACTTGAAAGCAAGAAATTAAAATTACTCCAAAAGAGGCCAAAGTCTCAAAAATCCCAAAATAGATCAAAAAATTTCCCAAAAAAAGTCTTAAGATGTCTAAATATCTCCAAGACCTTTATTTATAGGATTGGAGGACTATAAAAAAAGGCTACATAAAAACTCATAAAATAATAATAAAAATATACAGACTATAAGGGCCACTCAAGCACAGACATGTGTGCAATAATCTATTGCGATATATAGATAATGTGGCCCCTCATGTGGATCTACTCACCTAGCTCTGAACGTAGGGTGAGTCCTTTGCTTAAGTCCCTGTTGAGCAGGCAAGAGGCTTGCAAGTTCTCATATAAACTTCACCACTCTAATATGTTGGGTGAGTCCATTGGGCAAGTTAAATGTGTTGCTCGAATTGATGGTGAAAACCTTGCGAGAGTTGCCAAAGGACCCAGTTGTTGAGTTAATGGTGAGTTAGCGCATAGTATGGCATCAAGTTAGTCTAACTTGGCTAATTATGCTGCTTTTTGTCCTCCAAGGAAAGTCTATTTTTCCTGTGGTATACCCTAGGTATACAATTAGTTCCGCAGTTATCTCACTCCTTGTAGAGGTAACTTGCAAATCAACGAGAGAATTGATGATAACCATGAAATCATATTAGCTTCATGAATAGCAATTACTAATGCATGTACTATTATATAGAATCTTTTAGTACTCCCTTAGTGAATTGCCTTGTGATCATGTCGATTATTACTATTAATAAATTGTTGCTAATCTTATTGCATCATTGTGTTCTATAGGGTTGAAGACAAATGAGGAGACTATAGCGATGATGAGTCCTCAACTCTTCATTCATTGTGACATGGCTCCTCGACAGGAAGAACCAAATGGCACTAAGGAAAGGATGAGTCGTCCCCCTTCTCCCACTTATGTGGCAAACTCACCTTCTAACGAGATAAAAGGAGAGCTAGAGTTGCTAGGGTTCCATCTTTGGCAGGTGGCGAGATAAGTAGAGGCAAAGGTTGTAGACTTGTTGGCTGAACTTGTATCCTTACGTGAAAAGCAATCTCCTAAAGCAAGGTGCGAGTAATAGCAATAGCAATTGCCTTGGGCTTCATGTCATTGCAAGAGCACATAAATGATTTGCAACCACACAATGAGTTAATCGGGACGACACTATTCATCACAAACGGTGACTTGTCCTACAATACTTAATAAGAAAAAGAGATATCACCCCTAAATTATTATTGGATCTTGTACTTAGGCAATTCCTTAAGAGTTAGTTTTTGTAATAAAATGCGATGAGAGTGCATCATATAACGGATATTTATTATTAATATAGTTTCTTTGTTTATCAACTTCTCTTGTCCTAATTATGCATTCTTCATACTTGTTGGTAAGTTGATTTTTTTTTTCCTTGTGTTATCTTGCCATGAATTTTGGCACCAAGATTTAACAAGATTTTATAATGATGATACAAGATTTCGCCATTTAATGCTTGATTTGCAAGGTGTCGCTTTTGTCACAATTGGTTGACCAATGGGCAATCATATTTGAGAAAAAAATATCATTGTTCCCTAGCTGAGCCAGGCAAAAAAGGTGTCCTTTCAAAAGTTGAAGGTAAACACGATTAATGTTGACTTCTTGAGAAGTAAATAGATCTATGTACCTTTGTATCATAAGAACTTGTTCTCCTACTATGTAATTTTGCTTTGACTAACCTACTTATCCGATTGACCTTGAAGTACTAGCCTTCTTAAGTGACTCATCTTTGAGATCCCATGGGATGAGAAGCCTATCACTAAAGTATCAATTTCGATTGTGACGCCTCCAGCAATGCCTCCTACAATGATCTTGGGGTAAGGAGGTTGCGTCTAGACAACACGCATATCACAATTAAAGCGAGCATTGAGTGTCAGTTGTTTCCCAAATGCCTTCCACACAAAAGCAGCCCAAAAAGAAGAAGACGAAGGTTACTAAGGCTAGGCCTTCCAAGAAAAAAAAAACCCCCCAATAAGGTGGAGGGCTCCTATGCCCTACGTGTTACCAATCCTTCTAGTGGTGACTATGATATCGATGGCTTCATAACTCCTTTGTTGGAGAAAGCTTCAACTATGTTCTTAAGTCAAAGCTACATTTTTTGCAACTATGAATGCCAATGCCATGAATTGGCAGACAACCTTTGAACTTTGCGAGAAAAAAGTGGAGATCCTTGGGGAGCCTAGTGAAGAGAAAGAGTACTGCATCACCCAATCACTGACGAGCAAAGAGTTTGACCATAGTAGAGCAAGAAATAAGCTGTTGAAAGAGATTGAGGAGAAGAAGAATAGCATAGCCGTGAATCTTGCTCATTACGAAGCAAAGAAGTGTAGGTTCGCCGCATAACACCCTCATCGCAAAAAGAAATCCTGGTAGTAAGAGGCGTACTTCCAAGAAAAGGAGGCGTTGTCGACAAACTTCTTACATACACTAGAGTATATAAGCCTCTTCACAACTAAGTTTGAGGCAAGCATCCAATTTGACATTAAGAAGTTAATGGAGCATGATAAGCAGTACAACAAGGTTCTGGACATGGACAATATCTTCGCTTTATTAGACTTTAAGGACCATAAGTACCAACAGCTAGCTCAACACCATCTTTTTTTTTTTTTTTTTTTTGACAACTATGAGCAATAGGGTCAATGCATTTCCTTTTTTATCATAAGCTTCTGTAATTGGAATTTTTTTACAACATAACAATGAAATAATTTATCTTTAACTCATCATTGTCCTTTTTCTTTTTTTACATATATGTATGTTTGTTCTAATCACTAAGAGTGTACTCTTGGACACTCCCATGTATTAGCTTTGAAGAGAGCTCATTTTGTTGGGTCATTATCTATTAACATTCAACAAATAATACATTACTCATTGATATGCTTAAATTGTTTTAAGTCTTTTAGTTGCTTCCAGTGCACCTTAAGCATGTGGGCTTCACGAGTTAAGATTCATGAGATGTTAGTTGCACCTCACCTTTTTTCCAACACTTGAGCCTTTGCAAAGACATTGATCTAGATGCACCAATATAATAGACTCGCATACTACTTATTATGGAGCTCGTCACTATGGGCTCTGAAAATTAGCCATCAACCTCTCAATTAAGAGAGTGGATTAAATGCCAATTAAATTTTCAGAAGGCAGATGAAATAGTAGATAAGACACTACCCAGAGATTTCTCCCTCATTTTGTGAGGACTTTATATCTGGTTCCAAGTTTCCTTACAAGCACCTATAGTTAATTATCCCTCCCAATACAGAGAGAACTTTCGACAAGGCTGTTAGATCACTAAATGAAGCGTGATAGTAGCAATATGTGGAGTTTTGGAATTCAAATTTGTAAAATTCATGATCCTTTAACTTGAAGCGGATGGTTGGGGAGCGACGTCGATCAAGATGTATTCTATCATCCCGGTGGTCTACCACGTAGAAGAGGAGTCGATCAAACTTGGCGAAGGATTTATGAACCACGGTTGCGCCGCCCAGAGACCTTGTAGACTGGTGGTGTTTGTTTAAGAGCACCTTGCCTAGAGAGCACCATCAAATATACTATAGTTCAACTCAAAAGTGAGCCATCAACAGGCTACGAATGATCATAATATATATGGTATCTGACGAATCACCCGTCGAGAACTTTGGTAATCGATCATATGGAGCTCGCCAACGCAGGAGAACAATGCATCCCACTCGGCATGAGATTGATTGAGATATAATTGACTTGATTTGACCGACTCCTTCGTGAGCTAAAATTTTCTTAATTTATCATCTCAGACAAACAGTTACCGAAGGTGGGTTGGATTTTAGCATTAAGTTTTTTAAAAAAATTAAATTTCATTTAGGCATTTATAGCTTAATGACATGTTGGATTTTGCATTTAGATTGATACTTAATTTGAGTTAATTTGATCTGAGATCATTGTGATTTTAAAGTATCCTCCAGAATCTTCATTCAACACGACCATCGTAGGGGTGTATAACGTCTCATTTAATTTATTGTTTGCATCGTCACTATATTAATTTAATAATAAAGGATTAGATCTATAAATATAGATTCTTAGATGATTTAAGTTGAATTTCTTATAATATTATTGATTTTTTTTGATGGACCGCCCAGACCAAACCAATCAACCGACGCAGCATCCTCAGACACTAAGGTTAAATATTCATTAGGGCTCATGCGGGTAATTTAATTCAATATTGATTTAAATTTAGGGGATTTGAATAGTTACTTATTTTGATTGAGTTTCATTGCAAGTTTATAATTTTAGATACAAAGATTTCGACAATCCCAAGATCATCCTCACATAGACTACAACAAGGGCTACCACCATGCCAAGAACATATATGGGTGGTGTAAACACCGCCAAATATCCCACCATGCCAAGAGGCAGGTGAAGCACAATGTAATAGATTTTCTCAAGAAAGGCGTGTACATGTACTTAATGTCAATTTAAATAGTAATTTTTGCTTGAAGGTTGACTTTATATCGCCGCTAGTCTCCCTGTGAAAATTGGCAATATTTCATCAAAGATCCCGTCGTGGGTCGCCGGTATTTTGGGTCTACCCACCATGCCAAGAAAGACATGTATGGGTGGTGTAAACATCAAGGCCAAATGCATCATCCCACCATGCAAAGAAAGACATATATGAGGCAATTTAAACATCTAATTTTAGCTTTGTAGTTGACTTCATTTGAGTTAGGCCTCCGGTGTAAAATTTGATCAGATTTCGAACATCCGGCCGTCGCCAGGGAATTTACGCCGTGCCACCAAGAAGCGTGTATAGGTGGTATAAATCAAGGCTTAAATACATCTTCACACCATGCCAAGAAAACCATGTATCTGGCGACCATATAACATAAATTTCTCCACATCAAGAAAGGCGTATGCAGATTATATACTCAAACAATAACTTTACTCATCGCATCAAGAAAGATGCATCAGTTTATATTTCAACACGACTTCAGAGGCTCAAGGAGGAGACACGCAAGGAATGGCAAAAAGGCACTCATGGGGACTGGACGGCAGCGCCTGTCGGGTGTGAATACCACGCCAGAGTGCGAGCGCGGGGTACGCTGGGATGCCACGGCTGAGACGCCATGCAGCGCCGCTGTCAGGCTCACGGAGGACGGGTTGCAGAACCGCACGACGGATGCGTCTGGCGAGCCGGTGTGCTCAGTGGGGAGAGGGATGAAACGGAGGAGGAGCACGCAAAGAGGGACGAATGGGAGGCTACGGCGCGCGAGGGAGCTCGGGACGAGGCTAGAGCCAGCGTTTTTTGGGCAGTGGGAAGTAATTAAGGTTAGGATTAGAGAGGCATTTATAGGATTTTTTTCTTATTTAATTATTTAATTAGCTCTAATCTGAAATTTTGCACCGACATTGTTATATATATGTCGATCTTATTATTCGATGTTCGGACGAACGACACCCATTAATCGGATGCCTTTAGTTCGTCGCCGATCGATTAATTTCAATTCAAGCCGCCGTCACCGCTGGCTGACATTTGTGCGATCGTCAAGCGAGCCTCATTTTAAAATTTTTGACGTTTCGATGCTAACGACGTAATCAATTTCGAAGTGGCGTCGCCGGCATCATCACGTACCTCGATATGCGAGCGCTACCACCTCTGATCGATCCGTCAATGCAATATGTATATTCTGATCAATTTCGATATTTTGAACGTGATGGCGAAGTTTGTTCGTCGATCAGAGGTCATTTGGACAAATTTTGGCGATATCTAGTGCATTTTAGCTCCGATTTGCGTGTTGTATCTGATTGCTTGATATTCACGCAAAATAATCCGCGCATTTTTGATATATTCGATATTTGTTAACGACGATCAATTTCAAAGATCGTTAAGCGACCGCAGCCCAAACCCGAGGCGACGACCCCTTTCTTGATCAATCGGCCGTCAAATTGTGCAAGATGTATATTCTGGTCAATTTCGATGTTATGAACGCGATGCTCATTTCGATCATTTTGACCAATTTTGATAATGTCCAATGCATTTCATTGATCTAAAGCTCGTCAATTCATCCGTGAAATTGACTTGACTTACATGCATGGAGGTCAATACAAAGACTCAAGGGCTTGACTATGTTCCCTTTCTCTCTTCTTAACTTCTTTTTTTACTATACGAATAGAATATTTTAAATATTAAGGTAATCATCCATTTATTTATTTTTTGGTGACTTGAATGTGCTCTACAATTCAAAGTGAGTATAGCCATAGGTGAGTATTCATGATTGGTGCAAATTTTTCTTCTTTTTAGGGCTTTGGCTCACATGCAAGTTTTTTGACTGAAGGTCTCAACTAGTGCAAGTTGCTTAATCCGATAATGACTAATCTCATTGTTTTTTTAGCATCGTAAGGCTCGATTCTTGGTCATCCTCTAAATTGATAAATTCGCACTTCTGGATAAAAACTTTAATTAAATCATCCATTCTAGTCACATCAATCCTTCTCGGTTCGTGCCTTCCATTGGTCAACCATAGGGGTGTGTAAGTAGGTTTAATGTGTAAGCAATTTTCGATCAAGCACTTAATTTAGTGTGCAAGTTCCCCGATTATAGACGAGTTTGATAAAGCTCACTAAGTCCACAAGACAAATTCCTCAAGTGCTCGGTGAGTGGATTTTCATTTATTTAGCAAAAGTAATTTTATAATTCAATTGAATTATAGTGATTAGAAAAGATGTTGTAAGAACTAATACTTCTTAAGGGTAGGTCATATGCGCTCCAAGTTTTTAGCACTTCCTTTCCCATGTGAGTTTATAATTGATGTGTATCGAGTTTAACTTGCTTTTTGACAATATTCATCCCATGTCAATCCAAGTTTGTTGAGTGCAATCTAGTGAGCCGCTGCATCCACCTTGTTCATTATCCTTTTTGTTTCCTCGTCTTAACGAGACTTATGCTCTAAGTTCTTCCAATAAGTCAAGTGTTATCTCCATGACTTCTCCATTTTAACTCTCACTCGGATGAATGTTTGTGTTCGATAGTCATCATGACTTGTTGGTTGTGAAGCTCATATTTGACAAGTAGTAAAGCTTCTGTTTAATGAGATTAAAAAAAAAATTCATTGGGCCCATTATTGAAGAAAGTGTCATCGTAAGTAGCCAGAGAACCAAGGGTGGTGCCTCTACCCACTTCTTCATTGCACCTTCAATCGTCTTCTTTAGTAGAGTAAGAATCTATTTATTCGCCACTTCAACCTAATTGTTAGTCTACAAATGATGCACTGAGGTAAATATGAGCTAATTCCTTGAGACTAACAAAACTATTTTAGGGTCTTGTCAATAAATTGAAGCCCGTTGTCAATTAAAATAAATAAATAGTCAATACTTACAAATAATATTAAATCATATAAAGTTTGTGGTGATGTTGACGAGTGCATTAGCCTCTTTCCACTTCGAGAATTATCCACCATTGCTACGGACTTTCCTCTAATTATATCAAGTGGTAGTGGACAAACTAAATACATGCCCCACACGACGAATGGCAAGGACTTCTGATTGGTCGTAGTGGGTGCAAAGGGTATAACTACATCAAGGCGATCTATCACTATTCATATCTTATTGAGAATTTTTTGTCTTTTCTCAAATGGGCCAAAAATATCCCTATCTCATAATACAGTGGGTGAGTATTATACCTCCTAAGTGAATCTCACTCACCTGAATGTACCTTCTTCAACACTTTCTCCTTCACAATTTTCTTAATACACCTAAGATTAAGTAAGATTATCGATCTTCTAAACAATTCTCCTCCCAGCATAATATACTACGCCACCTAGATCTTGAATCGCAACAATTCTTTGGTAGTTGTGGCAACTAAATTAATTTTCAAATATTCTATGAATGGATCAATACAGCTCAGCAAGTGACTCTCCTCTATCTACAACGACTCGTTTCCTCAACGTTGAGGGTGGCGAGTTCCAAAGGTGGTTTGTCTCCCAAGTTGTTGGACTTAGAAAGTAAGTTGGTAAGTTAATTCACTTCCGAGAATATCAATATGATCTAAAATGCTCTAATTTGTTGACTTATACTTTTCACTTTGAACATGTATCTTTAAAGCATCTCATCTCTAACCATATAATCATCATTAATTTGATTCACCATCAGCTGAGAATCAAGAGAAATAGTCAAATGCTTCGCTCTTAGCCCTTAAACCTTAGTTCAACAAGTAGAGCCTTATACTCGGCTTAATTATTAGGGACCTTGAACTTTATTTCTCATATTATGTGATAGTTTTTCCTACTAAGCTCATCAAAATAATGCCTACTCCCATTCCTTCTTATCTAGATGTGCCATTGACATATAGCGACTACAATTGTTCAAGATTATGTTGAGGATCATTCAAGTCTACCAATTGTACCTTATTTGCTACACATGGTACATAGGATATGTTAAACTTGCTCAACCCAACTAACACTTTACGTAATCATCTTGAATGATTGGATTTAGCGAGTACAACTCTAAGCATGTGATCAGTGATTACTCATATCAAATGGGCTTGAAAATAATGGCAGAGCCTTCGAGCTCAAATAATGAAAGCAAGTGTGAGTTTCTTCAAGATTAGATATCACAACTCGATGCCTCTCAGGGTCTTAATGGCATAATAGACCCATTACTTTTTGTCTTCTTCCCTAATGAGCATTAAGGCATCTTCTCCTACTCTAAAGCATAATATAGGCTCTCTCCTAGTCACGGACTCTATAATAGAGGTGGCAAGGAGAGTAGGGACTTCAATTATTGAAAAGTAGCTCCACATTATTTTGTCCATTCAAACCTCTTGGTGCTCAAGAGAACAATAAAAGAGTAGTAACACTAATAGAACTTGAAGATAAAGTGACTGAGACCGGAAACTCACCTAATAAGCCGCTACAATTCATTGGTCATCTTTGATGATGTCATGTCGAGCATGGCCTTTATCTTGCTTGAATTGATCTTGATTTCTTCATGAAGAAGGCACCCCAAGGATTTATCAGACCCTACACCAAATGCTCACTTCAAAAAATTGAGGCACATATTGTATTTCTTTAGAGTGACAAAAATCCCTTTGAGATCTAGTATGCATAGCTCAAGTGACCTGCTCTTCACAAACAAGTCATTGAATACTATATCCTTCCCCTGGTCCTTGAACACTTGGTCCATCAACCTTTAATATGTCGCTCCTGCAATCTTCAAGCCAAAGAAATTACTTTGTAGCAATGGAGCCTTTCCCTTATAATAAAGGTGACTTTCTCATAGTCGTCCAGGTGCATGTTCATTTGATGGCTACTAGAAAACGCATCCAAAAAGCTCATGACTAGTACCCAACTATCAAGTCAGCATGGGAGTGTAAACAAGTCGAGTCGAGTTTTGACTTAATCGAGTTAAGGTTGTTTAATCCCTGTTGAGCTCGAGCTCAACTCAAGCTTAATTAACAGGCTCGGGCTCGACTCGATTTAAAGAAAGTCAAGCTCAAGCTCGACTCAAATGCTCGAGCTCATTTAAAAAGTTCAATAAACTATTGAACTGATAATGTGATACACTATAACCCAGTCACATCATATAAATTAGCGATAAGTCGCGAATCAAACCAAACTCAAACTCAAAAAAAATTTTGAGCTTCTTTATGAGCTTGAGCACGTGGCTCGATAAGCAACGAGCCGAGCTCGAGTCAGCTCACAAGCCAACTTGACTCAATTACACCCCTAAGTCAACATAAGTGTCAATAGCGACAATGGATATCCATCTTTCAGGCATGCTGAATTTAAATTAGAAAAATTGATGTATATCCATGCTTTTTGCAGCATCGCTATATTTGAAATCCACTTAAGATGATGGACTTCACTGATGAAGTCAACTTTTAGTAACTTATTTACTTTCTTGATTGGTTCAACAAGCAAGGCAATTTCTTCTTGATCTTCTGCTTAATTAATCTAAAGTTCTTCCTGACATTAAGTCAATGGCATGCTATGTTTATATCTATCCTAGGCATTTCAATTGTTGTCTATGCAAATATGTCTAAGTTATCCCTTAAGGCTTGCACAAGTGACACATTGTGCCACAAACTATAGAACAAACTAATTCTTAAGACTTGCTCAAAGTCATCCTCGATCGCCTGTACCTTTTCGACTATTTATATGGTCTCTAGTCTTGTTCTTACCACTTCTAATTGCAATACCATTCTTACCACTTCATATGTCTGTAAGTAGCACATCCTTGATTACATGAGGTCACCCCTTATTATAATTTTTTGTTTGCATGCAAAAAACTTGACCACCATATGGTAAGTGAAAACCACCATTTTCAAAGTATTTAACAGGGTCATCCAATGATAGCATTAGAAGTGGCCAAAGCATTCACAATAATAAAGTTGGTCATAGTTGTAAATTGCATATCCCTTTCTTCGTAGTTATCTGGGAGAGTAATCATTCATTCAATTTGTTACTATCATGAAAATCTAGAAAGTAGCCTAATAGAGAGTGCAATTTTTGAAATCGCATGTTCATCTTCTCAAATACTGACTTGAAAAGTATGTTGAAAGAACTATTGGTGTGTATCAATATAATCCCAATCTGATAGTTGGTGATTAGTGTCATAATGAACATCGCATCGTTAATCCAATGTCAATTTATCTGTTTCTACAAAACTGGCTGGCATTATCTCTATGACATGTGATTGAGCCATCGTCATCAAAGTTCACCCCTTCAAACCTTAATTGCTTCAGGATAGCTCATTGTGAAGGCTCGGTATTATCTCCCCTTAAGATTATAGACACCACTTATGCAATGTGGATGGATGGCCCTAGCAGGCACAAGCTCCTTTCCTTATTCTTTTGCTGCATCTTGTTAGTTCATCACACAAACTCCTTCAAATTGGCAAGTTTGATAAGTTCTTCTAAATTTCTGAGATGCAGACAAACTTGTGTTATGGTCATTGTCCCGATAGCATGCGGTGCCTAGAAGAATCTTGCGTGGGTCCATTGGTCCTCATTGATGCAAGGCATTTAAAATACTCCTTGCTCTAAATGGCTTCAGCTAACTCAATAATTGATACTCTTAGTTGGGTAACTATAGGCGGATGATGCGACTGATACTCACTCTAGTACAGGTGAGTAGACTAGGGTATCTCCTAATGCATGATTGGTGATCTTACTCTGAGTGCTAGGCTTGGCAGAGCAAGGGACCTTTACTGCTAGCAATAAGGGTAAATGTGAGGTGCGTTTGATCACTTCACCATTCTCTACGCCCACAACCTATCTTTAGAGTGTCGAGCAAGTGGGGATTTCCTTTGCCTCCATGG
Organism: Cymbidium sinense; assembly: GCA_021442155.1. Taxonomy (NCBI): domain Eukaryota; kingdom Viridiplantae; phylum Streptophyta; class Magnoliopsida; order Asparagales; family Orchidaceae; genus Cymbidium; species Cymbidium sinense. The sequence goes on from CM038215.1 coordinate 289,536,929, forward strand.
CCCTTCTAGTGAGTCACTCGGGATAATTGAGCAACTTTATTGTACTCTTACACATTAACATGATTGTTAGTGAGTTTTATTAACATCGACTATGTCTTTGGTTGCTAAAGATCAAAGGCATATCTAAATTATCTAGGCCTTAGGTCAATGCAGCCTTTGCAACTATTAATCCTTCACCTCAAGCATCTCCCTTTAAAATAAGTGATGAACTTTCTCAAAGATTCTTCGAGCTCTTGGCATATCCGCAATAGAGCTTATGAGCTTTTGAGGGGCCTCTGCATGTTAGTGAATTAAGTTATGAACATCTTCTTGAACTCAACGAATGAAATGATGACATCATGAGAAGGCGTGAAAATCACCTTAAGGCTAATTCCTTGAAAGCTAAAAAAAATGGCGCTTTAGCACGTCATCAAAATCAAGTAATGAAGTGGTGAACTAGAAGAGACATGGTTCGCGAGTTAATTTTGCCTCTATAAGACTCTCAAGTGCAAGATCTTAAACTTTGATGGTGGTCGAAAAAAGCTTAGTCAAAGCCCTATTCGCCTCTTTCCTCAGAGGCAACATCTCCTCATCACTTGTGTGGAAAGAAGTGTCATCTAAACTTGGTGTCGAAGTCAATACCATTTGTCAATACCTGAGTCACAAGATAGCTGAGTCAAATAAACATTCCAACTTACACCCTTAAGGGCTCTCCCTTTATGCTCACTCACTACATGGCCTCTTGGATGAGGCGAGTGATGCGCTCTTCCATTTCTTTTAAGTCTTAATAAGTGGCAAAGTGTTGGGCGGTCTTCTTTATATTGCTCAAGTTGTCACTTATGGGTTGTCCTACTTTTTGAAGAACTTGACTCTTAGTCTCCGATCTAAGAGGATATTAGATCTGATCTATCCTTGGGTTGACACTAAATTGCACTCAAGATATTCTTGAAAAAATAGGGTTGTATAGAGAGATGGAGGGGGAGGGAAAGAATATATGACATATGTCTTTGGTCACTGCATTTAGAATGAAAAAGAAAATCCAGAAAGTAATTCACGTAAAAGGATTACTTTATAGTTGTTTGTTGAGCTTTTCAAATACACGACTTTCATTTTTTTTGTTCATTGATAAAACGAACGATAAATTATGGTCTGATCGTCATGTGGTGTCCCGCCGACTAGGCATGGTGGCACCGATATGGCCAGCATCTATACGGCGGCTACGGCGGCTAGCGGCTAAGCCGGCAATGGCCTTTAATAAGCACGCCAGGCTAAGCCTACCACATATGGCTTTTACCATGAAATGGCCTCGGCTGGTATTAAAGTAAGCTCTAAGCAATAATGGAAGGCTGTGAGGCTGGCTGGCATAATAAGCATGCTGGCAAGCAGCTAGATGGCAAGAATGGCGGTACCAATAGCAGTAGCCAACTCAATTACACTTGATATCTGATTTGAATTGGCCTAAAATGGCGAAATAACGAATAAATTTATCTGTATTTGAAATCTCAAAATAATCAGATTTATTACTTGAACCAAATATATATAGAAAGGAAGAATGCACTCACTTTACCAGAACCAAATAAATTTCATATATCATTGATAATGAAAAGTGCAACAGAATCAGATATTAGGAATTAAAATCTATCTAAAAGAGGTCTGAGTCTCAAAAGACCCAAAAAAGTAAGATTTCCACAAATGTCTCAAGCTTTTTATTTATAGGTTTTGAGGGTTACATAATAGGCTACAAGAAACTTATAAAAATAATAACAATAAATATACAGACTCCAGGAACCACTCCAATACAGACACATGTACAATATTCTAGTGCGACCCTAGATGATGGCATCTCATGTGTATCTATTTGCCTAGTTCTAAATGCGGGCAAGTCTTTTGACCAATTCCTCGAATCATGATGCAACTTGGTCGACGAGTTTTCGTAGAAATCATCCTTTTGGCATGTTGGGTGAGTCCATCGTGAGTTAGATATGCTACCCTAGTTGACAATGAGTTCTTGCGGGAGTTTGCCAACAATTTGTTCCCCAATTGCAAAGTTGGTGACGAGCTAGCACATAGTCAAGTACCAAGTTGGTCCAACTTGGCTGATTCCACTACTTAATTCTCCTCCAAGGCAAGTTTAACTTGCTCATAGTATACCTTGAGTATACAACAATTTTTAACAAAATCCCACTTTAGTTACTTCTAGAATTTGATTGAAAAAAATTTCTTTCCGTTATTAACAAAATGTTGCTTTAGTTGTGTCTAGAATTAGATCGCATTGTGATATCATTGGGATGGACTACTAATTATTACATGACAACAATGAAAGACAACCATATTAGTGAATTTTTCCACAAATTGCTACACAAATACAATTGAAGGTACTCTGCTTGATGATCATGTGCTCAATCTTTTAGATCAATGATGCAGTACGAGTTTACATAATTATGGATAGCCTAAATGCTAAGACTAACCAAAACTCATCACCTTAGTGATAAGCTTAAAAAGATTTTCATGCTCCTTAAGTTGATCAAGATCCATCAAGGATAGGCTCAACTACTCGAATATAGAAAGTTCAATGGGATCTGATGCATTAGGTTTGAGAGCTTTCTTAACTTTCATTTGATGTTCAAGCCTCAATTTTGCTAATTGTTAATTCAATAATAGGTGCAACGAGGCATTTTGTCCATCATGATCCCATATAGCTCTTAATTTTTTACATACTTTTTTTGTGAATAATATTAAATTATGATCCACAAATATTACTTCCTGTCATGTCGCAAGCTGATGAGTACTTATTATTTGCAAAAATTTTTGTATAAATGAAATTTTCCTCTAACAAAACCTAGATAGAATTCATTGCCCTTGAAATTTCACAAGTCTTCAACACATTATTCATAGTATTTCTCAATTGTTAATCATTATAGCCCTCTTTCCTCAACTAGCCAAAAAGCAATAGCTTACGACTCAAAGAAGCCTCTTAAATCCAACCCATTCCAGCCTAAATGGTGTAACTTACTATATAATTATCCGTTAAACAGCCTAACAAAAGCCATATACCATTATATGAGTTCAACTAATCCAATAATGGACAGATAAATTTCAACTTGCTCAAGCCAAATGGGAATGCACTTCAAATTATATCCACCTTAAAAGACTGAGTATTAACACTAGTGGTTTCTAGAATTGTGTTAGCAACTTCTCTAATCTTCAAGGTTTTCAACATCTTCATAAATAAATCCATCCTCTATACAAATCATACTCTTGTAATGTTGATCCTTTTGAGGATGCAAGATGATTTGGGTGGAGACTTAAAAGTGAAACAACTAATATAACTTGTGCAAACAAAGTAAATATTTAGATCAAGAGGCACAAGAAGATCCACCAACAAAGACTAAGTGTTTGTTGGGAGATAGCTTTTCACTACTTTGTTATTGAAATCATGTCAGTGCCATTTGACTACTACTTTCTTGTTATTTTCAAAAATTTATGATTGCTTTACAAAAACAACTCTATATCAGCCCAAATATATCCTCAAACTTTTGCAGCTTTTCCATGTCACCAAATAAAGAATTTCGCTTAATCACAAATTTATCTCCTTTGATTCTCAACTGCAAACTTCCTTCATCAGCTTACATGTTTGTGCACCAGCTAGCCTCATCATCTACTTATATTTGTTTCTATAAGTGAAACAATTCCTCTCAAACTAAAACTTGTTCTAAGTTAGATTGAAGCATTTAATGACCATCAAATCTATCTGGATGTTGTTAATAGAGATCATCTTGTTTAGTGGGGGAATAAAGTTGTACAAGAGAAGCTTAAGAGTTTCTAGATGGAAGAAGTACCCTAGGTGGATTGCTATAATATTTTCCACCAGAGTGAATTAGAATTTTCAATAAATGGAATAAAACTCAATACAAATGTATACTAAGGGGTATACCTCGGGTAAAGTGGACTTGACTTGAAGGAAAACAAGTACCATAACCATTTAAGTCAAACTAACTTGATGCCCAGCTATGCAACAACTCGCCACCAACTCAATGAATTGCAAACATGTCGTTGATTAGCACCAAACAATGACTTATCATTCACTTGGATAATATGTCCAACTCTCTCAACAAACTCATTCAGTGCATCAAACGAGTGGCTTCTATAAGAGAATTCTTAGCCATTGATATCATGACTTGGTAAAGAGTCGAATAATGAACTCATCCCATATTTAGAGTCAAACGAGTAGATTTGCATGAGGCCACTTCATCCAAAGGCCACATCTCAACTACACCAAGCTATTGTACACATGTCCACTTCCTCTAAGCAAAAAAGAATATCACCAAAAAGCATACACCAAGGTACATCCTCCTATAAATGTGTAGTAAGAGCATTTATAACTAAAGCAAAAAAAATATAGGCTTAAAGCCAATCCTTGATATAGAAAAATACTTAGTCAGCCCTCCTTCTATTACATAAAGAATAGCCAACAAAAATTTTTATATCAATAAAAAAGGGTAGATCTTACAATTAGCAAAAAAAAATCTTAGACCATGAAAATATCCTATATAAACATCTAATATTCAAAGAAAACTAGATGAACGGCCATCAGATATTTTATAGTTTTATGCATACATATAATGTAATCCTTCATTTAGGATGAATATAGGCATAGCCTTCTATTATACAATTTGATGAGATAACCATGATGTGGCCAATAATAGTGCATAGTTTTGATGCATCTACCAGTCAATGTGGTGCTTATAATAAATGTTTGTGGGGACACTTAAATTGAAAAGATTCAATCTCATGAAGCTTTTTTCTTTTGGCACAACTTCTAAGTGCTACCATTAGTCTCTATAACTTTAGCTCATTTTACCTTTTCATTTAGTTTTTTTTCAAGTGAATGATTAAAAGTTTCTTTTTTTGGATTAAGAAAAAGTAAATAAATTTTGAGATTTTACATATGAATTATTTAATCAAGGAATTTTAAATACATTGTTATCAAGAATATCCATGTGATGGCCGCTCACCATGCTGCCGCCGGGCCGTCATTGCCACCGCTTTGCCAGCTGCTGCCCCGCATGCCAAAACATTAGTGGCCAAGTAACTCAGACTCCTGCCGACGTCTAAACTTTCATTTTTTTTAATTACAACAAAAAATGTCGTGAATTTCAACCAAACAACTATAAAGAATTATTTTTCTGAATTATTTAATCAGATTCTTTTACATCGACAACAAACCAAACAAACTCTTAGTTATAGTTACATGCCATATTGGTAAATATATTTTCCTTATTTTACTTGCATAAATTAATTTTTACAACTTCTCTTAAGTTCTACTCCCACCATCTATGTAATGTGATCATTTCTAACATCTACCATGATTGCATCATCCATATAATATGATAATTTCTCATTTTTTATCTTAATTATACCATACAACCATCTCAACATTCTAATTTCTATCACAATCAAACGGATTATAATTGACATCTTCGATGCTCAACACTTGAATGCATTACTATAATCTATGTAATTATAAAGCTAGAAGCAAGTATGCATCATATTCTTTTCAGCACAATGTTTATAAGACTCTTTTCATTTTACTCATCTAGCTCTTTATGTTAAAGTTATCTCTAGATTAAACCCATACAACTTTATATGGTATATTTAAGGCTTAAACTTAATCATATTTGGTTATCACTTGATCTTTCAATACTATCTAATGAATATAATCAATGATCCATAAAGGAATATCCTGTATGTTCTCAGCCTTCACTCTACTAATTTTAAGCCTCATATTTTTTTTCAAGTTTTTCTTTAATTTTCAAGCTTTTTACTTTTTTTTAAAATATGCATGTACAATTGCACTAATCATAAATAAACAAAGTGACCGAACATTTATCATTTGTCATTTATTTGGTGAATTACTAAATTCATTATGCTTATGCCATTAGATCAAGTAACCTTAATGGCTTAGTTCAGCCATTTTTCATAGAATAAACTTTTAAAGCATTAACAAAACCACCTAATCAATGTTGGAAGCACGCTTTCTTACAAAAGAATCATCCATAACTGCATTGTCAAATGTAGGGGAGTCATATAATCAGCATCACTTTATCATATATAGATAATTCAAAAAATTCTCAAGTTACAAAGGTTAAATACAACTTCTAATCATTTCCAGCAAGGAATACACAAGACACTTACCTTCATGAGAGGGAGAAGGCTTTTCTGAGCAGCTTTGGCAATTCGAATAAATGACGTACATACTTGTAATCTAGCATGACGAGCAATGTTTGAGGGATCCTGTCAATGCAACGGGTGAAAACAGAAGATGGCTGAATATTGATAACTTTATCACTAAAAAAGAAAATTACGCAAAACCTTGAGCTTCAAAGGAAGTGATGTCAACAGTTCAAAAAGTTTATTGACAACCGTAGTAATTGAATCAGGATAAAATTTCAAATAGGGACCCAATGCATCCAGAAAATGTGCTAATAATATAGTAAGTGGTGGTTCAGTCCACTTTTGTGAAAGAAGCTGCTGAAGAAGACCTGAAAACAGAAGTAAAACAGGATTCAGATGGATCTGTGCATAACTTTAGAAAGTAAGATGAAAACTAGATAGAAAAATCGCAACCTTCTAGAATCCCATGCAATTGGAACTTGATTTCAGATGTACAGTTATTTAATACAGTGGATCCATCAAATATTGCACTCACAATTGCTTCCAATCCAGCTTGCATGCTTTCCATCAAGGGCACAGCCTAAAATTCAATAGTCTTCATCATCATTAGCCTTGACACAACTATTCACATATGGCTTACTAAAAAAAAAGTGGGTCAGTATAGTAACTGGGTTGATCAGAAAACTCTAAATTGGATGGTCACAAAAGTGAAAGCAACACAAAGTAGGCTGTAGTTCAAATATTAAACCTCAGAGAGTATGGCTGTCTGGGCAGAGTTTATCAAAAGAACATCAAGTCGATGTGAAATCCTTACTGCAGCTATTACCGGCTTTTGAGACGCAACAAGCCTGATAAGTTCCAGCTGTAAAAAAAATAAATATGTTAGAGCGCCAATAGAAAAACCGTGTACAGACTACAGATATTGGTGCAAAATCCCTGTATTAAGCATATCACCATTATCACTGAACCAATTTGTTAAACAGCATAAAACATCACAAGTTGGATTCCAGAGTTGAAATAATGTATAATCCATAATTGTAACTTGGAACAAATCTACAATCATTAATTAAAAGTTGGATGCCTACTTGTATCCAGTTAACTAAGAAAATAGTACAACCTTTCTTTTATTGTTCTCTCATCTAATAGTCATCAATTTGTCTCAGTTTGCATCTGCACAATGTTTAAGACACCAGAAAGAAAAAATCATTATATGGTCCACGGATGCCACATATTAAAGCTAAATTTAACAAGACTATCACCTTCAATTGCCCAACATGCCTCTAGAAAGATCAAAAATAATTAGAGATGTGATTGTGCATTATATATAAAGAACTTAAATGTGACAATGACATGGCAATACAATATGATGACAATGCAATGGTTATCATTTATCAAGAAGGAAATCCAAAAGAAACTCAAATTTTTAGTGTAATTGCTAGGGAATTACAACTAATGAATTTTACTAAAATAGTTTCATTAGCAGCCAAAGTCTTATAAATGAAAATAGGATATACCTTATCTATATATAGAATATTCAAATATCTGATATAAATCTCATTAATAGATTGTCTCATGCACATATTTTCAATTTCTAAGAATTTTTTATAATTTATAATTTAATAATTAAAAAAATCAACAAAAAAATAAAACAAAAAGAAACATATTAATTATATCAAAATTAGGAGGCACCAATAACTATAGTTTGTCATCGGTAGGGTCATTCTTACCGATATAATAACTTTTAAAAAAAAATGCTAGCATAGATCAAGGAATAGTTCAAATAATATCTACTAATATCACTAAAAATATTTTAAAAATTCATTTACAATAAAATTTAATTGAAAACATTCAAAAAAATCAAGAAAGTAAAAAAATTTGTATTCCTCCTTGCTATTGACGATCCACTTTCACAATACCTACTATTGCACTGTAGAATTGGCATATCTGCAAATTCTCCATGTCAAATTTACCCAAAGTGATTGGGCTGTATGTATCCTCAAGTGGCATCAAGTCTGGTATACTTCATTTGAGTTTGACCTTGAGTCCTTTGAAATAGGAAGGTCTCACACATAAGAAATAGCTCAAATGTCTAAGTTAAAAAGAATATTTTTAAAAAATGGTTGTATAATGATTTAGTTCTTGAGTTTAATTCTAACATAATGAGAAATGATTAATGTTTGATAACTTATGATTTCTCATAAGGATATGAAGTTGTCATGTCATCTATGTATTTGACAACATCCCATGACCAAATGCACCTTGAGTAGAGAAAACAACACTTCCTTTTGAACCAATATAATTTATATTACTAGACTAGTGCCCCACAAGGAATCATGTAAAATTACCTGCCAAAATAGAAACATTCCTGCTAAAAAGATAAGAACAAACTGTCAAACACCATCACATCTAATGGTTCGCCATCCCTGATAAGAATTGGTTATCAATATTGGCTTCAACATCCATACCATAACAAAATTGGGAGGAGAGTGTATAAATTTATATTTCATGCACGAGTCTTGGCTGCATGGCACACTCTTCATTACTTCAATCTGAGTCAAAAGAAATTCTCTTTCACTAGCGAAAGAGCCTAATCTAGTGTCCTACCATCCCCCATAAAGACATTATTATAGAATTTATTCCGTGAGTAAATATCTAGAAAAGTGCGATCTGTTATGAAAAAATAGATATCTATCGCTTATTTAATACTGGTCGTAAGGCCTTTCCTGACATATGCTCCAAACTTCCAAAAAATCTATATCGATGACAAAGAGATCTTTAATGCTTCAAATCAAACAACTTTTGACTATACAAGAATAAACTAATAAGTGATGATAACTCATAACAACAAATATAGTATTTTGGCTCTCGCTAAGCATAAAATGAGAGAGATATTACACCCACAATGCATGTCTACACTTTAAATTATTCTAACGCTCAAGAATCTCAAAACCTCATGATGTGATGAGAGTAAATTCATTGGTCAATAAATAATAACTCCAATGACCAGTATAAAACTTTGTATCATCGCGTGGAATAATTCTACCATGAGTCACTAAGCTCACTAAATAAAGTAATAAGACATCCTCCCTAATTATATCAACACTAACTTATTAGAGGCATCACTCTCCACCTCAAACACTTGATTGAAGTTAAGAAGACTTAATATGAGAGTCTGTTTCACAATCTGCTTCAATGTATCAAAACTATTTTGTGCTTCCTTTGACTAGGATAGTTTATCTACCTTGAAAAGGTCCATCAACGAGACTGCTATAGAGCTAAAGTTTCTAATGAACCTCCTGTAGAATAAAGTCATCTCATGGAACTAGAATCGCTCAAAGGATTATACAGTCAATTTACAATAGCTTCTACCTTAGATGGATCCATCTTATTTCAACTATTGAGATTATATATTTCACAAAAAAAAAAAAAAAAATCTAGGAAGTTGGGAAATGACACTTATTATGGTGTTCATGCAAGCTTTTCAAAGATAAGACTTGTCAGATGCATCAAATGATTCTCCACTGACTGCATGGCAAAGAAACATCAAAGTATCCAATAATGAATTTTCGATAAAAGCTCAAAAAACATAGTTCATCACCTCAAAAAAAGTGCTTGAGGCCATCTCTGATCTTAAAGGATGTCTTTCACTCATCCCCAGGCCTCATCCAAATCTGATGATAACCATTACAATAATCTATTTTGGAATAGATGGTCACCTGCAACCAACCAACAAGTCATCCAATCATGAAATAAAGAATCAATATATGATGGTGATTTTGTTCATAGCTCTATTGTCAATACACATACAGCACGAACCATCCATCTTGGGCACAATCAAAAAATGTACAGCGCATAGACTAGTACTCTCATGCATCAATACTTCAACCGCCTCCCTGTAAATTCCTCATCTGCATCCATAGGCAAGTGGATGAGGTAAAACATAGGATTTATCGATGTTATATGTCCAAGGGCAACCTGATTGCTATTAATCAATATATCCTAGAGCTCCTTCAACGATAAGTACAAATGCTATAATGTCTTCTTCATGACATGCATAAAATACCTTAATATAGCAAAAAAATATACCATATGTAATCTCGATTGCAAATTGATTTCCTTCCAAGGCAAGAGTGCACTTCTCATCTCTTGTGAATGCGTAGGTGTTCTTGTAACCTTCTTAAATTATCCTTCAATCATATTGCCAAGAATAGCTAAAGAGGATGTGCCAAGCATTCATAAGCATGATGTCACACCACACCTACTCATGTAACTTGTTTACAATAGAGAACTCTATCAAGCATATCTTGTCAACACAAATCTCATTTCCCTTCTTTAACCAAGTCAAGGAATATGGCTAAAACTGCAATTATATAGAGAGATTCAAACCTTTTACCATCTGGATAAAGGCTACATTCTCACAACTGCCTCCACCAATGATAAGACTATACACCTTCCTTTACAGCATACAATGAGTGTGAAAAATATATCTAAGCAATTGTTGCTTCGGTTTGATCTGAAAGAACTATCAAACCAGCGAGCATCTCACCTTCATTTGTTGTCTACTAATCCTCATGCCTATCATCCCATGATTCCTCATTATCCCCCTCCTTAACTATAACCTACTCAGTAAAGGAAATCACAATCCTATTTGGGCAGTTGAAGGCAATATGACTATATCCATGGCAATTGAAACACTTCATAACTGAAACAATATAAGAGTGTTGATCTTTTCAAGCTTCTAATCTGAGGTTGATTTTTTCTCCTGTGGAGTTGATTTTACACCTTCAAAAGGCATACTCATACTACTTGATCATGCGGCAAACTCTGCTTAAAGGGAGGGATGGTTTTGATGTTCTTATGTTGCTTCTCCAGTTTCAAGGAGAAGGTCTATACATACAAGGACCAGTAATGTTGTAATTGCACCACATTATTGACAAATGGTCTTTAACTTCCAAGGTAGGGGTTATGGCATTCTCCTCTACCTCTATCAAATCACACTTCAACATGAGCAGCTCAAATTCTATGATAAAATCCACCACAATTATGTCCAGGAGCGAACCTAAGCACAGTTGAGGGGGACAATTGCCCCACCTGAACTTTATAATCTTTTATATGAGGAGTCAAAATAGTCATTGTCTCCGCACCTAAAAATTATTTTTCCCATTTACTTTTGTCCTAACATATAAATTTATCCATCCTGAGAACTTATGTCAATTAATCATGTTTGTAGTGTGCTAAAAGATGCTTGTGCTACAACTCTCACTCCATCTTAATCCACATGGTGATCCCTCTACAAGACACATGTTTCAGGTTCTCTCATCACAAAGAAGTACTCTTTTTGAGTTTGATGGCCACTATTTTGACCCTCTTGACATGGGAAATATCCTTGTACTCAATGACACACTCCACCATTTGAAGCCACACAATAAGTTCATCTAAGATCCATGTGTTCTTAAAAAATCCATCAACTTAATTTTCACCCCAAGAGCAATATCTATTCTCCCATAATTAAATCATCATTTCATTGGTTATTCATCACTAGAAACATGTTGGTGAAAAGGGTTCTCCTCATTCTCTATTTAGGTTAGTCATCGCCGCAGCTATAGGTGATATCCCCATATTATTTGCCTTCAAATTAAGCAAACCTACATTATAATTGTAGGATTACTCATTGTGTTTCTTCTATAGTGAGTTCTTAACTTCAAGATTCCTCCTTGGTGGCATGATGGATTCCTTAAGATTACACAGTAAGAAACAGGATTTTTTGTTTCACACCCCGCATGACCCCTTATTCTATAATTCAGAATGTCAGACGACTGATTAAACACAGATTCACCACACGCCCAACCTCGGATATCGAATCCAGCAGTGAAATTGTATCTAATCAAATCATCACAAATTTACAATTCATCTACTAATTAATTATCACAATTCAAGATAAAATCTTTAATAAATAAATACTAGAACTAAAGATATCGATAAAATTTATACCCAAAAGTTCTTAATCTTCCCAAAACTATACACCCCAAAAAATGTAAATCAACAAAATGCATTACCCACCTGCCTTTTCCCTAAATTATCAACAAGAAGATCATAAGAAAGTTTCAGGAGAACGCTAAAGCAGTTTCTAAGCTGCGAGAATAATCGAGTATGTAAATTTGCGAAGAGTAAACCGGTAAAATCTGAAACAATAACGAATATGAAATACGTAGATCAGATCAGACAAGCATGTCATAAAGAGTTATTTAAAATCATTTCAGTCTATATCAAATCATTTTCAAATGTATTTATAATTTTGACTTCATAACAAAAGGGTCATCAGCGTCATTAAAAAAGGTAGCGGGGAATTATACTACTTACCTAAACACCGGACTAACGCTCAACCTCAAATTCGAGTGATACTAAGATCCTCGACGCGGCTCATCTCTGCCGAACTTTTTTATCTCAGATTTATAACATACCTATCACAATTTTTCCCGACATTTCTGTTATCACATTATGATTTAACATGTTTTAAAACATTTCGCCTAAATTTAAATCATATCTAATAAAGAAATGAACTAATTGGCTTAATATCAGCAATAATGAAAGATACAATATGATACTAATATCTGCAGATGTCACTCATACAATCTAGTAAACAATCATTCATAAAGGCTATAAATCCGAATTTAAATTAACAATGTCTCACCTCGCCGATCAAGAAATGGATGTCATTCCTCCCAAAGCACAACTTATAATGAAATAACCTTCTAAATACTCTTAATACATAAACTCATAAATGAAACTCATAATTAACACGAGGTATTAAACCGCAATCTTACCCCAAATTGATGTCCCTCATATAATCTTTCAATAGAGATTTATTCCAAAAAATCTACTAACGCCAATATTAATTACCCGAAATTAACAAACATTAACAAAAATGTCAATCCTAAACCCCATTTTAATACAATAATTCTACAACTCACCTATACAAAAGATTTGAACTCCCAATCACGCATTTCAACACCAGAAGGAAAAGAAAAGGAATGGAAAGAAATTGAACTTACAATTCGACAATAGAAAGTTTGATGCCCAATTTCCAACCCACAAAGACTTGGTATTCCATGACACGTGACGCACGAAGCCCATAATGGGATTCCACTGAAGCCGGATCATCCACGCATTAAGCCGACGCAAGCTCATAGCACATTCCTCCACACAAGAATTTAATGAAGGCGGCGAGGCAGATCTAGTGAAGCGGCGAAAAAAAGAAAGGAGGGAATTACCGCGCTCGAGGAAAGGAAATAAGGAAGCCGGGAGAGATCCAACCATACACGTTAAGCAAATCTTATCCGAAGTAAAGTGGGTTTGCTACAGTAACGATAAAATTAATTAGGAAATTAGGAAATAAGCTAATTGGATATTAATTGGATATCACATCGCCAAATGGGGGAGAAAAGAAATTTGAATGAGAATTGGGTTAGATAGATTGAATTTGGCCGGGGTAGGAAGAGGGATAACCCCAAATATATCCGGAGTTAATCTAGCTCTAATACCAAATGACACCATTATTAAATAAACAAGATGCAAAATGTGAGAACAAGAGTTAGAAATGAAAAGAAACCTAGAATTGGGGACAGATTCCCTTGTTGGCAACTATAAGAATGGAATTCTGGATGATATGAAGGCTGGATGGCAAGAAACAGGTTGGAAGGAGCCTATTCTGCAACTAATTGGACCAAAATGGCAAGAAGAAAGAACTAGAGAACCAAGTCGTGTCTTGCTGGAACAGGATGGGATGCAGGATGGCTAGAACAACAGTTGGATGGTTGGAAATAAGGTCATCAGATGCAAGGACAATGGCTGGCCAACTCAACGACAACAGGAAACAATCTTCAAAGATAGAAATTAGACTCAAGATCACAATCAAATCAAGATGCAGATTCACCACTTGATTGAACGGAAGTTTATAGCACTCACAAATGAGAAAACAGATAACACAATATTCATAAACTTAAAACATCAAAATTACCCTCTAAAACACATAAGAACTTATTTATATTACGTTAAGCAAACCCTAAACCATATACAAACTGAATCTTAATAATATGGAGTTGGACCAGCTGGTTCAAAGAACCTTCGAACAAATTCAGGTATTAGGGTTACAAGGAAGCCAAGCAGGCATGGGACACTCTCACGTCATAGACCTTCCCAAGATTAAATCTAAGTGTTAATCCCCATTTTCTCACCAACTAAAAATTAAGTAAATGCTCTAAATCCTAGAAAATATAAAGTGGGAATAAATACAAAAAAATAATGGGGTTCACCAAGTCTGATCCTCCAAATGTGAGGGTTGGAGTTGACAGGGCTGGTGTTTCTGCAGCTGTCCAAATTACCAAAGAATAATTACAACTCTTTGAATCACACTATTTGTAAGGCAAGGTAGTAACTCACAACCTTTAGGCTTCTTTATCATTAAAGTTATAATACACATTTGAAGGGTTGATCCTCTATGTAAAAGGGTAGAGCAACAAGCACATGACTCGATAATTGACTAATGCTCAATCCTCTAATTAAAAAAATAATAATAAATATAAAGAACAAAAGGTGTCAATAAATGAACCGATCCAACAACCTAACCCAAATCAAGTCAAAAAAATTCAAGTTCAATTTGACCCAAATTACTATTCAGAGCAAGTTCAGGTCTATAATATTATAGACCTAACTAGTACTCAGATCAGATTCAAATTATCATGAATAACTCAAAATCGGCATGACTGTTATTCAGGCTTGGGTTTGGATCAAATTAATTAGATTAGAAGAGTCATATTAAGCTTAATTATGTTGTGTTGATCTAAAAAATTGTATGATATATATAATATAGGGTTAGAGGGTCAGATTTGAATTAGGGGGGATCAAGTCGAGACAGGTTTAAGACAAATATTTTGACCCATATAAAAATATGGTCTAGTTCGAACCAAGCATATTCGGGTTAGGTCAACTTTGGTTTAGACCCAAACCTAACATGTCAACCCAAATTAACACCCCTAAACAAGACTTGTAGCTCAACAATTGTTTAAATCCAATCCTCGACAAAGTTAGCCCAATAATTATCCTAAGGCTTACTCCTTTACATAGGGGTAAAATAGGCAGGGACATAATTTGGCATTGATCATGTCACGACCGGCCCAAAAACTTGGATTATCAAGACAAGAACAAAAAATGAAATCATAATTTTGAATGTTTTTAATTTTTATCACAAGTCTTTCTAAACAATTCTGAATTTTTTAATAAATAGTCATCCAATCTCAAAAGAGCTAATAGCTGTTTGGAGCGGTTTTATGATGGCTTTGCTCTTTAAAAAGCAACCACAATTATGTTTGATTAGCAATTTTCTACATGTTTTTCAGAAAATTTTGTGGTGAAAAGTTATTTTGAGAACATGAAGTGTTAAAATGTAATGACTATCAGAAAGATATTGTTTGAACTTTTTTTTTAAAATATTTGTAACATCGACAGTCATTTTCAAAAATTAATTTCCCACAACTTTACAATCATCTTTACAAAAAGTTGTAGTTACCCCAAATGCATCCTAAATCATAAGATTTCATTTATATTCAAGTAATAAGATACACTATCTTTCAATACACATGCATATACTCATAATTATCATTTCTTTATGTTATTTATCTCATCATATAATTCAAAATTTTATGTAAAGTTCTAGGATATAATCATTGGTAGATGAAATAAGATAATTTCATACTAACATCCATAGTAATATAGAAAAGAAAAACAGATAATCACTTTAGATACTTTTAATGGTAAACTTGTATAATAATATTATCAAGCATACATAAAACAATGCATAATAGTCAATGCTTTAAATGTAAGAAGATGAATATAATTACTACAACATAAAAATATAATTAGCCGTCTTACTCAAAAGATTTGTTGGTCACATAATCTTTTCACTTAACCTTCTTCAACTTCATACCTATAATAAAAATATGTAATTATATATAAGACACTTAGATTGATTGATTTTTAAAATTCCTCATTTAATTTTATATCTATCTTCATTATTTTATAAAAAATTTAATTTAATTCAACTATATAAATCATGGCAAATTTGAAATCTTTAACTTAATATTTAACTCAATGTTTAATATATCACTACTGCATTTACCTTTCAATTTCATTTAAATCATACATAGCATAACACTCAAATTCCCATTATTATAATTTAATCCCATTATCTAACTAGATTAATCTTTACTTTTATTCAAATTTTTAATCCAAGATTCATGTTTGCAACTATTTAACTTATTTTTCAACATATTATTACAATTTGACTACTAACTTTTCAATTTTTTTAATCAAATATACATAACCTTTAAATTTTCTCTGTTCTACTTTTTTAAACTTTATTTGAATTGCCACTTAAATATTTTAAATTAAATCTTATAACATGAAAACATTAAATTTAACTCTTTCTTAGTATTTATAATTCATTAACTTATTCTATTTTTTAATATTCTATTCTCTCTCTATATTTGCGCAAGAAAATAAATTTTAGGATTTATAAAATCTTTAAATGAATATACCAATCATCCTTAATTTAGACTAATTCAAGATACTAGATTACATGAATAAAAATTCATGTTTTTTTATTCATGTACATACCGCTATTATTCTCCTCCTTTCTTATGAAAATACAAAAAGCTACCTTCATTGGTTTTACTCTTCTTGGCCACACAGAAATTACAACAAAAAGATATCTTTGGATGTAAATTAGAACTATGGTTTACAAATTATAAATGGAAATATAACTAAAACTTACCTCTGAGCATTGAATAACCAACGTCCACATCATGTTTAATGCACACCCATGCATAACCACGCGTTGAGCGCACAAGTCACCCTTATCAGTGCATCTAACAGCTAACTCACACCTATACTCAATTCGACTGCCATTCGTCTGCTCACTCTCACGCATTCACCTTCTCCCTCATAGTTTCTCAATCACACTTTCTATCAATTTCATTCACTCCCTTTATTCTACCTATTCAATTGCTTTTCTTAATAGCTGAACTTATTCACTCATTCGAGGCCAAAATTTGCAACCGGACATTTGTTAAACAAGCTTGTTATGATAGTGTTATTGTTTATTTTTTTATCATATTTTTTATTAGAATTTATGTATTTCAATTAAATTTTATTTAATGGTTATAATAAAATTTTAGAATTACTTTAAAAAAATTATGGCTAATTATATATATATATATACATATATATATTATTTAAGTAATTAAATCTCCCCTTTTATAAAAATTTTTCCTTCAAAATTTAATATATAGTGATAGAAATCGTATCACAAATGAAGAGTTGTGGATAAGATTCTCACATGGATGATCTTTAACCGATGTAGCATCCCATTTTGTAATTTAAAACCCATGTGGAAATTTATTAAAAACAAAGACAAATAAAGAACATATATTAATTTTATCTAATAACATCATGACGAGCTTATATGTAACTGCACCACCCCTAAAATAATTATTTGAATTTAACATAAAAGAATGAGACAAGAGCTCTATTGTTGGTCATTAAGCTCTAAGCAGATAATAGAATGTCAAAATGACTAATTTATGCATTTCACCAGACTTTACGAGTAATTTACTAAATAAAAACATTTAAAAGAGTGAGAACTCATACCAATCTAGAACGATATTGGCTGAAATCACTATCCTCAAATTCATCACTCCATAGTTCTAAAGCATCATTTGATGCATGTCCAGGTACATTACTTTTCTTGATCATTCGTTGGAGAGACACATCCAAAAGAACAGCACGGGTGTCATCATTAACAAAATTTGGCAATCCTTTTTTGTCTTTATCCGCCTGAGTAGAGACCAAACCCAGATTATCAGCAGCAGCATTAGGGTCAGTGATTTGTACAACATGCCTTCCTTTGGATGCTGGCTCTCTCATCAATGTCTGTTACAGGAGGAAAATTATCTCGAATGACAGATACTTCAAAAAATGGTGCTCATATGTGAACTACAGAGGAAAGAATACAGACCAGCCAAAAAATAAAGACTGGAAATGGAGACCGAACTTGTAATGTTGAAAATAGCCCATCATCTGGAGAGTATAAATTAATATTATTTAACATTTGGTGTATATCATCACTTTTTAAGAATAAAAAAAGGTAAACGAGCAATGAAAAATACCATCATTAGATAAGACATTATGAATCTAGAACAATCAAAGTAGCGAACTGCAAAGCCTGGACTTCACAAATGTATTCCATTTGTAAAAAAATCTAATCACCTTTCAATCCTTAAGGTGAATATATTAATGATTTTAAGGCAACCCTTTTTCTAATGATGATCTAAACTCAACACAAAATAATATTATTCATGATATTTCATCTATATTACAAGTAAATACAAAATAAAACAGAAATTGACATTGAAGTCAAAACAACTTTTAAAATTCAACCATGAAAAGTCTGTTAATCCACTTCCTCTTCATGGCTTAGTCTTTAGATAGCTTATCTTTGTTACAATATTACCCAACCATATCATTTATGATTATGTTGAATTATGTGTCAAGTATTTGCAAGAATTAAATATTGATTCTAGAATTGAGGGTGTTATATGTGATAAAGGATATATAACTATAACTAAAATGCTTATTGAAAAACATAGAAATTTTCATCTGAAGCTATGATCTAGTTTGTGTATCTTAAACATACTTTATACTCCCCAACTAATAGTCTTTCCAGGTAGAGCTATAAAAATATATTAAAATCATAGAAAACCAAAATTAATGTGTATGTACATGATTTGACTTATAACATTAATGTTGTTGAAACTATGTCACTTGATCGAGAAATCATAGAAACTCTTATAATTATTGTTGCGCAGATCACTGTGTTTCTACTTCTATCATTGTCACCTACCATATACATCAAGAGTTGCAAGACAAGGATCTGAAGAAAATATTTTTTGCCTTCCAACGTTAGAGAATTTCTAATGATGAGTTGTTATGCCATTTTCCTGATAGTCAGCAGGAAATCACAACTTTCATTCTTCAAATGAGAACTTAATGGCCCAAGAGAATTGACGTATGTATAGCTTCAACTATTCAACTATTCAACTATTCAATCTGAAGACTTCTTGGATCAACCACATCTGAAGACTTCTCCGATTGATTTATGTATAGCTTCAACTATTCAATCTAATCACCACGATGATCAAGCTAATAAGCTGCTGAAAAACTAAGTTCAATTAAGAGTTCTTTAAAAAGTTTAAATTTTATATAAGTACTTTATTATTTTATTATTTTAAGAACTGAAGTAATTTATTACTTTATTATTTTTAGAACTTCTATTGTCTGAGATTTTTCTATAAAGCGACTTTCATGGGGTCAGTTGTAACAGCTTCGTTAATTGGAGAAACAGAAGGTGAAATGCGGTAAAAAACAAGCAGGAACAGATTTCAAGCTATCTAGATTCTCGAGATGCCAATATGAAGCAGTAATAAAACACAACAGCATCAATATCTTCAGTGATCACCAGTTGAAGAAACTGAGAGGTCATACTCCCATCGCAAGCAATACATTGCAAGTGTGAAGAGCCCAAAGCCACCATACTCTCACATGTTCGCTCAGCAAACTCAAATTCACTTTCATCAGCAACAACAGCATGCATACCGTTTGTTAAAGAAATCACCAGAAACTTGCATCAAGACCTGGAAGATATTAACCATAGCAGAATCGAATTCAGATGCAGTTGCATCCTGAGGCCTTTTCCTATAAAATTAAGTACAAAAAAATAAGCTTTATGCCATATGAGTTACTATTACAATTTGCATATAATCTGGCAAGACCAAACACTGATGTACCTCTGGGACACAAGTTTGAAAAATTCACAAGCATGGAGACTAAATTCAGGGAAGAAAGCAATGATCCACATCTGTCCAACAAAAGATAAGTATATGCATGCTTATGTGTAAATAAATTACATCCCAACAATCACATGTTAAATATAAAAAAGAAAAATAGCATACCCAAGAATAAGGTGATATTTGGCAAGGTGTGGCAAGGGCGCCCATTCTGCATATGCATTTATGGCATTTAGAGCAGCTATCACTGTAGCAACATGCTTCTTAGCAGCATCTAGTTGCTGCCTGTTATATTCACTCAAAGCAGCTCCAAAATGCTTTTCAAGTAACTGCATCACAAAAATAAATTTCACAACTGACATCAAGTAACTAACAATGAGAAACAAAGCATACAGTGCTTGTCACAAAGTATAACAGCACAAAGGTCATGTAGAATGGTGACTTTGATTTGCTTGGCCCCACAATAGGTTAGGGATGGGAGATCAAGTATGATAAGGTAAACAAATAGTTAATGTGACATACCGAATATAAAAGTGGCAAAATATCTGTCAAAGATTCTGTCAATCCAGTAATAATATCCGTCAATCACCTGCCACAAACTCAGAATAATATAGATACAAAATGTAAAAAAAGAGATGATCACAAATTCAAAATTAAACCTTTGGATTATCTTGCATGTGAGTCAACGAACAAGATATTAAATATAGATTAAGAATTTCATAGAATTACCTTAATTTTTTTATGTGAGCTCGGGATCTAAAATGCACAAATATGGGAGTAAACAATAAGAAAATAAAACAATCAAATTATCATGGATTTAAATAAAGGAAACCTAAGAATTAAAAAATCAAATGGATGAAGATACCCAAATCACGAGAGATGAGCTCATCCTGTGACTTATGTCACTCTCCATGCGCCACTCATCATGACGCTTTAATGTAGAGGCTTGTCAATTGTTTGGTGGGTTTACCAAATAATTCGACCAAAAAACGCGATTTCGAACCCGATATTTGGAAGCGGGTCAAAACTTCAAACAGATTTCGAATAAATGACCAACCCGATTTTGGGTCAATTTCATCTCGATTCGGTCAATTCGGTCATTTGTCATTCAATTGGGTTGGAGGTCAAGAACCAATCTTTCGTCAATTTCTTCAAACCCAAAATTTTGTCAACCCAAACCCAATTTTTCAGTGTTCGTGTCGTTATGGTGTCAATTTGACATAGAGGCCACCTCACTACTCCACATTCTATTATCATTCTTGTGATGGTGCATGTTTGGACGTTGATGTGCATGCATCTCTAATGCATAGGTTTGTGTGTTGGTGCTTATACTATCTCTAGCCTTAGTATCTAACATGTCACACCCCAGATGACCCCCTCACCTTATGCTAGGGTCAGTCTAAGGTGTAACAGAATAGGATGACTCGATTAGACACAGATTCCACCAACACGTTCCAACCGCATCGCAACGAAGCAGTAAATTTGTATCTAATCAAATCATCACAAAATTTAAAATTATATACTACTTAATTCATATCACCAAATTGGAAGCATAAAAATCTTTAAGTACATAAATCTGAGAACCAAATATCGATTAAAGTTTTAACGTCAAAAAAAAGTTTTAATCTTCCAAAACTATACAACCAAATGACAAATCAACAAAAGACTTCTACCCACCTCGCTTTTCTCAAATTATCAATCCAGAAGATCATGAAAAACTTAAGATCAATATCTAAAATAACAAGATTAAAACAATCGCGTATGACATTTAAAATTTGTATAAAGGTAAAAGAGTAACTATCGTAGAAATGTAATAACAATATGTCTGACAGATTGTAGATCAATAATTTGTCATTTCATGAGTCGTCGTTTATTTATTCGCTTATTTAATAAGTTCTATCAAATCATTTTTCTAAATGTCATTTATAATTACATGGTTTAATTTCATAACAAAAGTGTCACCCTACCGTCGGGCTTAAACTGAAGATAAAGCGTGACGAACCATACTACTTATCTAACTCACTGGTGCCTAACAGCCCAACCTCATGTCGAGTCGGGATGCTAAGATCCCCACGCTCCATCTCCGTAACTTTTGCATCTGATATCTATAACATCCTTCCTATCACAATTTTTTTCTCGACATGCTTTATCACATTATCGCATTTAACAATTAATAATGTGTTTTAACATATTTTCATATCCAACAAAATCATATCTATTAAAAATGAACTAACTGCTTATAATCATTGTTATACTAGTCAAGTAATGAGCATTTGTAATGCATACAATAATAAATATCATATTATTCTACATTTATAAGAATCGTAGAAAACGAAATAAATGGGTATAAACCGAATTTAAATTAAGAATTATGTCTCACCTCGTTAAAGCTGTCGATGTGCTCGCTTCCTCGAGTACACAACCTATAATTGAATTACTCGTCTGAATACATGAAACTCATAAATACATTTAACACAGTAGTATCACCAGCTTAAACTGCATTCTTACCAAATTAATGTCTTCATATACTCTTCAAATACCTCGAGAACGACTCAAAGTAATCTACTAACGCCAATACTAATTACGTTAAATCAAGATAATAAAGTTAACAAAATGCCAATACAAATCCCCAATCTAATATACAAAATTTGCAACTCACTTAACATTACGAACTCCCTACAGCATTTCGCAGCGAAGGTGGAAAAAAAGGAATAGGAAAGAAATTCAACACAGTAACTCCCAGTTCCTCCATCGACCAGACCGAAATCCCCATCCGAAGCCGACGGTTCACGACTTCCAACCCATGCGATTTACCCACGGACGCTGGTGCCTGTGCTGAAGGATCGAGGGGTCCGTGAACGACGATTCCACTCGGCGCGTTGCCCCGGAGCGGGACTCCAGAAGCCGATCGGTTTCGCGAACTCAAGCATCGCCAGCCTGCACCACGAGGCGACTCGTCGCCGAGAAGGCGGCGGCGAGTGGCGGTTCTAGTGAAGCCGGCAAGAAAAAAGAAAGGAGGAAATTATTCCTGCGGCCCAAAGGAAATGAAATAAGGAAGCTGGGGGAGATTACCATCCTTCGATCTAACCATACACGCGTTAAATCCTTAATCCCACGATGCCTGGGGATATAATAATATCCAAGAACGACGGATTAATTAATTAGGAAATAAGCTAAATTGGATATTACATAACATAACGCTCTTGATTTTTGATTGGCTCACCTTTTTCAATTTATGATCTACTCATACCTTAAGACATCATGTCATCACGATCCCTCTCATGACGGCTCTTTCATTATTGGCCCTCAAGTATGATTGCAATGTGATGCTCCTCCTAAGACGGCTCTCACTTCTAAGGCTTCTCCCTCTAAGGGTCTCCCATTTAGTGCACTCTCAATCTTTTGTCGAAGTTATGTGAGATAAAGTGTAATATCCAAAAAAAAAAAAAAGTAATTTAAAATTTCGCATTTTTACTTGGTTTTTCTTTTAGTCATGTATATTAAAATATACTCCAATATTTTTCACACCCCGAAATCATTAGACATATAGACATATTATCCTATACTTCTATATTTTGTTCTAAAATGAAAGAAAATATATATATATAAAAATTGTATTATCATTTATTAAGTAATTAGCTGATTTACTCTCTAAGCTAATTCCTTGTTAATTTCTATTTAAATGATCTAATTAATCCAGTAATCGTAGCACAATTAATAATGTGAAAATAACTATATATCTTTAAAACAAATCTATGAAAATAATGTGTAAAATTATAATAAAGATATTAGCATATTAATAGAGAATTTAAATATGTATGTATATAATGTAGAGAATTTAAATATGTATGTATATACAATGTAGTAGTATGAATGTGTTAATTATGAAAACAATGAATTTTATTAACTTTATGTTAATTTAATCGAATTAAGATTGACATTAAGAAGAAAGACTGAAATGCGTTCTCGAAAAGATTATATGAGAGACATCAATTTCGGTAAGAATTTAAAGTTTGCTACTACTACTAAATTAAATTTATTTATGAATTTCATGTATTCGTAAGAGTTATTCAATTATGTGTACTCAAAGAACGCCAAGCAATAATAATCGGTGAGACATAATCGCTAATTTAAATTCGCTTTCTATACCCCACAGATGCCAATCGTTCTACCAATTCTTACTAATTTTATTAATATGAATGAACGATATGATATTCCCATATTTTACGCAAATACAAATGCTTATTACACCTATTATATATTAATCGATTTACAATGATTATAAACAAATTAGTCAATTGCCTTAATATCATACGATCATTGCATATTGAAATGTTTTAACACATGCATTATTAAGTTAAACAAGTAATGTGATAAAACAGAAATGTCGAAAAATTATGATAGAAGACTACGTTATAAAAAATCAAGCAGATAGCAAAAGTTCGACGAGATGAGCCTTTAACGATCTTAGATTCCTCGACCGACATTGAGGTCGGGGCCTTTGGGCGCACCAATTGGTGCCTGGTAGTATGTACCTTGTTTTAAAGTGGGATGACATTACTTATGTTATGAAAGTCAAACATGATTATAAATGACATTTTAGGAAAATTTGATATAAAACTAAAATTCTTTAAATAACTAAATAAATAATCGACTCATGAAATGATAAATTATTTATACAATACTACTTTCTGAAATATTGTTGATTACATTTTGCGATATTTATCACTCTCTTTCCGATTTTAAATGTACATGCGATTATTTAATATCTTTGTTCACTTACTTTTATTATTTGTCTCACTAAACGATGATGAGTTGATAATTTCAAGCAAGACGAGGTGGGTAGAATCGGTTTGTTGATTTATTTTTGGGTGTATAGTTGGAAGATTGTAAAGCTTTTTGCGTCTGAAATTTTAATCACTTTAATTCGTATTTGTGTACAAATTTGAAGATTCATGCTTCCAATTTTGTGATATGAATTAATTAGTTAAGAAAATTATATATGAATTTGTTTGTAATGATTTGATGAGATACAAATTTCCTTGTTCTACAATATCACGTATTTGGAGCGTGTTGGTGGAATCATGAATCGAAGTTATCTTATTCATTTATACGACCACAGAATAGAGGAGCCATTTGGGGTGTGACATAAAGGTCCTAGTCCTCTAACTGAGTTCTCTCAATTCATCACACACTTTCATCAAGAGCCTCTAATTTGTCATCAGAAGCCATCATCATCCTTTCAAGATCAAGCTCTCATCATATTGTTTGGCAAGGAGATCTCTGAGTTATCTTCATCTTTTCTTTCCCTTATTGGCAAGTTTTCTAGGATCAATTCAATATGAAGACTGTTCGCAAATTCATGATACATATGTATTTAGTTGTGAGTTATAGTTTGAATTTGCAGACTTCAAATATATTCTTATTTACTCATCCCATTGACATGATGTCTCAAGATTCTTCCCTTCACTAACCTGCCATGTTGAATGCATAAGCTTAAGTGGTTACTTCATTTTAATTGTTTTGTGGCACCTCCTGTTACACAAGTTTAGGTTGTCATTCCACATCAAAGTACTCCCTACTTCAATTAATACACTTTGTACTCTTTCAATAAAATTTTTAGTAAGCCACTTTAGGTAGATGTTGCTACCACCACGCTATCCCGATCATCAATGGATTGAGTTACTAGTCAAATTGGATGAAACTTTCCCTTAAAAAACACAATTTAATTTAAATAAAGTTGAGTTTAATGGCATTTCTCATTTTTCTTTTTGTGAAAATTTCTCAAAATACTTCCGAGCACGCTAAAAACTACCAAGACACCATGACGATGAGGATTTTTCATCACATAGAAATATTTTTTGCAAGTATTTCATGTTAACCTTATCGATGTAAATTGTATTTTTTCCCATCATCATGAAATATTTTGTAAGTATTTCACATTGTACTAGTTTCTTTGACTAATAACAATACTTATTTTTATTTAAAATACTAAAAAAAATTATTTTAACAATCACAAGCACTTTCCTCAATCTCAGAATAAATTTAAAAAAAAGAGAACAAATTTTTTTTAAAAAAAAGAAGCTGCATGCATGTCATAAGAACTTCAAAATCAATCAAAAGAGAATTTCATTGAAAAAAAACAATTTAACATCAATCATATTATGTAAAATATAAAAGAAGAAGGCATTAATAAATTAAGGATAAGACCATCTAAAGATCCCCTAAGAAAGCCATCAAATCTAGGTAGAAGGATACAATATCCAGCTCTTTGATTGTAGAATTGCCTCGGATGCTAGGTACAATTAATGGATATACCATATATTTATGCCTAAGTACTAAGCACTAATATAATGTACCATATTTTCATGCCCAAACACACAGTACAATGAGGCTAATGTGGGGCAAATTGACACGGGTTTTTGCAATGAAAATATGTGAATTTCCTGTGATGAATAAAGTAGGTCAAGCCATACCATACATTCTTAGTTAGGCATACATAATGCTTTATTGAAGCCCTCAATCCATTATTCCCTTAGGCATACTTAGACCTACACAAAACTGAAGTACTTAACACTCATACTGAATAAACAGACAAATTATGTCTCACAACATATTGCTAAAATGTAGCATACCCATGCAATGCCAATTAATTTGTTTCCTTCCACAATCATGTACTTTGAGATCTGTGAAAAAGATTCCATCAGTTTGAAAATTCAATTCTAACAAATTTTATGACATTTTTGCTCAAACACAGAATGAGTCATTGAAGCTCCTCAACTGATAATTATGAGTTCCAGGTAAAGGTTTTCCACTTGACAAGCTACCTCTATAATCATCCTGATGAAGCCTAAAAGATATTGTCAATAGAAATTGTCATCAACCGATGGCTCCTATTGTTGTCAACAAAAGAAGTGTATACAGTATCATGCATATGAAGTAAGAAGCCCATGACAACAATTGGCTATTAATGATTTAAATTCAAATGAACACCATTTAACAGTGGACTCTTTGCAATCATCCAGTTGGAACCTAACACATGCATTGGAGCCATCATACAGAGATATCCTTTCAAATCAATAGCATAGAGCATTAGACTATTTATAAACATGTCCTTGGAGATCTAATTCATTGGAGCCAATTGGCAGCAAGCCACATGACCTAACCATGGCACAGCTTCTAAAGAGTTCCCTAAGGGAATCTCTTATGATGTAAAAGAATAACCATCATATCATTCACCATACACATGAGCACCTTCTATTCACATTTATTGCAATTTTTTATTGGCACAGCAAACTGCAAGCTTCGGACAGAAGTTGGCATATAGATCATGTTTACGCTTGGAAAATCATTGACAACTTGACAGGCTTACATGAAGAAGGTAATCAACCAAATCTACAAACCAATTACAGTGATGAGCAACGACAAGTCAAAAATAATTGCCATTAGAACTATTACTGTTATTTTTTATCTTTAAAAAGTATTCTTTCTATAGCTGGTGGCCCATGTACAAATATAAACAAGAGATCCTCCTATTGAATAAACACTGTTTTTTCTTTGAATATGATATCAAAGTAAGAAAACTCTAACCTACCCTAGGAATAATCTTGAGCTAGCCTCATTCACATGCCTTGACTGCTCATATTGCACTACACAATCACTTGCCTCAACCTCATGTAAGATCACTCATTCGCGCTACTTACATGCCTGCCCATTAGCACACTACACAGTCACTTGCCTCAACCTCATGTAAGCTCACTCATTCACGCTACTCACATGCCTGCTCATTAGCACACATAATGCTCACACAGTCAAGTCACTCACCCCAATCATCTCCTTGCCCAACCTCCCACACGTGTTGTGATCATGGTGTTAGCATCATACGCTACAAAAGGCATTTGTTTCTCTCATTAACCTCACTACTACTTAGGGGTTGTTTGGTTCTTTTAAAATCGTAAAAGATTACTTTCTGATTGTTTGGTTAAAATTTTACAAATTCATGACTTTGTTTTCTGTTTAGTTGAGAAAATGTAATGTAAAATGTCGAAGGTTTTTCGCGGCGACCTGACAATTGGCCAGGGCGGCGGAGAGAACAGAGGCGGCGGCCGATAACCAGTGGTGGCCGGCGGATTGAATTGCGGAAAGCGATCACTTTACATTGGCCGATATATTTGGAATTCGCCCAAATCAGGCGAATTCCAAATACACCGAAAATAATCTTTCTAATGTATTTGGAATACATTACATTATATTGAAATTTTACTTTACTTGCAACCAAATGCCTAAAAAGTTTAAATGCGTGCATTTGGAATGCAGTGCACTCCAAATGCACGAAACCAAACAGCCCCTTAGGGCAAGACCCTTTTTCTCAATAATTTGTATTCATCCTTGCTTTAATTGATTATATCTCAATTGGTGTCATAACCTCTCAATGATTAGAAACCCTCATCTAACATCAATCAAGCATTCAAATTCATGCTACCAATTATCTCTTATTGTGGAGGGTCTTTTGCTTTCTGGAAAATCATGCAAATTACTCTCTCACCTTGATGCATATGCTTTCGTTCACAACTACACCATTAAGTTCTCCAAATAGTGATCATCTTGTTATGACACTCTTACATGACGATAAATAGTCTTGAACCTCCATTACCTTCATAGTCGTATTTCCCAAGACTATCAAAGTAAAATGGGATTTTCTCAACTCCACTTATGATAAACTAGCATCTCCAAGGTATATACTTTATGTTTTGCATATTTTCACTACAACATATGATTTGTCCATCTAAGACTATTATAGCACCTTGAAGGGTAAGCAAAATGAGCTACTCTAATACATACCTCTTACTACTAATCCAAAGGTCTTTTTAGTTGTTAAATTCTCTCTAGTCTTCCATCACTTTAACAAGTCTAATCACAACTGATGGTAGATTCTATAACTCCCAATCTTATAGTAGATTCTATAACTCCAAATTTTGCAATTGCTCTTTGGCCTGTTTTTCAAGTCGCCGAACTATCATGTCCCTCTCCACAAATTTTTAAACAAATTGTGATTGTTGATGGTTGTCCTTTTTATGTCTATGGCAAAGGCAATCTCTCTTTCAAAACCCCTCCCCTCCAATGTGCTACATGTACCAAAGTTTCCTACCAAATTACTATGCATTCACAATCTAATTAAATCCCAAATTCATATGTAAGTGTCTCCATACAAGGAAGACATTTGGTGAAGATGTTGAATCTAGAGAAATTTACAACTTGACTAACATGATCCTTGATTCTTTCTCCTTACCACTACATATGTGCATTCACATTTGGGTCATCCTCCATAATGACTTCAAAATTTTGTTACCATTTCAATCCTCAGCCATATGTTCAAATGTAAAACTTATGAGTAATGATTCCCCATCTAAGTTGAGTCCAAGCAGCATCCAATTAAGTTGGTTCATTATAACATTAAGGGCTCTAAACATATACTTACTCTTTAAGTTTTAGGTCTTTTGGTACCTTCATCAATGATCATCTTTGTGCCACTGATATATTTATTAAAATGCAAATATGGGGTTTTGACCATGTTTTGCATTTTTTATCAAAGATATAAAGGTTTAGCATAATATTAATGCTCTTGAATACATGTATTCTCATTTTGGCTCGTTTTTACTACAATGGCATCATTCATCAAACCTCTTGTCCCCATACATCTCTGATAGGGTTGTTGAACTCAAGCATCACCCTCGACTACATGTTGCTCACATTTTAATGTTATATATGAATGTCCCATCTCATCCTTAAAAAATTATATCCCTTTTTCATTATTTAAACATGGGAATCTCTTTTTTTCTACTTGTATATTTTTGGTTGTCATTTGTGCATTATTTTGTGATGACAAAAAACTTTCTAAGTTATTCAAATTCTTAAAAAAGCTATCTTTAATATGACTTACTGTAATATCCAATTAGCTTATTCCTAATTAATTTTGTTTTATCTAATTAATCCTTCGTTAATGTAGCAATATAAGCGTAAACCCACTTTACTTTGCGTGTGGATTAAGGATTTAACACGTGTATGGTTGGATCTAAGGAAGGTAATCTCCCGCAGCTTCCTTATTTCATTTCCTCTGGGCCGCAGCGATAATTTCCTTCTTCCTTTTTCCTCTCGCCTTCGGCTTCACCAGGAACGGCCGCCCTCGCCGCCCTGCTTCGACAGATTGCCCTAATTAATCCCTTCGTATGATATAAGCGTAGCAAACCCACTTTACTTTGCATCGTGGGATTAAGGATTTAACACGTGTATGGTTGGATCAGGAAGGTAATCTCCGCGACTTCCTTATTTCATTTCCTCTCCGGGCGATAATTTCCTCCTTCCTTTCTCGCCTTGACTTCACGAGGCGGCCTTCGCCCGCCTGTCGACCGGATTCGCCTCATTAGCAGACTGCGTCTTTCGAGTTAATCCTGCGTCGGCAGAATCCACTCCGGGGCCGGGCTGAGGTGAGTCTGAACCGTCGGCTCGGATGGATTTTGGTCACAGTGGTCGAGCTAGGAGTTCCGTGAGTTCTTGAATTTTTTTATTCCTATTTCCGTGATCAGTGCGAGTGTAGGAGTTCCATAATCTGAGGTGAGTTGCAAAATTTTGTGTATTAGAATGGGGATTAGTATTGGTATTTTGTTAATTTTAGTTTGTTAATTTAATCGGTAATTAGTATTGGCGTTAAGATTACGTTGTGCTCACGTGTTTGAAAGATGATATGAGAGCATCAATTTGGTAAGAATGCGTTTAAGGCGGTATCTATGTTAAATGTATTTATGAGTTTCATATTGAGTAATTGATTATAGGTTGTGTACTCGAAGCGTCGGCACTTGTCCTTTGGCAAACGAGGTGACATAATGTTAATTTAAATTGTTTATAGTCACATGAATGTTTTTTACCATTTTATAAATTGCATGAATGACGTCGTATAGATATTCGTATTGTATGGCATTCTGATTCATAATTATAAGCAGTTAGTTATTTCTTTATTAGTATATGATTTGTTGGGCATATAGAAATATTTTAAAACATCATTATTAATTGTTAAATTAATGTGATAAGCGAGAAATGTCGGGAAAATTGTGATAGGAAGGCTATGTTATAGATATCTGCTTGAGATAGTCAAAAGTTCGACGAGAAGATGGTAGTGAAGCGAGGATCTTAGCATCCCCACGACATTGAGGTTGGGCCGTTAATTTGTCCAAGCGGTGTCGGATTAGAAGTATGGTTCGATCTGCTACCTTGACTTTAGTAGCCGTAGTGGCACCCTTTTGTTATGAAGTCAAAGCGCACGATTATAAATGGCATTTAAAATGATTTGATATAGAAGCTGAAATTGTTTTCGTTAAATAATTGAATAAATGAATGATGACTCACTGACAAATTATGTTACATTCTACTCTACGCATATTGTTGATTATATTTCATAGTTTCACTTACCTTTATCAAATTTTAAATATACATGCGATTGTTTAATGCCTCGAAACTACTTTAGCATTATTGATCTCGAAAACTTTGCTTATGATCTTATCGTTGATAATTTGGAAAAGGCGAGGTAGAAGTATAGTCCGTTTGGTTGATAGTTTTGGAGTGTATAATTTTTGGGAAGATTAAAAGTTTTTAGTGCAACAAAATTTTATCATCTTTAGTTCTTCTGTATTTATGTACTGGCTTAAAGATTTTCATGCTTCCAATTTGGTGATATGAATTAAGTAGTATATGAATTTTAAATTTTGTGATGATTTGATTAGATACAAATTTACTTTTCGTTCATGATAACCGGTTGGAGCGTGTCGGTGGAATCACGTATTAATCAGTCATCTGATACATTACACGATTGACCCAGTAGAAGGGTAGGGGTCATCAGGGGTGTGACACTTACACTTGGTGTCAGAAAATGGTATCGAGCAATAAGGTTGAACAAGATTGATGAGCAATAAATGGAAGCATGATTTGGATTTAGAATAAGTGTTGAATCGATTATCTGGTATACGATTAATTTTGGGTTAGGAATCCATATGTTCTTAACTTCATGCATGTGCATGATATTTAATAAATATATATCAAATAAATAATTCTTATAATTACAAATTAATTTGCCTGAAGAAATGCCAGAAAGGTTAGATGGTGATCTCGATACTGAACTACATCTGGAGATAATTAGCAGTGAAATACAAGCAAGTGATGAAGGTAGATCGATGAATTGCAAGGAGTAGTTTAGTTGATTTCAGGTTGTTGATAAAAGTAGCATCATGGAAAAATCTGAGTGGGCCTGATCGAGTTTTGGTTGAAGTGGATCAACATTTGAGGATATTTCAACGTTCAAACCACCGGCATTGAGGGAGCGTGATCTATGGTGCGGTAGATTGGTACTTAAAATTGAAAAAATTTTGGATGGGATGATTTGCCCTGAAAACAGAAGAGTAGTGCTACTTTTTTATTATTAGAAGGAGAAAAGGTGATGGCGAGCTTCTGAAAGATTTGAAATGATATCATTACTCAGATCAAATGGGATGAGTTTGTCAAAGTATTCAATTGGTTTATTCCTCCATACGGACTTGCTTTCAAGATAAATTTTTCAATCTAATTCAGGATCAAAACTATAATGCAGTATGAAGCGAGTTCACTTCTCATATCTCCACATTATATCAATCGAAGAGAAATGTCATAGATTTCTGCGAGGTCTCGAGATCGATTAAGGTTGCTTGCATTTGATATCGATGAGTTCTCGGTGTTAGTTGAAAGGAGAATTGAAAATGAGTTGAATTTTCAGCAACATTGGGATTCTGACAGCAAAGCTTTGAAAGAAGGATTTCTAGAAATTTAAGTTTGATAATGACGAAACAAATTGATTGGAGAAACTATTTGTGATAAGTGTGGAAAACAAAATTTTGGTCAATGTATTTGGATCGGAAATATTACTGAGATGTGGTTAGGTTGGACATCGTCTGCGTCGATTGCCATGGTGAAGAAGAAGAATGGCATAAAATCATCTGATTATCGAGGGCGAGTCAACAAAGAAAATTTTTTGGAAGCGAAGCGGTAACATAATTTTGGGAAAACCTTCAATTCAAGAAAAGGAGAAACTTTAGAGCGAAAAACCTCTCAAAAGCGAGTTTTGTTATCATCATGAAAGCGAAGAATCAAATGAAGTGGTGTCGGTATGCTTAAAATTTGGATCATTTGGATTGATTGTTTGATTACGGTGCTTGCATTCGATTCGATTCCCTTTTTTAGGTTCTGTTGATCTTATTTATTTCACATTGAATATGGTGATCCTTACGGTGATAGTTTGAGTCAAATAGGAAATGTGTTGTTGACATTAACATTCAAGATAAACAATTTCCTGCACTAATTATCTTACCAATTAGGCATTTTGGCGTTATCTTAGGTATGGATTGGTTGATCAAATATTTTGCAACAATTGAATGTTGGAAGAGGAGAGTGAAATTTTGCATGTCTGGCGAAAAATCATTTTATTTTTCTTGTGATAAGAATGGCATGTCTTCTTTGATTAGTGCAGTGAAGTTGAGTAAATATTTAATAAGCGGTGAAAATTGTATTTATTTAGATGTGTTGAATAAGGAGGTGTTTGGTACATTCCAGTTGTTTGAATTTCATGTGTGTTTAGGAGGAATTACGGTTGCCACCAACACGAAGTGGAGTTTGGATTGATGTACAACGGTACAACTTACATACATAAATCTCGCTACGGATGGCTCTGGAATTGCATGAATTGAATGTCGATTCGAGAATTGGAGAAGGATTTATTGGCAGACTCAGGAGTGCGGTATTATTTGTTAAGAAAAGGATGGATTACATCACGTTGTGTATTGATTACGAGTTAAATAAAGTAATGATGAACAAGTAAGAAATTGATGATTTATTTAATCGGTTGGAGGAAACGTATTTTTTAATTGATCGAGATCCGGATATCATCGTTAGAGTTAAAGATTTTAAAAGCGACTTTTGGAAGGTATGGGACTTATGAATTTCTTGTTATCATTTGGTTTAAATAATGCTCTGCGATCTTTATGGACTTAATGAATGTGTTTTCAAGGTTATCATCGGTATTGTTTTAGAATTGTTCAAAATCAATTATATACAAATTTTCAAAATGTGAATTTTGGATGAATAGTGTCGCATTTAGTCATATTATCGGTGGCGAAGGAGTTTGTGATCCCAAAAGCAATTTTAGAATGAATGGCAAAAGATGTTATTCTGAAGTTCAGTTTTAAGCGCGGTTATTAAGTTTGTCGAGATTTTCTCATGTAATGTCTCGATCTAATTTATTAAGAAAGGATGTCAAATTGATAGATGAATGCGAGTTTTCAAAAAAATTGAAAAACGCAGGTTTATTCCATAGGCGAGGAATTCCAAATATTTAGTGATATCTTTAAAGGTTTGGGTTATGTTTTAATCACGAAAATAAAAGTAATTAACTTTATCTTGAGACAATTAAACGAAAGAAATTATCTCGTCGTGATCTAGAGTTAGCATTTGTGATTTTTGCTCTTAAAATTTGGAGCATTACTTGTATGGGTGAAATCTTTTTCTTGTCAGTCTTAAGTATATTTTTTACACAAAATTAAGACAGAAAGGTGGCTTGAGTTTATTAAAGATTATGATTTAAATATTGTAAAGTAATGTGTGGTGATACGTGCATTTAGTAAATCCATGAAATGCAGTTGGATTATTACTCAGTCGAGTTGATCGGAATTAGAGACTTTAGAAGTTAGAAGATTAGATCTTGGGCATTTATATCGATTGGCAGTCAATCTGACTTTGATAGAATCAAAGCTACGAAGCGGATCGTGGATATATTCATTGAACAAATCAGATTAGTCGAAGCGAAATTTTCTTTAGATCACGAGAGGGTATTATTAGGAAGAATTCATGATTATAGATGGTGATGCGATTGAAATAAATTTTACAGGCTCATCGATATATATTCATCGATAGTTCAAAATGTATAAAGATTTAAAAGCATTTTGGTGGTCGGTATGAAGAAAATTTAAATAATACCATGTCGAACTTGTCAGTTGTTGTTAAAGGCAAATTAGTTATTCTGATCATTACATACACGAGTGGAAGTGGGAAGAAATTACGATGGATTTTGTTATGGGATTTCTAGATCTGCAAGCGAGTGATAGTATCGAGTTGTTGTGGATAGATTGACCAAGTCTCATTTCTTTTATGAAACAGGCAATTGATTGATAAATTATCCAGATTATATGTTAAAAGAAAGAACGGTGTTTAAAAGTGATCGTCTCACGAGAGATGATAGATTTACTCAGGATTATGGAAAGGAATTGAGAGAGCTTGGTATGATTATCTTAAATGACTTTTCATTCGCGGACAATCGAGAAAACAATTCAAGTCAGAGGATTTGTTGAGGCTATGTGTTTTAGATTTTGGAGGTAGGAAGATCATATTCCCATGATCGAGTTTCTTTACAATAATACTACCAATCCCAGTATTGAGATGCTCCGTATGAAGCATTGTATGGTGAAAGTGTAGAACTCCATTGAGTTGGGTGAAGTGGGAGAAAGACATTTGTAGGTCGAGTTGGTTGATCAATTCTGAGAAAATCAGTTAATCGAGAGATAGATTGAAAAGGCTTTCAGAATCATGAAGTAATACGACTTAAAGCGTCAGTAGAATTTCAAGTTGGAGAACTTTATTCTTGAAAGTCAAACATGAAAGAGTTAGTAGTCATGGAGGTAAATTGAGCCTAGGTACATGACCTTTTGAAATCATTGAAAGGATCAATGATATGAACCTTGCCTTGAATTGGTGTGACATTCAGCGTCTTTCACATTTGATGTTGAGAAAATGGATCGAATCGCGAGAAGATTTTATATACAAAGTTTGAAATACAAGATTTGACTTATGCATTGAAGCGAAAAGATTTTGGAATTTGATGTGAAGAGATTACGAAATAGACAAATTTCCTATGAAATTAAATGCAGCCGTCAAAATTTCGAGATTGAACAAGAGATGGGAGACAGTTTCCTTCGCATTGAATGATTGAGAAGAAATTTCGGGCAATTTTTTTTAAGAGGAAAAATTGTAATATCAATTAGCTTATTCCAATTAATTTTATTTTATTAATTAATTCTTGTATAAGCGTAACAAACCGACTTTACTTTGCATGTGGCCAGGATTAAGGATTTAACATGTGTATGGTTGGATCTAAGGAAGGTAATCTCCGACTTATTTCATTTCCTCACGGGCGATAATTTCCTCCTTTCTTTCCTCTCTCCTTGATTCACCGGAATCGCCGCCCTCGCCCTTCGTCGGCTTCGAGGATTCTTTCGTCTGCCCTTCTTGTGCGGTTCGCAGAATCTACGTCGGCCCTGGAGTCTGCTCAGGGCGGCTGAGTTTCGGTAGTGGAGTCCGTGAGCCGTCGGCTGGTAATTTCACATGAAAAATTCTTGAATTCTACATTCTTGTTGAGTGCAATAAGCGTGCAAGAAATTAGAAATGTAGGGATTAATTTTTAAAAAACATATTTAAAGCCATATTTGAAAGAATTAATCATCTGTGTTAAATGTATTTATGAGTTTAATAAGAATTAAAATTTGTATACAAGCGTAAGTCACAACCGCTTTGGTGGACATGAGCTTAATTTAAATTATTATAGTCACATGAATCATTGTTTCCGATTTTATAAATTGTATGAATCATCATATAGATATTCTGTCATATTGTATGTCATTCTTCGATAATTATAAGCCGTTAGTTCATTTTCTTTATTAGCATATATGATTTAGTTGGGCGTATAGAAATGTTTTAAAACATCATTATTAATTTTAAATGCATAATGTGATATGAGAAATGTCGGAAAAATTGTGATAGAAGAGTATGTTATAGATATCTGCTTGAATGGTAAGTTGAGATGGCCAGACAGAGATCTTAGATCCGACTCATTGAGGTTGGAGCCGTTATCCCAGTGGTGTCGGTTAAAGCAGTAGTATGGTTACCCGCTTTCCGACTTTAGGTGACGGGTAGGGTGGCGACCTTTTGTTATAAAACTTATGTAATTATAAATGACATTTTAGGAAAATGATTTGATATATGAAATTATTTTCATTAAATAATTGAATAAATGAGCACTCTCTGAAATGACAAATTATTGATCATTCTACCGTATTGTTGATTACATTTACAGCAGATACTCTTACCTTTGCAAATTTTAAATATACATGCGATTGTTTATAATACCTTGTTTTGAGCTTAATTTAGCATTATTGATCCTAGCTTTACATGATCTACCATTGATAATTTCGAAAAGAGGTGGGTGGGTAAAGTAGTTTGTTGATTGATCTGATTTTGGAGTGTATAATTTTGGGAAGATTAAAGATTTTTTGGAGTGAACAAAACTTTATCTTGATAGTCTGTATTTATGTACAAACTTAAAGATTTTCATGCTTCCAATTTGGTGATATGAATTAAGTAGTATATGAATTTTAAATTTTGTGATGATTTGATTAGATACAAATTTCACTTGCTGGTTCATGATACGAGGTTGGAGCGACCGATTAATCTGTGTCAATCGATCATTATTCTGATTAGTAGAAGGGTAGGGGGTCATCTGTAGTGTGACACTTACTCACCAAATACATTTATACTTATCAAATGTGACATTTCAAGAATCTCCACCTTATTTTCTTCTAAACCATCCTCATCAATTATTCTTCCTTCTATTGTTCTAATACCTACCCTACTATGCGACATCATTCTATCCCCTGACATTGTCGTTACCATTATACCAATGGGTTGAGCATTCACCTTCTCACCTAATTAATTATTTTCACTTGCTAATTGCCATTAGAAAAGATAAACATCTGCAATCACATATTTACTCATACAAGTCCATTATCATATTTTGCATATTTTTTAATTGATTTGATGTATCTTTATCCTTAGTTTTTATTCCAAGGGCATACCAAGAGGGCCTTAAAGAAACTCCAACAACAACAACAAGCCATTATCCCTTATCCCACTATGTGGGGTTGGCTACATGAATCCTTCTTCTCAATTGTCTCCCATTAAGTCGAATTCTCAATTAATTCTAAACTAAGGCCATTTTTTATACATCTTAGTAAAGTTTTTTAAGTCTACATCTACATTTCTTAACATAAAATCTAATACATCTACTCTCTCCGAGTTATCACCAATGCTTTATGTGGCCAAACATCTAAGGTAACTCTCTAATATTATGCCTTTGAGCTATTCCAACCTTTTTCCAACATATTCATTTCACATTTTATCTAAAAGTAAATCCACTCATCTAAAGGCGGATGCATTCCAGCTTCAACCATCCAACTTGAATTCTACTAATAACATCTCCATCTATTTCACCATCATTTTGAACAATGAGAGATTTAAACTCGTTCGTTTTAATGACTTGATCACCCAAGGTCACCAATAACTTATACAACTAAAATTACACTCCATATATTCGCTTTTAGATCTACTCAATGACAACCTTTGCTCTAAAGTTCACCTCCATAATTCAAGTTTCTCTTGGACTCCTCGTAGTCTTATCAACAAGAAGAATGTCATCGTAAAAGCATACACCAAAGTACATCCTATTGTAAATGCTAGTAAGAACATCCATAACTAAAGCAAAATGATGATATGGGCTTAAAACCGATCCTTGATGTAAATAGGAAAATATTTTGTCAATCCTCCTTATGTTTGGACACAAGTAAGCCTAGTATACATACCCTTAATGGCTTGAATATAATATAAACTCCTTTCTTTTCTAGAACTCTCCAAAGGACTTCTCTTGGAACTTTATCATGAGCTTTCTCTAAATCAGCAAATATCATATGTAGATCCTCCTTACTTTCTTTATATTTCTCCATCAAACCTCTCAACAAATGTATAGCATCCATAGTAGATCTACCAGGCATGAAACCAAATTAATTTTGAGAAACTTTTATATCACATCATAACCTATGCTTAATGACTCTATCCCATAATTTTAATATATGACACATTAACTTAATTCCTCTATAATTTGCACACACTTGTGCATCACCTTTATTCTTAAATGTAGGAACCAACAAACACTTTCTCCACTCATCTAACATCCTTTTAGTCACAGAGAATGAAAAACATTAGAGGAAAAATACAACAATGGAAATATATATTGAATCTAAGAATAATTCAAACATTTCCCTATCTTTGCACAAGGACTTCACATACAAGAAAATATAGTCAATGAAAAAATCACTTATTTTTATCAATCAAGATAGAGAATAAACAAGTCCTCTACATAATTGGGAGACCTACTATATACTTCCTAACATAAAACATAAAACCAAAATTGAAAGAACCATAAGATTACACATTTTCATAACCTCCAAAGAAGTGAATTATATTCAATGTAGCATGACGTACACATTGAGGCTAATTATTTTACGTTTAACCCCTAAAGCCAAGATTTTTAAAAAAAAGAATGTTTTCAGCACAGCATACATGACTTTTCATCGCAAGGTTATGTTGGACTGTACCATACGTTTACACAGAAAGTGCATTATCCTTTACTGAATCCTGATTCTATCAGTTTTTTGGATGGACTCTAACCAGAGTAATTCAAACCAATACAAACACAAACAAACTTCAGATGTTCATCCACAAAGAAAAATACCTAATATACTTTACTAAAAAACATTCAAATGTAAAATAACAATGCAATGCAACTAGTTTGTGCTCCTTCCAATAAACTTGTGCTCAGAACTCCATAAGTATCATGTAAAAAAAGCAAATGGCCAAAAAGTTAGTAGTTTTCAAGCTCAAGGATACATCAAAGCAGGTAGGTTATTAAAAATAAGATTCAACAAAAACCTTCCAAATCTTCGTTATGTACTGTAATATCTTCGGGAAGCCACCTCAGTACCATAGAAACCAACTCAGCCTGATTATAAAAAGAAATTAATTGAAGCACTGCTACATCAGGAGCTTTAAAACTGTGATCAACAGAAATAAATCAAACTTATTGAGGAACATCAATATCATACTTCTACAGGCCCTTTATTGGACAAAGAAACTAAAGAGGGCAGCAGCTCTTGCCAAAGAACTACACCTTCTCTTCTAACCACCTGAGAAACAAAAGGAGGACAAAGAAAGGTACGCATTCCATGAACAGAAAAATAAACTTCTCACAAGTGCCAAAGATAACCATTCAAATACATAAACACCTCTGCTACAAGGCTTGTTGATTGACTCTTCAGAGCCCACTCCTCAAG
This sequence comes from Cymbidium sinense, assembly GCA_021442155.1. Lineage (NCBI taxonomy): Eukaryota > Viridiplantae > Streptophyta > Magnoliopsida > Asparagales > Orchidaceae > Cymbidium > Cymbidium sinense. The sequence goes on from CM038215.1 coordinate 289,577,265, forward strand.
AGGGTTAGCCATCTCCATTATAAAGCTAAAAGCAACTTTAGCAAACTCGCTTCTTTCTTGAATGCAAAATTCATGCCATCTAAATCGAACTAAATGCTGTAGACATAACAAGAAGATAACATTTAATATGACTTACAAATTGAATATGCCCAAAAAAAAAAAGCTGAGCACAATTGGTAATACAAAGTTCATAAAAGAATACGTTTCTCCAAGGAAAATAAGACCTTAGGGGGAAAAACTAGAAAGAATGGTTTAGAGACACAATAGAAGTGGTGATCATTGAAAATAAGATAATTAAAGATAGATTTTCATGTGAGTTGAACATGCACAACAAAAATAAAAATGAAACCATTAGACCTATAGATAAAATTAGTGAGAGAAATTTAAAATGAAAATGTAGGCCTAAGGTAACATTGATAAAAACAGTTTAAAATAATTTATAAAAAACAGATTTAACACCTTAGAAGAACTGAACATGAATAAATGGAAAATAAGGTTGATGATGATGATGCCATTTTAAAATTAATATATAGAAATTAGATGAAATACATGTAAACAACAGGGCATCTTTACATGATAACTTTATTCAGCTATCACTTTTTTTTCAAATTTGAAGTTCATTTCAAAATAACAAGGACTACTAGTTGCATCATCACCAATAGCTTGATTGCAACAGTTATTGCAAAATAAAAAGAAAAATGAAAAATGCATTATGGTACTTACCAGACTCATGCATGTCTAACACAGCACAGTGGAATGCCCAGCTGTTGGCTCACACAAATATTTCATGCTTCAAAGTAATCATGCATCAAATGTACACATGATGAGCAAATACTAAAACACCTTGAGTTTTATGATTCGTCCAAACCACTCAATGAAAACATTTAATGTCAAAAACCACATAAGTCAACTCATACTGTAAAAGGGAGAAGAGCTGTTGATGCGCACAGAATTCGTGCCCACTTTCTTTTACCCAAATATTTGTCTCATAAATAATGTTTAAAAAAATAAAGAAATGAATCACAATCATTTTTTAAGGCATCCAATAAATCAAAGCTTTATTTGCTGTAAATTTTATAACAAGTCTATGTGCACATATTGCATCCAAACAGTGCAAATGAAAATTTCACCCCTATCAAGTTAGCATGATATCAATTTAGGAAATACTATGGGATTCACATATCTAAGTCTCATTTAGTAAGATATCTCCTAAAGATATCTCAATCATTCTCACCTCCCTCCAATTCTTCAAGAATATGAAAGAAAAAGAACCTAAGTATAGATAAATATAACAGCTTGCTTCTGCACTTCACAAACAAGTTCAATCTTCATGACTCATCACAAAAGCAGTAAAACCTAACCAATCCAAATTTTTTAATTCGGTTTAATTTTACATATTTTTTTGGATTTCAATTTTTGATTTGATAATATTGGATTGTCAGTTTTTGGATCGGTTTGTATTAACTTAAATAAATTAAACGGATTAAACCAAAAATAACAAATAAATCAAATTTTTTTTATAAATTTCCTCTCGAGGCAGCAAATTCCATGATAAATTTACATCTTGTTTGTTTCATTTGATAAAAAATTGCTTGATTTTGTATCAAATAGTTAAATAAAGTGGCGTAATTCTTTGATAATTGTTACAACAATTTATATCTTCATTTTTAATTTTTCCTAAAAATAGAAAATAGAAAAAAAATATTTTAGTTTGGATCAGTTTGATTTACTTTATTGATTAAATAGATCATTTTTTTTATATTCTGATTTTAAAACTAATCGATTTAATAAATTTTAGAACTGATCCATCCAAATTAACTAATTGCACACCCCTAAGCAATATGAAAGCCCTCAAATATGAACATAACAATAACAGATTCTCCCATATTACAAGCATCCTTGAATCACAAGACAAGTTTCTAATATAAAATAACAATCATTAGAATTTTAGATTCATAAGAAGAATAATCAATTACAAGATCAATAATATAAAGAATAGAGCACACCTTCAAATAGCAATTTAGTTCATATATGATTTTGATCTATAAAAAAACATAAATATTAGATTGATGTTGATTACTTCTAAAAAAGTCCCCTTTAGTTGCTTCTCATTTTAAAAAAGGAAATGCTACTAAATTGTATCACTTCAGGACCAACTTGTTTGTTGTACGTTATAATTATAGTCCACGTGGTCACCAAGCCCTAAAAGGAATGTGTTAGAGGAGAAGGATATTTTGGAACCTTTTTACTAGAGAACCCCTCTACATAAAACAAGAGGATGAATCTTGTTCTAGGATGCATACAAATAACATATTCCACTCACCATATATAGATCACTTTCCAAACAAAATATTTTCCTACGCTAACACTCTTCAAGAGCATATACATCAACTAAATCCAACTCATTACATAGATTTGAAAAGCCATGAGATCGAAAAACCATGTAAAGATATCGACCAGCTTTTCAATGGCAACATGAGGAGTTCTGATCTTTTTTGATAAAATAACATCTATCGTGAAGTTAAAATCAACTTCGATGTGTCTAATTCTCTCATGAAGAAAGACTAAATAGCTACAATATAGAAAACAGCCATATTAACATAACATAAAACATAAAAAAAATCCTACGGAGGAGTTTTACCGCACCATCTCACTGCAAAATGAGCAATAAGTGTTTTTGTCATATTATATATATATATATATATATATATATATATATATATATATATATATATATATATATATGTGTGTGTGTGTGTGTGTAGTATAATCTAATGAATTAATTAGTTAATAATAGTATAGGAAAATGCTTTTTTTACTATTTATAATTGTTAATGGTAAAATTGAAATTGATGGATATTAACATTTATTTGGGTAAGAATAATTTAAGTATAATGGATAGATAAATTTAAAATGACATAAAATCTAGAAGTTTCTTAATTTATAAAATAAAATAGTTTATATTTGATTAAAATTGAGAATTTATAGTGTCATAAATTTAATATATATATATATAAATAACTATGAGTGAAATATGATTTATCAACTAGTAATTTAGCTTGATTTAAATAAATTTAAATTAATTAATGATTCTTCTGAATAGCATAAGATTAAAAGAAACTCATTTTAATTAATTCTAAATACTTTAATTCATATTCTAACCATATTATTTTACAATTAGGCAAGATGATAAGATCTAGGTGAGGGAGGTACAATTGACAATTGTCTAGTTAAACTATAAGTTTTAATAATTAATAAAATATGAAATTTAAATTCTTTCGATAAACTATTTTAATTTACTAAGTGGTTAATTAGTTGTCTGAAATTGCAGTATTAGGAGGATCGTGATTGTAGTTGACCTTGTAATAAGTAAATTTATGAGGGAAAGTCACTGTTGATGCTATTTGTATGCGAAAGAGGCTTTGGATAGTGAAGGGAGGTAAGATTTGCAATTCTAATAATCAAGTTTCTTTTCCATTTATTGTGCAATATTGGATATTATTTAGGTAAGAATAATTTAAATATAATGGATAGATACATTTAAAATGACAAAATCTAGAAGTTTCTTAATTTATAAAATAAAATAGTTTATATTTGATTAAAATTGAGAATTTATAGTGTCATAAATTTAATATATATATATATATATATATATATATATATATAAAAATAACTATGAGTGAAATATGATTTATCAACTAGTAATTTAGCTTGATTTAAATAAATTTAAATTAATTAATGATTCTTCATAGCATAAGATTAAAAGAAACTCATTTTAATTAATTCTAAATACTTTAATTCATATTCTAACCATATTATTTTATAGCAAGATGATAAGATCTAGAGGGAGGAAACAATTAAATTGTCTAGTTAAACTATAAGTTTTAATAATTAATAAAATATGAAATTTAAATTCTTCGATAAACTATTTTAATTTACTAAGTGGTTAATTAGTTGTCTAAATTGCTAAGGAGGATCGATTGTAGTTGACCTTGTAATAAGTAATGAGGAAAGTCCTGTGATGCTATTTATATAAAAAGAGGCTTTGGATAGTGAAGGAATTGACTTGGTAATTTGAAAATAATAGACAATCAAGTTTCTTTTTCCATGCATTTGGTTGTGTGCAATATTGGATATTAACATTTATTTAGGTAAGAATAATTTAAATATAATGGATAGATACATTTAAAATGACAAAATCTAGAAGTTTCTTAATTTATAAAATAAAATAGTTTATATTTGATTAAAATTGAGAATTTATAGTGTCATAAATTTAATATATATATATATATAATATATATATATATAACTATGAGTGAAATATGATTTATCAACTAGTAATTTAGCTTGATTTAAATAAATTTAAATTAATTAATGATTCTTAATAGATAAGATTAAAAGAAACTCATTTAATTAATTCTAAATACTTTAATTCATATTCTAACCATATTATTTTACAATTAAAAAGATGATAAGATCTGGTGAGGGAGGTACAATTGACAATACTAGTTAAACTATAAGTTTTGATAATTAATAAAATATGAAATTTAAATTCTTTCAATAAACTATTTTAATTTACTAAGTGGTTAATTAGTTGTCTGAAATTGCAGTCTTAGGAGGATCGTGATTGTAGTTGACCTTGTAATAAGTAAATTTATGAGGGAAAGTCCTGTTGATGCTATTTATGTACGAAAGAGGCTTTGGATAGTGAAGGGAATTCCGACACTTAGGTAAGATTTGCAATTCTAATATGACAATCAAGTTTCATATATTAATCAACACTATTTAGTCTCATTTTGTGAATAAATATTGTTGCAAGCTTAATTGAAATAAATTCATTTGTATAGTTTATGCACTTCAAGTGAACGATTAAGTACATATTACACCTTGTAGTATTTTTCACATTTAACATGTTGCCCAGCTTCATTCTATTCGTTTTGCATACAATATTTTATAACTGTTAAAGAACACAACGGACATACAAACAAACTTAGCTTATAAATGTCATGCGATAGTAATCAGGATTGACCAAATATTATGATGTTACTTGTGCAAGAATCGGGACAAAAGGATTTCTCAATGAGGCAAAAGGGTCCTCAAATGATATGATATAGAGCAAAAGGATTTCCTATAAAAACAAAAACAAAAAATTAACGTTGTTTTTAAGCTAAGATATGTTAGTCAATAAATTTGATAACTACAATGACATAATAAAATTAATATATATTATTAAATTATATTATATGCAGAAAAAAGTTACTAATAAATTACATAAAGTACAAATCAAATTGATCATGCACAATTCCATTTTACTTATTCAATTTTACATGTATAATAATGTTCTATTCTTCAGTATCTTAATTATGTATTAGATTGTTTATCTTGATAACTCGTATGACTTATTAATTGAAAATAATTATTTTATAATGACAAGTAAAGAGAAGCGAATGTTTGCACCTTAAAACCGTAAATATGTTTTGAGATGAGTTCAGAAATTTTAAAGTACTGCTAAAATATTTGATGTTTTAGATGCTCTATAGTTTGATATTAAAAGTTTCAATTAAATTGCTTTGATATAAATATTAGTAGATTTTATTATATTAATGCTCGTCAATACCGAAAATTAGATGATAATAATCCTCTTACACTAAATAAGTATAATTTATATGTGAGAATTATTCGGCCAACTAAATCTACCATTTTTGTTATGTCTCGCTTTGATGAATCGTATGATATCGTTACGGGGCATGACAAGATAGTCCCCTAATATTTTTACATGTGCTAGCGAACAAGGTCTATAGCCCAACAATAGTCCAAAATCATATTCTATAGATAAATAAAAACCTAGCCATTTTGAAAGCTCAATCCTCTATATACAAGTGGACAAGTTGAAACTATCAAACAACAACAAGCCTTAATCCCACTGTGCTACATGAATCCTTCTCCATTGTGTCCTATTATGTGTCAAATTCTCATTTAATTCAAGTATACTAAGATCATTTTTTATACATCTTAACCAAGTTTTTAGTCTACCTCTACCTTTCTTAACATAAGGCAAATCTAATGCATCTACTCTCCTAATTCATCGACCACGACGCTTATGTGGCCAAACCATCTAAGACTCTCCCTAATCTTATCTACCACCTGAGCTACTCCAACTTTTTCCCAACATACTATTTTGCATTCTATCTCTAAGAGTAAAGCCACTCATCCACCGAAAGCATCCTCATCTCGTAACACTTAACTTAGTCTTATGCTTTCTTTATTGGCCAACATTCTCGCACTATAAGTCATTGCGTGTCTTACCACCATCTTATAAAATTTTCCTTAAGTTTAAGTGGAACTTTTCTATCACATAATAAAGCCGATGCATTCCTCCACTTCAACCATCCAACTTGAATTCTACTAATGACATCACCATCTATTTCACCATCATTTTGAACAATAGAGCCTAAACATTTGAATTGCTCACTCTTATTAATGACTTGTCAAAGTCAACACTATCACTAAACTTCTACAACTAAAATTACACTATATATTCGCTTTAGATCTACTTAAACGAAAACCTTTAGACTCTAAAGTTGACCTCCATAATTCAAGTTGGACTCCTCTCTAGTCTTATCAACAAGAAGAATGTCAAAAAAAGCATACACCAAGGTACATCTTCTTGTAAATGCCTCGTAAGAACATCCATAACTAAAGTAAAAAAGATAAGGGCTTAATGTTGATCCTTGATGTAATCCAACCAAATAGGAAAATATTTTGTCAATCCTCCTTGTTTGTAACAAAATTCTAGTATACATATCCTTAATGACTTGAATATAACCAATATTAACTCCTTTTTCTAGAACTCTCCAAAGAACATCTCGAGACTTTATCAAAAGCTTTCTAAATCAATAAATATCATATGTAGATCATTCTTACTTTCTATGCTTCCATCAAACCTCTTAACAAATGTATAGCATCCATAGTAGATCTACCCGCATGAAACCAAACTGACAGAGAAACTTCAGTATCACATCGTAACCTATGCTCAATTTTTCTCCCATAATTTTAATGTATGGCACATTAACTTAATTCCTCTATAATTTGCACACTTTGCATCACCTTTATTCTTAAATATAGAACCAACAAACTCTTTCTCCACTCATCTCGACATCTTTTAGTCTTTAAAATAACATTAAAAAATTAAGCCAAGAAATTCCTTGATCTCCTAAACATTTCCACACATCTATTGGAATATTATCCGGCCCTTTTCCACATTTCATTTTCTTTAAAGCTTCACTAACTTCGATTTACTAATACATGATAAAAATGAAATTTCTATTTTGTTTAGGTATTAAGGTTGTTAAAATCAATCGTACTTTCAGATCCTTCATTGAAAAGTTTATCAAAATACCTCATCCACCTATTTTCAATATCCTTTTCTAAAAAAGCATTTTATTATTTTCATCCTTAATACACCTCACTTGAACTATGTCTTTACTTCTCCTATCTCTTTTTGGCTAACTTATACATACGCCTTTCACCTTCTTTGGTATCTAATCTATTGTATAAATCACTAAAAGCTAAATTTTTTGCATCATATATTATTTTCTTAGAATCTCTACAAACCACCCCAATTCTCCGAGTTTTTACATCTAAACCAAGTTTTATAACAATATTTCTTATTTCTTATCTTTTCTTGCACACTCTGACTCCACCACCAACTATTCTTATTAAAAGAAGCTTTTCCTTTTGATTCTCCAAGCACATCTTTAGCAACTTGCTTAATTTCACTTGATATTTTTTCCACATAACGCGCTTCCTTATGAACATCCCAAATTCTAATTTCTAGTTTGCTCTTAAAAATATTTTATTTGTGTTCTTTAAGTGTCCCCATCTAATCTACAATAATTTAGTTTATTTTTCTCTTACAACCTTTCATCTTAAAATCTAAAACTAATAAATGATATCGATATTTAAAATTTCACTTGAATGACCTTACAATTTTACAATCTAAATATATTTTTCTTATCAAAAATAATCAATCAGGTTTTACTAGATCCATTTTTATAAGTAATAATATGTTCATCTCTTTTCTTAAATAAAGTATTAGAACTACAAAATCATAAGAAAATCTAATATACCTACCTTCTTCATTAGTCACTCCAAATCCATAACCACCATGAATACTTTTAAAATCTTCTACCACTCTACCAACATGTCCATTTAAATCTCCTCCAATAAATACTTTTTCTTCAAGAGGTATCTTTTGTATTAATCTCTCTAATTCATTCCAAAAATTTTCTTTTGCGCTTACCTCCAAACCTACTTGAGGAGCATAAACACTTATAACATTGATAATCTTAATATCAACAATAATCTTTAAAGCTATAATTCTATCTCCACATCTATTAATACTTATAACATTATCCTTCAAACTTTTATCTATAATCACACCTACACCATTTCTAGTTCGACTTTACCTCAATACCAAAGTTTAAAACCTAAACTATCAATCTTCTCACCAACCCATTTAGTTTCTTGAACACATAAAATATTTATCTTTCTATGAACCATAATATCTATTAATTCCATTAATTTACCTGTAAGAGTACCTATATTCCAAGATCCTAACCTAATTCTAGTTTCATGGACTAACTTCCTTGCCCGCATCCGTCCATAATGTGGGAACACTTGCTTATTTAACATCGCATCGCCATGTAGCTTTACATTTTTTCATCAGATTCAAGCCATACAAATGCCGCCTGTGGGACGCCCCAAGATAACACAATGATTTAAAGGATTCATGTCATGATTATTTGACAAGTTTTACGTCGTCGACTACCTAATGCAATCCACTTTTTGCATCCGGATTTGGGACCGGCAATGGTAGTGTTGAAACTATCAAACATTAGAATAAAGAGAAGAATTAATCATATGTCCAAAAGTCGTGAGCATCTGGATTCAAGTGATGGGGCAAATATCAAAAGTCACCAATAGTGAAAACAGAATACACAAATAAATTGCAGTAATATAGAGAAGATTCATTTCACAAATAAAAAGTGAACATTTTAAATTGTTTAAAATTATTGTTTTATACTAATATTGTTATCAAAACTCCTTAAGTAAGATTTTTGCTTTTAACGCATATTGAAAGTTGTTCTAAAATTGTGGCAACTTTTATTATTAGATATAGATTAATTTTGGCTTAACTCTAAAAATTGAGGATCAATTGGCATTTCTTTATGAAATATGAAGTCGCAAATAATTGAATTATCCTCCTAAAACACAAAGATTTGCACCAATTGAACTTCATACATTAAAGTTAACCATAAATTAATGAACCTATATCGAATAGTAAAACTTGTCACAATTTTAGAATAATTTTCAATTTGTGGTAAAAAAAATATGGCTTAAAAAATTTAGTAACCCAATTAGTAAAAAAATATAAATTAATATTCACTTGTAATGTTCTTCATTAGCAATTGTCATCTTAAATTGTGTGCCAACATGCTTAAATGGAAAAAAAAAAAAAAAGAAGCAGAGCCAATCAAGTCCTGTCCTTGAACTATATTCTCTTAATCGACTACACACAACTCAAATTCTACTCAGTTGTTAATCCAACAACAAGGAAACTTCTCACCTGTATGATGGGAGAAATTACTGCATATCAAGGTTGCCAAAATCAATGAAACTCCCATTGCAAATAAGAAGTTTAGGGATTTAAGACAGCAATCCAATAAGATCTCAACTTCAAGTCTGAGATTCACACTCCAATATTGAATTCCATTATCAAAAAGCTAAAACCGGAGGGGTTCATATCAAAATCCAATTATCGATCATAAAGATAAACACTTCATGCTTTCCTCAAATGATGGGTTCAATTATCAAAAACTCATAACAGGAGAAGTTCATATCAAAATCAAGCTCTTAATTACAAAGATAATCATTTCAAGCATTAATCCACTAATGATGGTTGTCTTGGCCTTGAAATTATTAACTACATTGGGAATAAATGTCACACTCAAAAATCTCATGCTAATGAGAATATTGCATGTGCCCCCAAAAAGGATGTTTACATTGAGTGTGATGGCACTACCCAATATGGATATGACTCACACCAAGTGTTCTTGAATAACTAAGTCCATGAGTTTGCAACATAAGACACACCTAAAACGGAATGAAGCCTTCTATTTACCAAGTTTCACTTAAAATTGGTCCCATCAACAAGCTTCCTCCTAGGTATACAAGGTCCACACAAACAAAGATGTAATTTATAATTTTTGGGAATGTTCCTTCGATGAAGTTGGATTGACTACCTCCGTTGCTTAAGTCTAAGGTCTATTATAACCCAAAATGATAAAATAATAAAATCTTGATCAAGTTAGGTGTCGTTTGGGGAGGCGTTCTCATAGAGGTGTGGTTTGGACCGCATCGTGCTTGCGTTTGGCAAGTGTCAATGGACACAAGTTTTGAAGAATATGCGGCCAAAACACAGATTTTTCAACGTGACCTTGCTCCCTACAGCAACCAAAAAATTACGGTTTGACTTTTGAATTTATTGCTACTAATGCAAAACAACATTGAGTTTACAAACTAGTCTTAATCAAAAATTCTCTCATAATAAAAAACGTAATTACTAATAAAGACTTGGGCCTGTAAAAATTCTCAAATTAAATCATAAAATCCTCATAGGATTATGAAACCTTAGAGTAGTGTTACATATAATATCTAATATCTTATTAAAATTTATCCTATAAGCACTTGAATAAAATAGCCAGATAAGAGTTTTATATCTCTCATATAAATCAATAGTGATGTTAGAACTAAAATCTAGTTAGGTTTCATATATGCTTCTTCTTGCCAAAAAGGAATGATTTTTTTTTATCAAACTATTTTAAGGACTGATTGGATGACAAGGATATAAGTATTAGGATGATATTTAGCTTTGTGAGCAAATATTTCTCCATAATCAACTCCATGGGCCTAAGTATAGCACTTTACCATGAGTCTATTTTTATACCTTTCAAATGTCCTATTTGCATAGTATTTGACAATGTATACCACTTAACATCCAATTAATTTCTTTCTTTTAGCAATTATACCACCTCCCATGGTTGATCTTCTTTAAAACTCTCACTCTTTGAATCATGACTTTGTTCCACTATTTATTCTCAAGTGTTTCTTAGATAGTTCTTAAAATCTTGATATCATTTATTTTAGTGAGAAAGGCTTTGTGGGAAGAGAAAATATTAGAAAGTAAAATAAATTTGACTATCAGTTGTTTATTCGATGTTTAAGTTGGATATTTTAATGCAATAGAAATGTCGATACCATGATAGATTTAACTTTCAAGGGTGGGGATAATATCTTCGCCACATGGCTTGAACTTGCACAAATTCATATGGTTAAGCAAGATTTAGTTTAATGTTGAACTCTTATTTCATTATTATTAAGTAAGACATGCAGTAAGAGCTATGGAAGTTGTTACTAAGGTCTTGGATTTGAATCCCACCTAAATCATAATAAAGTCTCACCTTACAAACTTGGGTGGAAAAAAAAGTAATACATGTGGTAATAGTTTAGGTTCATTAGTTAAAGTTTTATTAGAGTTATTGTCTAACGAAGCTATTTCTATATGTAAGGAAATCACGAGGTTACTTGAGACATTGTGGATTAGTTAGGTCAGGGTTAAGAAAATCGAAGCTATCTTCATTCAAAGGCTTTCCTTAAAACAATCATAGCATTGGACTTAGGTTTCTTCTCATTCTTTACTCGACCAATCAGCTTCCTAATGGTTCAAAACCTAAAATAGATAATGAGAAGGATTAAATACTATGTTATATATATATATATATATATATATATATATATATATATATATATATAAAATAAAGGTATGGATTTTTATAGATCCCTTTTCAACAATAGTCCATTAACTACATTTATTTTTATAATTTCTAAGCAAATGTGCATAAGAAGAATTTTGTTGAAGTGTTGATCACATGATCAAGTGCTCTTAAGCAGATTATCCAATTTTTATTTGAACATATTTCAAAAGCCCTAGAGAGGTATGAAGTGCAATATTCACTTGATCAACTATACAGAACACACCTATTAATTTATCAAATATTGTCAAGAGTGTAGATTTTGTATTTCTTCTTGCTTGAGTCATATGTCTGTGATAGATTTTTCTCTCTGAGATGCAACATTTGATTGATGATGCCTTTGACTAATTTTGGTAAGGAGACTTACTTTTATTATATGAAGGCCTCTCTTAGAGTTTCTAGCATATGTCTTTTGTATATCCAACCTTTTTATAATAATTGCAAAACATACATTCTAGGTTAATGAAACTCGGTGAACATGATTTAAAATTCTATTACTTGATTTTGCTTGCATTAGATGCAGATGCAACAATTAGGGGCAACATTCTCACCCATAAAATTGGTATTTCTAACATAATATGCATATCCCTTCATTGCTTAATAGTAGAGAACACTTCATTGGGGTTAGAAAGAAAGCATTATTCAAGTATTCAGAAGCACAATTGAACAAATTTAACATTTAATCTAAGTATGAATTTATAAATTCTTTCTCCACAAAAGTTTGTAATATTGCAATATCTTCACTTCATCTCATTTTGATACAATGATAGTAATTGAGTTTGAATTTGAACCACATATTTTTCTTTTTGTTATAATATTCAATAGATGAAAATGTACAATACTAAATAGGCTATTTTGCATTAATTTCATTGACTATAGTTGCATCACACACTTTAAAATATATTTGCCTCATCACATCCTAGATAGCTTGTGACTAAAAGCATGTATGGTCCACAAACTTTAGTATCAATAAATTCGTAACCAAGATAAAGAGGAATCATCTACATCCCATATGGCAAAATTGACATCATCTTATTTCGATATATAGGGCCAACAATGTAGCTAGACTACTTTTTTTTCCCTTGAAAGAAGGTTTTCATAATCTGAAACAAAGTGAGTTAATTTCTTCCCTTCAATTTTGAATGAAGATTGACCTTTTGAAACTCACTCTTAGGATTTGATTATATATTATGTGATTGTTGACGTATGTGTCATTTAAAATTAAATAAATGGCGTAGAGGTTAAATCTCATGTCAATCAATTAAATTGATTCGATTTGAAAATTATTGACTTTAATCGAAAAGCATCAAATTTAATTAAAAGAGAAAGTATCAAATCAATTAAGGATCAATCAAATAATTAAAATCAAATTTTAATAAAATTATGCGCATGTCGAAGTCGAGAAGCCTCGACGACGTCTACGACCTCCGTTCGCGAAATTGATCGCGCCGTCGTCGCCGAAACGTCGAGACATCAAGCGGCCTTCAGCGTCAGTCGCAAAGCGTCGCGTCCGCAATTGAAGCGGACGTCGCCAATTTAAACCTAAATTTCGCCGGCCGTCGCCGGCGTTGTCAGAACTCAGATCCCTTGGGATCGGCCGTTCGTTCGGCATGAAACAACTAAATTGACACCCATATTCTTGGGTTTGTCAAAGTAATAAAATCGATTAAAGCGAAATGACAATCTAATTACCCCTTAAATCCTCTAAATCCTAATCGCTCGATCCCTACCCCACTGCCCTTATTAAGCGGCGTGACCGATAATCGACTAAAGGAAGCAGGCGTTGACTCTCTTCTCTTTTATTCGACATTTTCCTCTGGTTTTCTGTTCTCTGCTCTCTCATTTGCTCTCGCCGACCTCCTCTCTCCGGCTCTCGGCTTTGCTCTCTGAAAGCCCCGGCTCTCCTCCTGAAGCTCTCGTCCGTGCTCCCTCGTCGATTTTCCTCTTCTCGTCTTCTCCTCTCAGGTCAGAAGCGTCGACACTGCAGTCCCTCCTCTCTCGTCTCGGCATAGAGCGGATATCGTTCGCGGTTTCTCTGTCCCTTTCCCTTCAGGTTGTCGTCAGGCTACGATCTCTCGTTTCACTCTCGGTCGAAGAAGACTTCGTCAGATCTTAGTGAGTTCTAGCAGAGTGGAGATCGACCAAGCTCTTTAACCCTTTCTCCCCTTCCTGAAACCCCGGGTTGTTTATTTTCTTAAGTTATATTTTGCTATGTGGGATTTTCTTGAAGGAAATGGTTTGATTTATCCTCATCGTCTTTATGGTTGGTTAAGTCTAAGTTTCTATCGTTATTTCATCCCTTTGTTTGGATAATCTGAAATCTTTGTCTTTCCTTTATGTATGCATGGTTGATTTACCCTCATCATGTGGTGAAATGTTGTTCTTTCATATATCTTATGTGCTTTGATTGGATGAATCTCATCTTTATGTGACCTTTGCATTTGTTTGTGTATTTGATACAAACAGAAGGGGTAGGCTTGGATTGGTGATTCTTAAGATTGTCAGGGATAAATAAGTAATGTGAAAAGTAAATTTTCCATGATTTTATTCTTTGCTGAAAAAATTTAATATCTGTTTATATCTCTATTACAAGTCTGGATTTTGAAAGATGGAAGGGAAAAGCAACTGCATTATTGCTTTATTTCTACAAGATCTAGTGTTACTCTTTTGGTTGAAAGAAAAGAAAAATGCTGAAATTGGTTTCGGTTCTTTATAAAGTTACATTGCTATTAGATTCAAAAAAAAAAAAAAAAAGTTTATGCATGTAGCATGGACTTGCATCTTTACTTTTTATTTATATCTTAATATTTTATTAGGGCAATGAAATATGAATCACATCATTTCATTTAGAAATCTTTATGTGATTAAACATGTTCTCTTTTATTTGAATGTTTAATCTATCTGAAATAGTGATGAAAATCGATCTGTAAAATCTTTGTCTTGTTTAAGTATATATCTGAAAATTTATATATAAATGAGTTTTAAATTCATGATATAAGTCTCTGTGTTCTCCATGGAAATCTTATCTTTATCGAAATTTGTAGCGGTGTCTCCTACATCTCTTATCTTGGCGTGGTGGAAGCGGCCTCTCTAGCAACCCCACTTGTGGGGAAAGCGAGAGCATTGTAAATTTTGATGCTCTGTCAAATTGTGCAGGACTTTCTTTTGTTTATATCTATGAAATTAAATTTATGATAAGTCTCTGTTCTGCGTGGTAGGGAAATATATCTATCGAAATTTGGTGATTGTCTCGGACGACATCATGTCTTTCTTGGCGTGGTGGCGACTCTCTCATGTAGCAGGAGGAAGCGGGAGGCTGTAAATTTTGATTATTTTTGCTACATCTTTATAAAGCGTTCATTGTTATCAAACTATGATAAGTCTGCTATTCGTTGTTCCGGCGTGGTGATCGATCTTATAACTTTCAACGTTGTTGGCGTGGCGAGGAAATCTTTATATGCAACATCTTCTTGGCGTGGTGGGTAAATAAATTCGGTGTGTACCATACGCTCTTCTTGGCGTGGTGGGAACTAGAATAACATGTGGGGATGGCCAGGAGAATTTCAAAATAAAAAAGTTGAAATGTCATATAAATCTTTATCTTTAATTTCATATCATGAATGTTTATTCACATCTTATAAATGCCGTTCATTGTTGTCTAAATCTGATAAATCTTTCTGCGTTGTTGCGTGGAAGGAAATCTTGTCTTTGTCGGCATCGCCTTTCTTGGCGTGGTGGAAATAAATTCATGGATTGTCTCGTATTTGTTTCTTGGCGTGGTGGAAAACCCAGTTATGCATATGTAAACTTTTCTTAAAAAAAAAAGATAGAAAAGAAAGGATGAAATCTTATTCACGTGTTAAAGTCTTCTTATATGAATCTTACTTTTACTTTGTAAATTCACATGATTATCATTGAGATAATGAACGAAATCAATGAAATAAATCTATCGTATAACTTGTATATATAAGAAGATAAAAAAAATTGTTGAGTTAGAAGAAACTTGTATGTGTAACTAATCCTCCTTCTGAGGTTGAAGAACTTAAACTTTGTGAGAGAAGAGAGTAGAAAATGTAATCTTTGTAAAGGAACCCTCTGTTATAGCTTTCTTCCTCCTTTTTATCTTCTTATGGAATCGACGTATGGCCTTTCATAAATTGCTGAGGGACTATAGGTGATCACTTGTCGTGTTGCGTGCGCATGGACATGTGGCATCTTGTCATATCTTATCACTTTGAAAGGAAAGTAAAGTCTTTCTTGAATTCATAATAAATTTAATGAGTTTGTGTCCCACTTGTGAAGCATGTGAGGGAGGTGGATTTAATTAATCCATTTCTAAATGAAATATGACTTCGTATTTTTTTTTATTCCAGAGAAATAAATGGGGTATGGTATATGGTCGTATAGATAAATTTTTTTAGTTTATCTTTTCTTGATTTTATCGTAAAGAAATTTAGCTTTAAATCATCTAGCTTTAGGCATTCTTTACTTATGATCATGTATACAAATCGATTATTTTCAGTATTTTATGTTGGTGATTTGCAATAAAGAGAGTATTAAGCAAATCAAATTCTTGCGTTTGGGTCATTCCTTCTTATGAGCGTATAGGCATACAAATTAATTATTTTCGCTTTATGTTTGATTTTTTACACAGGGATGTCAGTTAGATAAAAATAAGAAACAGATATTATCTTATTGGTCTTGGACAGAATAAATATAGCAAAATGTAAATATTAATCCATTTAACTTATATTTCATACTTGAATTCATCTGACATTTTAAAGAGCAGAATCTTTCATTATGTATGTTGGAATGTACATTAGGGCGTATCAAATAAAAACAAATATAAGCGAGCATCTACATCTTTCGGTTTGGTCTTGGGGAGTAAGTTAACAAAACTCAAAATCATGCTCAACTATTGCATTCTGATAAATGTCAAATACAAGAAACGAATCTTTATCTTGGTTTGGTGCGGGAGAATTACTTCAAAATCAAAATTTGGCATAAGCATTAGGCATCTTAATGTCATCGATTTTAAAAAACGAGATATTCGTATGCATGTTGGAGTAATTACTAAGTCAAATATAAAGAGCAGTCTTACATAATCCGGTTTGGTCTTGGTGGTCAGGTTACACAAAATTTGATATTATAAATTGCAAATAAATAATAATATAGAAAATAATACGTCGTATAATCTGATGTGAATCGGACAAACACAAATTGAACCCGAAGAAAAGTCCGAGCAGATCCACATGTTCCCAGAGTGACAAGGTTTTGAAGGATTATCTTCTTGAGAGATGATGAAACCAGGCGTCTGTAGAAAATTGGGAGAAAGAGTCATCGATTGATATTATATGATCGAGAAGGGTAATTATAATTAAGATTTCGATGATAAATGATCATATATATTAATCTAAAATCAATCATAAAATGATCAAAATTCGAAAATACAAAAAATATAAATAAAAAAAAAATGAAATGAATTATTTAAATTAAAAAAAAAAAAATAAATAAAATCAATTATCCATGATTGTTTGTCTTGGTGACAAATTAAGAAAACTTTGCTCGCGAAAAGCGATGTCAATTAAATACATAATTCTTTTCGCTCAAATATTCCCGTGGGCGTGTGTCCTCTGTCGCGTGGTTTTCTTGTGATATGGCACCATAAATGGCGGTTCTGACACGAGCCGGGTGGTTGATATGTAAAATTAGGCCGCGGCCGTATGTTCACGGCTTTGCTCTTTGAGTGAAATGTAAATGTATTTGGTTGGGCCTATGTTAAAAGGTTGACTTATATTTGTCCCTCTTCACCCAGTCTACAAGGACACGCTTGGGCAGCGTAACGTAATGTTCTTGTGAGATCGCGGTCGGGTTAGAACCTCCCCTACATTGGGACCGGGATCGCGGCCGGGATAATGAACCATGGGATCTTGATGGGCGTCCGTTCCCAAAAGTTTTAAGTTAAAATAATAAATTTCATAAGTTAAACTCACTCCGATTATATACTCGTTCTTTACGATTCATTGTAGCGTCGAAAGTGCTCTCTCGGTATTGGGAGGTAATTAACTTATGCTTGCCTTTTAGGAAACCGGAACGAGATATAAAAGTTCTCACCAAATGAGAGCGAAATCTGGTAGTGTCTTATCTACTTATTCATCGCACGAAATTATCGACAGAAAACTCTTTCCTTTTTTTCGAAAGATGTATGGTGGCGAATTTTGGATCCCCAATTCGGCGACTGGTGAGGAATGAAATGGCATTCTGAGCAGTATTTTGTTATCTGGCGGTGTATGCGGCATCCGTTTAAAGAATGTTATCTTTAAGCATTCTCATCAGGTTTGGTAAGCGTGGTTACGGCCATCTTGAGCGAAGCATTCTTTGGCCTCGGTGGCGAAGTCACTTCGTCACTGCGCGCCGTGTCGGATCTCTGAAAAGGCGTTGAGGTTGTGACTTCTTTGTGTCGTCAAAAAAAACAATCGATCTTTGAGAGGCTCGCTGGAGACTCATGAAAAAGGGTTATTCTTGGCGGGTCTCTTTTGTCGAATATCAATCAATCCATGAACCATTCTCAGGAGAGGTATGATCTTTGAAGCTTCTTCATAGGCGAAAGCGGGAAGAAAGAAGAAAAATCTTGAGCTGCGTACTCAACACTTATGCCGTCTGTGCACGTAAACCGATTAATGGAACCGGTGAGTGAGTGTTCACCCATGTCGGTTTGATAACCTTAAGTGGGTTAAGCGGCTCTTGGTCGGCTCAAGCGATCCTTACGGACCACAACATCGGGTTCACTCCTCCTGCGAGGCAGCCTATACTGCGAGTGCATCGGGTTCTCAAGTAGCGAGGAGAGGGGCGATGAAAATCTGAGTCTGTAAGGATCTTGCTACTCCTCGAGACCTCATCCATCTCAAATGGCGGGGCCGACATATTCATGTCCCACGGTGAACATCGGGGTGTGACACTTGGGCCTTGGCGTCGAATCCTACCGAAAGGTCCGGTGGAAGTAGAATCTGGAGGCTGGCCTCAAAAGTACTCAAAAAATGGCGTGACATGCGGTGTGAATTCAGGAGATCATGACTCAAATTCTCGGCGATGGGAGCTAAAAAGAGGGCCCCATGATAAAATATTTGGCGGTGACACTTGGAGAATCCTCAGGGGATCATCATCAATTAACTTCATCCCATCAAGAGGAGGTTAACCGATCGAAGCCCTCTGGCGAAGAAATTTGATTCCACTTGGAATCGGAAGTTCATGGAAACGTCGAAATCGTATCAAGAGGGGCGAAGAAGAAGAAGAGGAGGCCTTGTTGAAGTAGTGTATATGGTGCAATTGGTGAGCCATCGGTGTCATGATATCAACTGCGTCGTCTGGCATACCTCACCCACGAAGAACAACAAAATGTTGAATAGAGCATCCTCGAGTCTTGAGGAGAGCAAGAGGAAGAAGAAAGGAAGAAAATCCCTTCGATCTACACTTTGGCGAACAAATTCGTCGGATGAAAGCCAAAGATAAAAAATCGTTGATTGAGCGTGAAAATGGCGAAATGATGATCTGAATGGCTGCGATGATGCGATTAATGCGAGAAATATTGCGGCGAGTCACACGCCCCGAAATAATCATCAAGCCCAATGCGATGATCCTCCGATAAATTTGATCAGCTTCTTGAGGGTCCAAATGAGCTGGCGAGGAAATAAATGAGTCGGCTTCGACGCTTTTGAATATACAAACTATATCGGCGTGACTCTCAACTTGATATTATATTGAATGAGAAGATTAAAATGTTATAAATTGCGGGCGGCGAAAAATTGGTGAGCAAGGTGGCATATCGCGGAATATGATCAAATTCCATATCAAAGGGATATTGCCAAAGTTCAATCTACGGCGGGAATGGTAATCCCAGCATCTCTTAAGCATCTGCGGTAACACGAGGGGAATGATGCATTATTATTCGATTATTGATAGTTTAACTTTCGAATGGTATCTTTGAGTTATCGAATGACTGATCACTTTGCGAAAAATATTCGTTAAAGATTATTGCGCGATCACAAACGATTGCGAGAAGAGGAAGAAAGACAGTCGATTACCGATATATTATCGTTGGCGAAATTTGAGTATGAAATGTGAACAACAATTAGAAGAAGAGCATCGATCCAATTCTCTTGATGACATCGATGATAAGATGGCGCTTATCTTTGCGTATTCACATTTAGCCTTGATAGGGTGGCTAAATTTGAGAAATTAAATTTATCAGCTCAGATGGACAAGATAAATCAAAAGCAAAAGCTCAGGACAAAGAAAGGTGAAACATTTCACCTCATACATCTGAAAGGATCTGGAGCGGTTAATCTATAGCGTGAAACGAAGAAAATACGCATCTATCGAAAAACCAAGGCGGTCGTTCAATCACGCTCCATGACCAAGCTCATACTTGGAGGTAATGATGTACCCGAGGTCGCTGAAGGCGGCGAAGAAAAACAAAGGAGCGAATGACTCAATGGCGACCAAAAGAAAAGGCGAACAAGAGTATTCTTTTAAGAGGAAAGTGTATTGTTTAAACATGCACTCAAGTAGGTCTCCAACTAGAGTGTAAAAGACTGAAGAGAGACAAGTGATAATCTAACTATTGTCCATATCGTGGTCTTTCGGATCTGTTGAAAGATTACATATTCAAAGATTGGCTGAAGCGAAAATATAGAAATGGTGAATTCACATTATCGGACGGTGTATTGGTCAGAAGAAAAGAATCCACCAAAGTAATCCATCTCGATCTTATCAAGCAATGATAAAAGCGAAGGTATGATGAAGGATGGCGCGATCTCTAAAAGGCGTAAAATGTTGAAGCAATTGGAAGGCGTTCGGTATTAAGAAATCACCACTTGAGCGACTTGAGTTGAGACAACCAAGTTATGGGAAGGCTAGTTCATCTCACGAAAAGGCTAGCAAATCTGCATGAGGAAGGTAAGAAACACGAGCGAAAAATAAATTAAATAAAAGAAGAAGCGATAGTAGCAAATATTCTACTTATTATGGATGATAACACGAAGATCATCGATAATATGGAAGATTATCTGATCAATGAGCGACTATTCAGCTTGCGAATTCATTCAAATCTTGGTCGATGAAGAAGCGGGGAAGAAGGCGAAGAACTTCCTGAGTCTTGCTTGATGATGCATGAAGTTGAATGGAGAGGAACTGTTTCCCAGAAGAAGATGAATCGAGCTCCAAACATGAAAAATATAAAGCGGGGCGTGATTACGAATCTTAGTCGTTAGGCGAAGCGGAATCTTTGAAAGCAGAGTCATCGAAGATTGGATGCAAATGAAATAGCTTCAATGCTGATTGAAGTGGTCGAGTCTTCTGTCCAGAGGAAAGAGCCGATGAATAAAGATAAAGGAAAAGAAATTGATGAAAAAGTTATCACAGGATTCAAATAAGAATCAAAGGGATCGATTCTGATATTATCCCATAAGGAAAATTAGCGACTTAGTGTATCTGGCACAATGTCGAGGAAGATCTCTTAATTGAAGCTCTCGAAGTAGGAAAAAATTGAAGCATATTTTCTTTGAGCATTTGTCTAACGGAGACCTTGCATGTTCAAGAGCCTCCGTCGTCACATTTTGAAGATGATCCCAATGCTCGGGGCGAAACCTGATCGCCTCTGTATTACGGTGAAAGTGATGAAATTATAATCTGCGGATCTTAATTGATCCGGTTCCTCAGAATCTTATGAATTTGAGAACTCTTAGATGGTATCTCAGATGTCTGCAGGGACGAGATAAAGTCATGGTTCAAGGTTTTGATGAGAAGGGAGAAAACTATTAAATTCATTCTCCTCTTAAATTTGGAGACCTACTCACGAGCTAAATTTCATGTGATCGATCGGATACTTCATTGAGCCATGCAGATTGACCATGGCTTCATAAGTATGGCATTGTCCCATCTACATTGCATCGATGTATGAAATATACAAAGGATGGAGAAGAATGCCAAATTGTGGGTGACATCTGACCTTTTTTGTGAAATGAAGATTTATCAAGATGCGGTTATTTCCTTAGGGAATCAAATAACAAAAGCAAACATAACTTAATCGTCACTTCAGCAAAAGAACAAGTTAAGAAGAAGGAGAAGATAAAATGAATAAAGGAAAAGAGGTTGTTCCAAATATTCCTAGGGATATAAAGAAACAGTCCAAAATCAATAACTTGTCCCTCATCAGGCGGTGATCTTGAAGAAGAAGATGAATGTGTTCCTTAAATCAAGGTCGCATGACTCTTGAGTAAAGCTCGGAAGAAGAACATTTGACTCGATTATGAGTTGAATCGCTTTTGAAGGTAGGGTGCAATGCTACTTTAAAACAATCATAGATCCATCAGCAGCGGAGACTACACTCGTAGTCACTCTGTTCCTCACATTTTAAAGAAATCACCCTCGAAACTCAAAAGTCGAGGTGGTGACCTTCATGTACCTCCTCTCCACAGGAAAACCGGAAGCTGTTTTATAAATCAGGGGTGTCGAAGAAGATCATTGGGTGTCTGTTATCACGAAGAAGAAGAAGCTATGCGAGGATACCAAAATATTACTCTCCGATGCAAAATCGATGCATGGATGGTCAATTTGGGCGAGTAAGAGGTAAGCTCTTTGAAATGATGTGGTACCCAGGTTCTCAAACCATTGGTAAGAGAAATAAACACACTAAAGGCCTTGGTTTTATCACAAGATTGAGGATATACACATTACGTTGTAGCAGGAATTGAAGAGTGATGATGAAGATGAGAATGTCATTCTTAACGTTAGTCTCACAAATAATGAAGAAGTAGAAGCGGGGCTGAAGAGCTTGAAGATGGTGGGAGGCATTCTTATGGATGAACAAAGAAGTTAATTTGGGAGGCGAGGAGGATCCTGCGGCGTTCATCGATCTTCACCGAAGATAAAGTGGAAGAATTAAAATCTTGCTAAATTGAGTGCTTTGCTTGGACATATCTTTGAAATGCAGAACTTATCCCTGATATAGCGCCAATATATCAGTAGCAAGCCTAGGAGAATGAGATTGGAGGTTGAAGAACGGTAATTCGAAACCAGAAGCTCATTGAAGGCTGGTTTTATTCGAGAAGAAAAATCTGTTGGATAGCTAATATTGTCCCGTGAAAAGAAGAATGAATTGATTTATCATGTCGACTTGATTTAAATAAGCATGTCAAGGATGACTTCCGTATCGAGCTGTTAGTGGATAACACTTCAAACACATGTTCTCTCATTTATGGACGGATCGTCGAGTTACAATCAAATCAGATGGCTCACGAAGATGAGAAGCATACCTCATTGGGGCCAATTGGCATATATATTGTACCTGATCGTCTTGGCGAAGAATCTTTGGAGCTACATCGAAAGAACGAATCTTTGACGAGTTGATTCATCAAAAGTAGAGTCTTATGTTGATGACCTCGTTGTCGAGTATAGATCATGAATCATCGATGATTTAAGGATTGTCTTTGAAAGAATCAGAAAATATGATCTCAAGATGAATCCTCTCAAGTGCGCTTTTGTCTCTTCGGAAAGTTCCTTGGATATGTTGTCTTGTAGTGGAGGGATTGAAATCGATCCCAAAATCAAGCGATTGTCGAAATGCCTCCTCGAGTCTTCGTCAAGCTCCATCTGAGGACATCTAGCATTCATTAGAAGATTTATATCAAATCTGTCGGCGGTCGACCTTTGCAAAATTAATGAAGAAAGATACTCCTTTCAAGTGGGGCGAAGAATGTCGAGGCGGATATCGAAATATCTGTTGAATCCCATTCTTGCGGCTCGAGAAGCCTCTTATATTAGCAGAGAAGAATCTCTAGGTGCTTTGTTGGCAACATAATGAGGAAGGAAAGGAGAATGCTTTCTATCTTAGTCGAAGGCTAATAGGAAGCGAGCGTTATTCTCAATTGAAGCATTGTTTGGCGTTAATTTTCTTTGCTTTTCGTCATTACATCTTTATCTCATAAAATTACCTTATCTCTGAGGATCGATCCGTTGAAGTTCTTGATGACAAGACCAGCGTTGGCAGCGCATGGCGATGTTCTCTTCTTTGATATTACATATGTTCCCGAAGCGGTGAAGGGGCAAATTACAGCGATTTTCTTCTTTCTCATCCATGATTCATTGCTTAGCGATGATCTTCACGATGAGCAAATCATGCACATATATGAAAAAGAAAAGCAACAAATGTGGGAATTGTATTTTGATGGAGCGTCCATTAGATACACTCGACCTCAAATCTTCAAAGGCTCAAGTGGTATCGGTCATCTTGATCACACGAAGGTGGCATCTTGAGACATTCTTATTTATAAACTCAACCACGACGAACCAACAGAATATGAAGCGTTGGTGGCGGGTTTAGAAGCCATTTCCATGGGAGTCAGAATTTAAATTTATGGCGATTCTCAACTTCGTCATTAATCAGTGTTGGGCCTTTACAAAATCAACAAGCTTGAATTGGCTTCTTATCACAAGCGAGTTCTCGAGCTTATGAAGCAAATTCAAATGTCATTATGACTCGAGTCTCGAGGTAGGAATAGCAAAGCAGTTAGCTAAATTAAATAAAGAAAGTATGGATGATGACGACTACATCTTAATTAGTGTGTCGGTCGTCGAGTCCTAAATAAGTTTAAAATCCCATTTGGAAGAGGGGTCATCAACATAAATCCGAGGGTCATGTTGCTCCTTACACTCCACTTACAAATTACTTCTCAAAGTCAACAGACAAGCTTCAAACCATTCGGATGAAAGACTTCCGAGGAAGTGCAAAACCATTGAAATCCTTATAGTAGAAGAAGGAAGGCGGAACCCTTCGTCACTACTTCAAGGAAGGCAAATTGCCAAGTAATAAGTCGATAGCACAACTTGAGAAAAGGCTTCGACTATGCTTATGTTGGCAATACTACGTATCGTAGATCCTTGCAGATGTGCGATGTTTGGGAATAGAAGAAGCCAACAAAGTAATTGTTGAAATCCATCAAGGACTTTGTGGTGCACAATCGAGTCCTAAAATGGCTTTCAAAATTAAAAGAATTGGATATTGGCCGTCATGGTAAAGATTGTATCAATCATGCCAGAAATGCCATGAATGCCAGGTCCACGGTAACATAATTCATCAACCTCCAAATCCGTTGCATCCAACGATAGCATCTTGGCCGTTTGAGTGTTGGGGGACAGATGTAATTGGACCAATTGATCCGCCATCATCGGTGGTCAGCTTCATTAGCGACCAGATTATTTCTCCAAGTGGGCTGAAGCTGCACCATTTAAAGAAGTTACAGCTGAACAAGTAACTAACTTCTTTACCCACAATATCGTCTGATTTGGTGTACCACGCGAATCATTTCGGATTCGACCTTCAAAAGCGCTAAAGTTTATAAATTTCTTCGTCGGCATAAGATTGATTGGCGATATTCATCAATTTATAATCAGAGCAAATGGCTTGAGGCATTTAATAAAACACTAGTCAAATTGCTTAGAAAAATTCTCACAAGAAATAAAAGGGAGTGGCATACCAAACTCGTGGAAGCGCTATGGGCTTACCGGACCACTTATAAAACTCCTACAAAGTCTACCCCCTATGCACTAGTGTTTGGGGCTGAAGCAGTTTTGCCACTCGAAGTTGAACTACCTTCGCTCCGAGTAGCCATTCAACAAAATCTTACCCAAGATGAGAATGCTCGTCTGGATGGAAGAGCTTGATCGCGAGGGGTCGCTCAAGCTCGACAAAATCTAGAAGTATATCGGGAGAATGTCAGGAGCATTCGATCATCTGATGCATCGCCCTCGAGCGGGGGAGAATTGGTCACGTCTTTGAGAAGACCAATCATCCTCATCGAGGTGGTAAATTTGAACCTAATTGGGAAGGACCTTTTGTTATTGAAAAGGTATATCGAGGAGGAGCTATCACTCGTGGACTTCAAAGGTGAAAGACCAATGCCATGATCAACGGTCGCATTTAAAGAAATATTACACATGAAAGTGTGATTGGACAAATCTGCATTTGAAAATCTTTATTGTGAACACTTATGAAAATTTTCATTGGAAATTCTCTTGTAACACAAGAATGCATTTCAAAATAAAATAAAATCCCTGTTAGGCAGGGGCATTTTAAATTTTATAGTAAAGTATCGGGCGTTCTGGTAAGGCAGGGGCCTTTCTTTCTCTTTGGGTTGACATCGTGCCAGTCTTGAGATCCCCATATGCATACTCAAAATTATGTGTTCTCAAATTTAAAGTCTTATTGACCAAAGAAAATTTTCAAGTCAACTTCAACAAACCAAGTTGGATATACATTTTCATCCCACTTCAAATCTAAAGGCTCGAGTTGGTGTATAAGGTCGGTTCGACCAAAATAGAGTAGATTAGTGCAACACTCGCCACAAAGGTAGTAGAGACCCCATCTCGTTGCTTAGAGGATAAAATCCTTCATCAATTGCTCAGTCCACGACTCAGTGGGTGTATAAGGTCGGATTCAACCGCAAAATATGGTAGTGTCGGCTGCTTACTACCGCCAGTAGTAAGGGATCCTCACTTCGTTAGTTCAAAGACAAGAGCATCCAAATCCCAAATCTCTCCAACTTGGTGAGTTCAAGTGACCCAGGCGAAAATTATCCCATTGGTGTGGGTCATCTTTCAAAATTCTACAAAAGATATCCTTTTTCGAGGCAAGCGAGTTTGGAATCAAATACAATGTAAAATCTCAAACTCCTTGATAAGTCTCAAGCGAGCAAAGGAAGGAAATTCTTCTTGATAAGTCGATAAAGCAAAAGCGGAGGAAGAAGTTATCCAATGTTAGGTATAAGGTAAATCTTGAACTAAGGAGTTTTGTCATCAGATGTTCATTACATGCAGCCGGGGCGATGACTCTTTGATCAACCCTGACTCACGAGCTGAGTGGGGCATTTATCCTACAAAAAAGCGAAGGTAATTTATCGCGACAAATCTCGAGATAATTGACTTTCTCCATCAAATCCGTCAGGCATGAAGCCGGGATAAAAGGGCCTGAATCATCCTCGAGATGAAATCTTCAACAAGTCAGTCAGCACAAAGCACGGGGGAAGACATTTCTATCTCATCCATCATTGTCGTAGGCTTGACAGGACAGGAAATCAAATCAAATTGAGATGAAATCTTCAACAAGTTTCAAAAGCAAGGCGGGAGAAGATATTCTCATCTCACAAGTCCACTGCAAAAGCATAAAACCAATGGGATTTTCATCTTTTCAATAGATCATTAAAGCCTTGAGAAGAGATCATGAACAACATGATTGTTGGTCTAAATTTTATTCATGAAAATTGCACAAGTACATGAGATATGTAAAGTAAAGAGAAAATACATCAAGGTAGGCAGGCAGGTCTCTAGGCGAGATCTGATAATAACAAGAGCCTCATTCTGCGGTTTGTAAATCCTCTACCGACTCGGTTCAAAGGCGCCGGTCGACCATGCGATGTATGCGGTGCATTGCTCCCTCTTGTTATTGAGGTTATCATCGCTGCCTGTCTTGCATGACACAGCTTGAGCTCCCTCGAGGCTTGAATTTTTGGCGGTGATGCTTTCAATTTGGGCACCAATGTCGGTAGACTCACCATGAAGACCTCTTAAAGCCATGAGCTCTTTTCAATTCATCATGAGCAAAGTCGAGCTTTCGCCGAAGTAGCAGCTCTCTCATCGACAATGAAACTCTTTGGTATCTTGGGTTTTTTATCTTCGGTAGACCTCCCGACATAAAACCTCCCGATAACGCAATTCGTCTTCACCCAACCAAAGTGAGCCAAGAAGTCTAGCTTATGTTGGCGTCTCTTGAAAAGCGGTCAATTGGTGAGCGGTCCAAGAGATCGACTCCGTAAGAAAATCACATTCTCTTCATAAATCTCATTCGTGGATCGCATGTGATCGTGCCTCCGATGGATTTCAAAGGTAATGATCTAAAAGCGAGGAAGATGAGGAAAGGTAGTAAAAAAAAAAAAAAAAAAAAAAAAAAGAGAGGAGTTATCGTGTCATGCAATTAAAGCCCCAACTTGAGGGTATACTCAAACGCTGGTCGGTTGGCGTTATGGCCTACTCGTTTCATCATGAGTAGGTATGGCTCACCATAATCTTGATCTCTCGTTCCTGATGTTTCACCGGGGCAGAAGCTAGGAAAGAAACCCATATAAGGAGCTAGATCCACAAAAGGAGCATTAGTGGTTGGAGCGAGGTTACTGCGAATGTTTGGGAAGATCAACTCAAAATCCCAAAGGAAAGCGGCTCCATCTTGTGAGACATTCTTATAGATTTGCTTCTTGGGAGTTAAGTCGTGGAATGGTGGCTGACCATCGGTTGAAGCTCTTGGAGGATCTTCATAGCGAGGGCGTCTTTGTCGATGAGATGAAGATGGTACCTCGCATGACTAAGCGAAGGTTCTCGAGTCACTTTTCGGAAGTGAACTATTCCATTGTTGATTGACGCCCTCTCTCACTATCACCAGAAAATATAAACATCATTATGTTAGGAATAAAAGGGGCTTAAAGGAATTAAATAAAGGGTTAAATGAAGAGATATAAAATCATACCTCTGGAGAATTCGCCGCGAGCACCGAGCTCAAGTCTCGCACTTGTCGTTCATATTCACGAGCTCAGCTCCAAGGTCGGTCTGAAAGATAAGCGTGCAAGTTAAGCGAGTATAGCTAACTCCGTATATAAGAGGAAGCGGCGGAACTTTGAGTTTTGCCAAACACAGTAAGTGAAAATATCAATGAGAAAATAATCTAGTCTCGGCAGAGCGGCATCCATTTGGCGGCATCGGTAACACAGGAATGAAGGGTCTTCCTTCATAGCGGTCGCCTGCGAAAATCAAGTCATTTTGCCGGTTAGGTGATATCCTTAAAATAATTGGCGACCAAATCGATAACATGCGAGGCATCTAATAAAGTATTCAATGATTGAATTTGCGGTATGAATTAAAGTGCATCTCATGGTCAATCCATCCACGATATCACCTCCATTAAGCTTGGAGGTAAATTTTGAATTGATGGGCGAGAGAAACCATCAATAATGGTGAGGGCAAGAAAAATAGCACTTTCAGCTCCAGGTAGAGGAGGAGGTGACAATTGCATGACTATGGGATGGTTCCTTTCAGAATATGAAGGGGCACCGAGGCGACATGAATGTGAATCAAGCATGAATGTATTGCCAGGTAGAACCAAATCATGAAACTCAAGTGTCTAGCCTCGAAATAATTTTTAAAACCCACACATCTAGCAAGGGGGAGGAGGAGCCAAGGAAAAGGCTCACCTCGGAGATCACTGCGCCAATGTCTTTGGAGCGAAGATCCCTCCTTGATGGGCAGACAAAAACACCCGTAAAAAAGGCTAAAACAAGTCTTCCATACACGGATGCGATGGAGAAATATATCTGGCTTATCCTGATCACTCTGAGATATAATGAAAATAGCAGAATATATCGAGGGGTCTCCAAGGGTAGAGTCATCCCTCCCTTTATTCCCGTAATCCCATGGAGGCTAGAAAAGCTCTCGAAGAATATTCTTCATGACTTTATAAATAGGAAGGCGATCATGCAGAAGTGGTTCAGATGTAATGTAATTGGTTCTTGGTCGATCCAACAAGTGTTATTCCCGGCATCCGACTCAATAAAGCCTCTTTAGAAGGAATATTCGAAATCGAGCATGGAAGCATAAAGCTGCGTTATAAAAGCCTTTAGAATGTCCTTATGAGCTCGAAGAATGTAGCCCAAGCAACATACCCCACTGCGGGACCATGAATTTGGCATGGGGAGTCCACTAATGAGTGGATTGTAGTTGTCGATGACTCGATAAGTGTGATTGCCTGTTTGCTTTCGATGATGTCGGTAGTGGTTGAAGAATTTCACATAACTCACGATCAGCGGTACTGCTCGAAAGGATTATACTCTCGCATTTATTTGACGGTAGTCACCATTACAGGATTCTCAAATTGAATAGGTTCTTGAACAATCGGAAGAGGAGAACGGGTGAAGAAGTTACGAAATATATCGCCCTCAGCATATCATTGTGTTTGCTCAGCCAAAATGTCCAGCGTTATCGCGAGGGTCATGAATCAATCATAGACCATATAGTGTCGGTGGGCTCATCGGAATCGGTGATCTCCTCAGGTTGAACATCTTCACGAAAAGAGTTAAAAGGCAAACATATAAATATATAGATGACTACGTGAAATAAAAAAAAAAAGAAGAAGGGAGAAAAGAAGAAGAAAATGGAAATGAGGGCGAAGAATCTTCCTTGCGGCATATGATGACAAATAAATCCATGAAAGAGAAGAAGAAAAGATCCGTCTACAAACACGGTCATGCACCATGTTTGTTGAAGCATTGTTTTCTGTATATGTGTTTAAAATTAAGTAAATGACATAGAGGTTAAATACTGTCATGTCGAAATCAATTAAATTCAATTCGATTTGAAAATTCGACTTCATGCGCGAAAAGCATCAAATTTAATTAAAAGAGAAATATCAAATCAATTAAGGATCAATCAAATAATTAAAATCAAATTTTAATAAAATTATCGCATATCGAAATTAGAAGCCTCGACGGCGTCTAACGACCTCGTTCGAAATTGATCAGTCATCGCCCGTCGAGACATCAAGCGGCGCCTTCGCGATCGAATCGGCAAAGCGTCGCGCGGCGTCGAGCAATTTGGTACGTCGCTGCAATTTAAACCTAAATTTCCGGTCGCGGCGTTGTCCGACGACCTCCGATCAGGATCAGCCGTTCGTTCGGCATAAGCGAAACAACTTAAATTGACACCCATATTGCTGGGGTTTGTCAAAGTAATAAAATGTAATTAAAGCGATAACGGTACAATCCTAAATACCCCAAATCCCTTAATCCGCTCGATCCCTACTAACCCACTCAGCGGCTTATTCCCATTAATGGGCGGCGAGTAAACATCGACCTAAAGGCCAGAGGCGTTGACTCCATTCTTCGCATTTTCCCCATTCGACATTTTCCCTCTGGTTTTTTTGTTCTCGCTCTCTGGTGAAGCTCCGCACCCCTGACTCCCTCTCTGCGGCTCTGCTTTCACGCTCTCCCGGTCAAAGCTCTCGGCCCTCTCCTTCGTCGATTTTTCCTCTCGATCTTCCTTCTTTCTTGCGCTCCGTCATCCGGCGTGGAAGCGAGCGAAAAGCACGTCCCTTCTCTCGTCTCGAGGAACCCGGCGGGATATCGTTCGGTTTCTCTGTTCCTCTTTCCACTTTTCGTGGTTGTCTGCAGGCGGCCGCGACTCTCTCGTTTCCCTCTCGGTGAAGACTTCGGCGTCTCTTAGTGAGTTCTAGCAGGCAGTGGAATCGACCAACTCAAACTCAAGCTCGATCCTTCCTAATCACCCTTCCAGAAACCCCAGGTTGTTTTGTTTCAATCTTAAGTTATATTTTGCTATGTGGGATTTTCTTGAAGGAAATGGTTTGATTTATCCTCATACGTCTTATGGTTGGTTAAGTCTAGTTTCTATCGTTATTTCATCCCTTTGTTTGGATAATGAGTAGGTGAAATCTTTGTTCTTTTATGCTATGTATCTTATGGTTGATTTACCCTCATATATCAGGTGAAATGTTGTTCTTTCATATGCTATGTATGCTTTGATTGGATGAACCCTCTCATCTTTATGTGACCTCCCCTCCTCAACATTTCCATTTGTATTGTTGTGAGATACAAACAAAAAAGAAGGGGTAGGCTTGGAGAGTTGGCTGATTACTTAAGATTGTCAAGGGATAAATAAGTAATGTGAAAGAAGTAAATTTTCCATGATTTTATTCTTTGCTGAAAAAATTTAATATCTGTTTATATCTCTATTACAAGTCTTTGGATTTTGAGAAAGATAAAAAAAAAAAAGAAGGGAAAAGCTTTATGTAGCGAGCTTTTCTTCTACAAGATCTAGTGTTACTCTTTTGGTTCAAAGAAAGAAAAAAATGCTGAAATTGGTTTGGTTTTATAAAGTTGTCACTTCATTGCATATTAGATTCAAAAAAAAAAAAAAAGTTTATGCATGTAAAGCTTAGCTACTTGCATACTTGCCTATTATATCTTAATATTTTATTAGCAAATGAAATATGAATGAAATCTGAAATTTCAGATTTAGAAAGGTCTTACGTGTGATTAAAGCATGTTACGAACTTTATTTGAATGTTTGAAATGCAAAATTGGTGAAATAGTGATGAAAATGCAATGCTCATAAATCTTTGTCTTGTTTAAGTATATATGCAACATGTTCATATATAAATCTGAGCTTTAAATTAAATGCTATTATACCATATTTTCAATGGTGGGAAATCTTATCTTATCAAAATTTGGCGGTGTCTCACGACATACACATGTCTTTCTTGACATGGTGGTGAACAGTCTCTCATTGGCAACCCGCTTGTGGGGAAAAGCCGGGGTAAATTACGATGCTCAATCAATTTATTGCGACTTTCTTTTGTTTATATATCTGAATGAGCTTTAAATTTATGATATAAGTACATATGTTCTCAAACATGTAGGAAATATCTTATCAAAATTTAGCGGTGTCTCACGACCTATACATGTCTTTCTTGACTTATGGTGACCCGTCTCTCATGGCAACCCACTTGTGGGGGAAGAAGCCGAGAATTTGTTGTAATGATTATTTTTCTTCTATCTTTATAAGTACATTCACATTGTTCCAAACGTGGCAAACTGTGATAAGTCGCACGTTGTTACGTGGCGAGGAAATCGATCTTATAAATTTTCGCGTTGTTCCGGCGTGGCGAAATCTTTATCTGTCAGCATACGCTTTCTTGGCGTGGTGGGTAAATAAATTCGGTAGCGGTGTCTCCGACTTTCCGCCTTTCTTGGCGTGGTGGGACCAGAGAAAGCTATGTGGGGATGGCCGAGGAGACTGAAAATTTAAAATAAAAAGTTGAAATGTCATATAAATGCATCTTTAATTTATGTGAATCAATTTATTGGTCTTTATAAATGCTTCACTTATTGTCTGAAATCTTCTTTATAAGTCTTGCTACGTTGTTAATAAAAATCTTGTCTTTGCACATACACTTTCTTGGCGTGGTAAATAAATTGTTGTGACCACCTATTTGTTTCTTGGCGTGGTGGAAAACAATTGAAGTATCTTGATAATGTAGAATTCTTAAAAAAAAGATAAAGAAAGGATGAAATGCTTAGGTTCATGTTAAAAAGTCTTCTT
Organism: Cymbidium sinense; assembly: GCA_021442155.1. NCBI lineage: Eukaryota > Viridiplantae > Streptophyta > Magnoliopsida > Asparagales > Orchidaceae > Cymbidium > Cymbidium sinense. Next base: position 289,610,348 of record CM038215.1, read on the forward strand.
TGGGTTATATATGAATACTCTTTCCTTTCTTTACATTCGTCTGATTATATGAGATATAGTGAAGACTTGAAGAATATGTAGATAAATAAATCATCGTATAACGACATATATCGAAGATAAAAAAAAATTGTTGAGTTAGAAAGAAACTCACAAAATGTGTGGCACACCTTAATCCTAGGTTGAAAGAACTTAAACTTGTGAAGGGAGAAGAGGAGAGAAATGTAAGATCTTTGTAAGGGAAACCCTATTTATAGCTTTCTTTCCTCCCTCTTTCTATGGAATCGACGTCATAAATTGCATCTGAGGGCTATCTAAGGTGATATCTTGTCATGTTATTACGTCGTGGACATGTGGCATCTTGTGCATCTTATCCTTTCTTTGAAAGGAAAGTAAAGTCTTTCTTAATTCTAATAAATTTAATGAGTTTGTGTCCCCACTGCCATGAGTTTGCATGTGAGGAGGTGGATTTTAATTAATCCACTGCTCTTAAATGAAATATTATTCTATATTTTTTTTATTCCTTTCCAGAGAAATAAATGGTATGGTATATGGTCATATGGGCTCAGCAATTGTTTTTATTTATCTTTATTTTATCGTAAAGAAATTTATCACAAATCAAAGCGTTTAGGCCATTCTTTCTTATGATCATATGGTCTAAATCAATTATTTTCAGCCTTTATGTTGGTGATTTTATATAAAGAGAGTGCAAATCAAATTCTTTGCGTTTTGGGTCAATTCCTTCTTATGAGCATATGGCATACAAATTATTTTTTCTTTATCTTCTTGATTTTATGCATAGGGGCGTGTCAGTTAGATAAAATAAAACAGATGTTATATCTTAGGTTGGTCTTGGGGCCGTCGGTTAAAAAATGTCATATGAAATCCCTGCAATTAACATATTTATTTATTCAATGTCATCAACATTTTAAAACAGAATCTTATGTATGTTGGAATGTCAACATTAAGACGTATCAAGTAAGACAAATATAAACGAGCAGAATCTTCTTTCGGTTTGGTCTTGGGCCGGTCAGTTAACCTAAAATCATATCAAAACTAATGCTTGCATTCTGATCATGTCAAATACCAAACAGTCTATCTTCGGTTTGTCTTAGGGTCGTTAAACTCAAAATCAAAATTTGGCGTACTTCATTAGACATCTTAATGTCATACAATTTTCAAAAGCAGAGATATTCATATGCGTGTTGGAGTAATTACTAAGTCAATATAAAAGCAGTCTACATAATCCGGTTTGGTCTTGGAAATTAAAGTTAAAAACCTAAAATTTGATGTTATAAGAATTGCAAATAAATAATATCTAAGAATTCGTATATATCTGAAGATAATCAATGAAACACAAAATTCAAACCAGAAGAAAAGTCCCGTCATACATGTTATTTGGTAAGTGAGTTTTGAAGGATTATCTTGAGATGATGATCGCCGTCCTGTAGAAAATTGAAGAGTAGCCAATCATCGATTGATATTAAGCGCATGATCGAGAAGGGTAATTATAATTAAGATTTGATGATAAATGATCATATATATTGAATCTAAAATCAATAAAATGATCAAAATTCAAAGAAAATACAAAAAATATAAATAAAAAAAATGAAATGAATTATTTAAATTAAAACTAAAAAAAATAAATAAAATCAATTCTCATGATTGTTGTCTTGGGTGACAAATTAAGAAAACTTTTCTTCAGAAAGCGTGTCAAATTAAATACATAATTCTTTACTCAAATATTCCTAAAGCGTGGGGCGTGGCCGTCCTCTGTCCTGGTTTCTTGTGATATAACCACATAAATGGCGGTTCACGACCCTCGGCGTAGGGTGGTTGCGATATCCTAAATCTGACGCGGCCTATATGTTCCGGCGCTCTTTTGGTATGAAATGTAAAATGTATTTAGTTGGGCAAACTATGTTAAATTAGGTTGATATATTTGTCACCAAACTCCACCTTGTCTGAAAGCGCGAAGCATGTGTTCTTGACGAGATCCTTGGTCGGGTTGGGTCACCTCCTCGACTGACCGGGGATCGCGACGGCCGGGATAATGACATGGGATCTTGATCGGCGTCATCGTTCCCCACAAAGTTTTAAGTTAAAATAATAAATTTCATAAGTTAAACTCCATCGATTATATCTCGTTCTTTAACGATTCATTGACTAGCCTTAATCGAAGTGCTCTCTCGGTATTGGGAGGATTAACTTATAGAGCTGCCTATAGAAACACAGAGATATAAAAGTTCTCACCAAATGAGCAATCTCAGGTAGTGTCTTATCTACTATTCATCTCACGAAATTATCACACACAATTCTTTCCTTTTATCGAAAGATGTCGGTGGCGAATTTTCGATCCCATGATCGGTTAATAACTTAATATAGAAGATATGCAATGTACAACAACAATAAGCTTTTATCCCGCTATGTGAGGTCATTTACATAAATCCTTCTTCCATTATGTCCTATTAAGTGTCAATTTTTCATTTAATTCTTATAAAGTAAGATCATTTTAGAAGATATGCAATGCACAAAGGAAAAAAGAAATTTTATCTCTTTGGAAGCTGGAAGTTGGCCGTGAACAATAGATGTCCTTGTGGTAGCAAATGGAGGCAGTGGACAAGCAGGACGAATGATAAGGAGAGCAGAAAGAATTTTTGTTGGCCTACTAGAAAAAAAAAAATCGCAAATAATGTGCTTCTTTTGTCCCTAGAGCTTTGATATCATGAAGAACAAAGAAATGATTTGACTTTCGGTGTATTTCGTTTAGGATCTTGAAGATCTATTTGTACAGCCAATGCTACTTTTGATAACTTCTAACAACATATTATTAATTACCTTAAAAATAAGAAAGATATTCTACAACTTGCACGCATTAATTCTCCTAAATATTTGAGAGTGATGTTTGCCTTTATAGAGGCCTATAATTGACGGTTGTCCACAAAGATAAATCACGAACATTGCAATCTCACCAATTACTAATAGCCTCTAGAATGGCCAAAAGTCATGTATTGTTTTATTCTAATTTCTATTTAGATTTTAGGCATATGTATGATTTATATATAAATCATTTCTTCTTTTAATGAGAAGGTCTAGTAGCAAGCTTTTCAATCTAAAAATATTTATAATTAGGGGTTTTTACATACATGGCACTTAAAACTATGCTATTTACATATTCAGCGCCTAAATCATCTTATTTACATATTTAACACTTAAAACTCCAAATATCCCACAAAGTTAGCACTATGTTAACTGCAACGTTACTTCTACCTGCCTAATCCAAGCAAACGTGTTTCATTTTCCACAGAAGACTCCCCTACTGCCTCGTAGAACACCAGGAACAATCCCAGCTTTCACCTAATTCTAGGGAGGTTTTAGTGTGTGTAAATGCCTATTTTTCTTTTATCTTTCTGTTTTGTTCATTAATATTATTCCCACCTGTGTGAACTTGAGCATCTATGGCTGTTCTGTTCGCTGAAATGCTTTTTTCCCATTGCTCTTAATATTTGGTCGATCAAACACGGAAGAAAGGTATATATACTAAAGTTATGATGGTATTTCCATGTTTTGTTTGCTAAAATGCATATTCTCCAATCTCTCCAATAAAAAAATTGAGATTGTTCGTGAAGCTGAGCAATGAAGTAGTTGATTTAATTATTTGTTCTGATTTTTATTGATATCAGACATATGAAACATCTTTTCATTATATGTAATAATATAAAGAAAAGTTGTAAAATCTATAAGTGAATAAATTCAATTTGATTATTCTACATTTCAATTGTATATTTGCAGCATATTTTGCTATAAAAATACTAAAAAGTTGTAAAATCTGCAAGTTCGAATGTTAAATCCCACATGAAAATTTTTGCAAATGGATTAAGAAACACAATGCAAAGATATAAAGTTGGGGAATCGATGAAATAATTAGCAGAACAAAGCAGTAACGTCTCACTATAGTTTGCAAAAGTGAAGCAAAAAGATTTTAAGAACATTTGATAATAACCTCAGGAGGAGTCTACAAGCAGAAGAATGAATAACTACTACTGTGATAAACAGCTTTTCATTCGATTAACACTAAAACTTGTAAGCCTTTCATTTCCCAAAAAAAGTTATTTTTCTGCACACCACAATTAATAGACTTGAGCCTGCTTTCAAATAAGTCGATTGCACATTCAGTTGTTTCCAATTATTTGAAAATTGCTCATTATCTTCTTATATATTTTCCAATTAAACAAGTCAACAATTTTTTGCAGTCCTCTGCTTTCTCTTATCCGGGATAAAATCAAATCAGCTCATGCGGGACGACAAGCCTGCTTCACACAGGACGACGAGCTCACTACTAGCTCATTTCACACGAGACTGATAGGTTCTCACAAGGTAAAATAAGAAACAGAGGCGTAAGAGATGATGTTGCAGGAGGACGAGATATGAGATTTCACAGCGCTAAGTTGATTGGTTAACGGAGTGCTAATTTTGTGAAATTTTAGAGTTTTAGGTGTTATATATGTAAATAAGATGATTTAGGTGCTGAATATGTAAATAACATAGTTTTAAGTGTCATGTATGTAAAAACCCCTTATAATTAATAAAGAAACTAAGTAGGAAAGAAAAACTCAAGTTCATGGAGACCCATGAATGCATAGAATTTTCAGTTGACCAAAATTTCAAGTAGATGTATTCAGAATCTTACTGGCTAAAGCTAAAGTATAAAACAGTATTTCCTATAGAAAATTGTTGAAGGAAAGAGTAAAAGAATCAAATTTGTATCATTGATAGATTGAATTATTTTGCAATTCATGCAATGTATATGATGCATCAACTTCAATGGCAACTAATATCTTGAAAATTCCTATTCGTTGCAGCATAAAAAAGACACCTGTAACATTTTGAAGCCATGCAACCGAATCTCCAAAGAAAATCCTTTGAATCAAACGTAGGAGGTGTTTGCAAAAACACGAATATCACCACCCTTTACCTGCAGAACAGAAAATATTTAAAATAGATAAGGAAAAAGGACAAAACATAATACAATTTCTACTGGTAATGGAATGAAGGTACCAAAATGGAGGGAGCAATATCAAAAGTGTTTGGCTTCTTGAAGATCCTCTATTTTATAAAAAGGATACCACAGTAATTACTTTGCAAAAGAAGTGAAGGTTGACAATAAGCTTTAAATAGCCTCAATACAAGTTAAACCACTTATAATTCTACCATCTGAAAGCATTTTACAAGAATTCCTTTCAGTATACATCAACCACCTCACAAATCAAACATGTAAATAATAAATTTGAGTGAACTTTCATATAGCATTTATGACTTCATCAAACTGTTCGGATAAAGCTACTTGTGATGATGATGATGATGATAATAAGCATTTGATTCATGGTGAATCTAGCTTTTTCATATTTTATGTCAAAAAAAACAAGAGTCCAAAAACATTCATTTTCCAACCATAAAGAAGTCAAGTACTGGGTCCATTTATCAACCATTTCCTTGTGTAAGCAGAACCACCTGATGCTTGCAAAACATGATTGAAAGGTTAATATTAAAATTACGAGACACTTCTACAGGGAAAAAAATGTATGTCTTCTATAACTTAAAAAGATAACTAGATTTTTTGCGCAGATGCTATGGGCTGGGTAGGTGGATGAGTGAAGGGGGCATCTTACTTATTTTAGAAGAAACAATCTAAATGCACAATCCGAACCTTAACTCACAAAACATATCTCTAATAAAACATTTCTATAACCTAATATAGAAAAAGATCAAACACTAATAAATGCAGAATTTGTTAACCCTGCAAAGCCTAAGTCTCAAAATGCAATTCTTTCCAAAAAAAAAACATTTATGATGAATATTCAGCTTTGTGTACCAGCTATGCTACAATGGTTGCACCAAACAACAAGCACCTCATCAATTCAATTCCAACGTCATCCAAATCAAACGCAAATCCTTAGACAAAAAAGACTATTTCTATCTCATTCAAGATCTCATGTTAGTGGGTTTTGTTAAAAGATAAATGAACAAGGTAAAACATTATGTTACCATGGGAAAAAAATGTGAAAAAAGTGTCATTCAAATTGCAGCTTTCACAAGTTTATTAACAATTCACATACTTAAACAATCCACTGAAAAGTTAAAAGTATATTGATCTATATGAAAGCCACTTTGAGGCTTCGAACTGGAAACAAACAACATTTTTTCCAATTTATAATCCCAAGAAAAATTGCATGATGCAACTATAAAGTTTTCTATATATAAACTATCACAAAGCCATGTGTGACATTTCCTACTCCAAGAAATAAATAATTTCCATTTTCACACAAGGACATTATTCTAAATTGATTAAGTCTAAGCAAATATTATAAATTGACAATGACAACTTGATTCAAAGTACCATTTTGCGCAATGCATCTAGCATAGGCATGCCTTGCCAATTTGGTATGGAAGAAGGTTGCATAATGCCATGATATCAACTATTGCTTTTTCTCCAAACATGAGAAATAGGTGACCACACAACATACTTGCAAAACAAGTTTGATTCAAAGAATTACGCTAGGCTAAATGGCAAAATTATCATTAAAATGGTATTTTGTATGAAATTGAATATCAATCTTTCTAACATGCCTAATTCAAGAGATGAAAATGCATTTCATCTTTGTTCAAATTAATAGCAATCTCCAATTGGACAATCTTCTCTTATGTTAGACACATTTCTTTACATGAATCATCGAAGTTTTTGTGAGACAAAACATTAACAATAAACACAATAAAAACATTTTTCAATAGATTAACAGGTGTTTTGTTGGATGTAATTAAAATTCATGTGTTTTAGAAATGTAAAGTAAAAAAAATATAATGGTTTTTTTGAATTTAAGAAACTATCTTGTTAAACCAAATACAATGGAATGACTTTTTTGCATTTTAGAATGAATTTCAAGATTCTCTCTTTAAGGAGGTGACGGGAGCAATGAAGGGGTAGCGGACATCATAGGTGAGGTTGATGATGGATGCGTGGATATTAAAGGCAAGTGTGATAAGGTTAGTGAGGACAATAAGGTAGTTATTGAGACAAAGGAAAAGGCAATTGAACAAAGGGAAGTAGAGGCAAGACATCATTGGAGGAGAGATTGACAGATATGGTTGGCGAGGAAAACAATGGGAAGGGAGATAGAGGCAAGTGCAACAAAGTTGAGATTAGCATTTGACTTAAGATTGAGGACGAGATTGGCATGGTCAACATAGGCAAGGTTGGTGTTGAAGGCATGGTTAGGGTTGGTGAGATCAAAAATACGAGTACACATCACCACATAATATGGATTCATATAATTTACATAAATTCAAAATTCACCAAAAATGGGCATTTAGGGTATTATAAAATCCTCAAAAAAACTTTTTATTAATTTTACTTTATACCAAACATCTAAAACTCAAAATTCATGCATACCTTTTACTCTATACCCCTAACCTCACATAATTGAACCTCTATCTTGGAAATGGCTTGATCTTTCTAAATGGGGATCAAAAGCAAACTACATTATAGTTCCAAAAAAATAAAGCAAGCCAAAATTTATCACCTCCATCATTAGCATTATCACAACAATTTGGGGTCAACTATATGAGTCCTCATTTGTTGGTCATTCCTGTTGAGTCCTACATAAGGTGATAGCTTATATTTTACAAATCTTTATAACAATTTCTATCAATGCTATTTTAGACATTGATTTTCCTTCTTTAATTCAGCACTATTGTTGTAAAATGGTGTTTTCTACAATTTCATTCACATGCCTGATCACCTAATTCTACTTTTAATTAATTTATTTTCAACATATTGCACTCCAGTTATCCTTCTAACATAATCATTCATTCATTTAACCTGTTTACTTATACCACACATCAATCTTAACATTCTTTTTTTATTCATTGAAGAACAATTGGTTCTTGGGATAGGAAACATATTTTATTTAAAAAATATTTTACATCAATTTTAATAACTCATTTTATGTGAAAATAAATCGTCGCATTTAAGTGACTCCAGATGCGTTTATAGAGCTTAAAACAAAAACTGTTTGCTAAATAAAACCTAGTGAATTGATTCTTTTTTATTCGTGGCTTCAAGAAACCAGAATCATCGGACTTCAGTCACATAAAAAAATAGCAACTATCATCCATGCCTAACTCCAGCAAACAGTCCAATAAAGGTCAAGGTATAAAAGGACCAAAAAGAACTTGAAACAACCACTGCACTTCGGTGGAAACCACTGGAAAATCGCAATTTTCCGCAGCTTCGGATAGCATAAGATGCAAAACGGAGAGAAAGGGGAAGTGAGATGTGAATGCTGACAGATTCAAGGTAAGCAACTGCGGCTCTCCGGGCATCAGGAGAGGAAGCGGGGTCAAGCGAAACGGCGATGGCTCCAGCGACGTTGACGGCAGTGACGCTTCCTTCGTCCATGGCGAGGTGCTCGGTATAGAGGATTTTGCAGGCTATCTGTATCTGAAGTATTAGATTGATCGCAAATGCAGCATTAGGGCTTCCGGAAGAAGACTGAAGTAAGGATAGTGAAAAAGGAAAGTACGCGATGCGAAGAACCTGCCTTCAGTTTTACAAGTTTTGAACAACAGATGAAACAAATCAGATGCTAATAATTAATAATATCTCGAACAATGTAATAGACAAATTTTATTTAAACTAATTTTTTAATCGATTTATAATTTAAAACATTAAAATATAATCATTTCTTTAATATATATATATATATATATATATATATATATATATATATAATTTTGAGGTGCATTGGATTAATATAAGTATTAATATATCTATTATATATGTATTATATATGTATTTACATATATCTAGTATCTAATTTTTAATTTTTATATATACATCACCTCTATATTCAGTTTTGTATCAAAATTATCATTATCATTCACTTTTTTAAGTGAAATACACATTTTAAAATATAAAAAAGTATTAAATAATTAAATATTTAATTTTAGTTGTTAAATACTTAAATTCGTAAAAATTGTGTGAAATGTATGTAAATTTTTCATTATTTTGAGATAATAGAATTGTGTAATTATAAAAAAAATAAGTGAAGAGTACTTATTTCTATCTTAGACTATTCTCTTATCTCTCTCACCTCTCTCTCTCTCTCTCTCTCTCTCTCTTATAAAAACAACCTATGAAGTCCTGACACTTCAAAGAAAACAGATATGAAGTAACACATGCGCCGGACACATACGTGTCGACATGTTTGAACATAACAAAGCATTGGCAGAGCCTGAATATTTTTTTTTAATGGAGCGCTAACAAATGACAAAAATACTCTTAATCTGTTTCATTCGAACTTGGGAGTGACATTGATAGCTTTAAATTTTGTTTTTTTGTTATCACTTCAATATAAAAAATAAATATATGTTAAAAAAAGTTATAATAAAATATTGTTACCTATACTATGTTCTTTTGAGTCTTCATTGAAATCATTGTATAATCTTTTTATCTACTAAATATATCTTTTAATGCATGTAATCGGAACAATATTATTTGACCTTAATGTCATATTTACTAACAATAATTTCATTCGATATCTAATGATTATTAGTCACAAGTTTTCTTTTAAAGTATCTTTCCATTTACTAATAGTTCTAAAAATTTAGTAAATTAAAAATAATTAAATAAGAATTACAAAAATATGCAAGAAAAATAACATAATCAATTACCTAGACCAACAGCATTCACCAACTTAAATATAAATCCAGCAATCAAAACTAATAGAAAGCAACACATAACTCTCGTCACTTTTCTTCACTACTATAATTGCAGCATAAATGGAGCTCTGAGATAGAAGATACCTCTCGAAGTCATCTCTGTGATTTGCAAACCATAGCCATCAGTGTTGCAACTTCTAGAGGTCTGGAGCGCTGGAGAGGAGGCAGAGGTTGTGCAGTGGTAAATGAGATATGTTAATTATGTTAGGATTTTTATGTAGGTTTTATTCCAATGGCTTTTGCAAGTTTTTAGCATCTGGCATAGAGGGCTAGGCTAGAAGTGCCGCACTGAAGCTCCGCCCATGCATAGGTGTGCTCAATCAAACAAAAATATTAAAAATTAAAAGAGTCAAACTGTTGGACAAGCATTTCTTGAATAGTTAAATTAATGTTATGTAAAAATATTATTGCATATACGAAGAGGAGGTAATGAGATATATGTTGGAAGATTTATATACATACCACATAATTCTTATGCATTTACATATCTAATACTTGAAGTTAGATATTTACTTATATAATATTTTTTTATGTTTATAAATGTGCATTTCACTTTTAAAAAATGATTGATAATGATATTTTTGATTTGATATTAAAGATTGGGGTGTTATATATGTAAAAATTAAAATTTAGGTGTTAAATATGTTGTTGCGTGCTAGAAAACCAGTCGCGGTAGAGTGAAAGTTTACTCAAAGTATTGAATTAATTAAAGAAAACAGAGACATCAAATTTTTAACGTGGAAACCTCGAAAGAGGATCTTGATAAAAGCTTCCACTATGTATGTTTAGTACAAAGTCTTCCGATATATTAGAATTATATGAGGGAGGAAAAAAGCAATTTATGTAACCGATCAGTTGTAATAGTTCTTTTTAGAGTGGAGAGTAGGACATTGGCGATGAAAGTGGTCGGTGATGGTGGTTTGACCGTAGAATAGGGGTGCGACCTTGCTTGGAGGATCTTCAAGCTTCTTCTTCCTCCTTGCTTCTCCTCTCGCTCTCTCTTCCTTGTTCGGACTCTTCCGCTTCCTTCGGACTCTTCCGCTTCTTCCTTCGAGACTCTTCCGCTTCTTCCTTGTTCCGGACTCTTCCTCTTCCTTGCTTTCAGGATTATGGGGCAGGATTGGCCTGATTGGTGGTTGACTCAGTGGTCTCCTCCTCTTCTTCCTTGCTTGACTCCTCTTCTTCTTCACCCCACACGGCGCTTCATGTGAGAATGAAGGCTTTTATAGATGGGAGGAGCGTTCTTGAAATTCATGTAAGGCCATACCACTCCCCCGATCGGGGCTCGGATGATTCCTTGATCATTTAATGTATTTTGAGCATTTGGATGCCCAAATAAAGTCGAATTATGAGATCTTAGGCTCGTTAGATCCATTTCGTCGAGGCCGATTTGACTATAAACACTCCATATTTGAGAGCTGTTTTAGGATTTAATTGATGTCCCAAAGATTGATATTTTAAGTCTTGATCTGAGCGGTTTTGACTCAAAATCATATGCATTGACATCAAGATTTGTGCTTTGTTAGTGGTATTTTGAGAGCCATATCATATGTAAATATATAAGATTGTGTGGTATGTATGTAAATCCTCTATATATGTTTTATAAATAATTCAAATTATATAAAATTATAATTAAATTTATAAATTTATAATTGATAATAATTTAATTCCTTAAATTTATTAAATACAATAAAATAATTTAGACATATATATATATTACTTAAATAATTAATTAAATTACTTTTCTATTTTGTTGTTTTTAATACTTAACTTTTTTAATTTACATATATTATTTTTAATTGTTATTATCATGTCATGCTCGCTTCGTGTCCGTGTAGGTGAAGTCAAGACTCACGAGCCCGGCTCAATCTGAATGGACTGCTCAACTCATTTAACGAGCTCGAGCTCGAGTAAATAGAGGCTCGGATCATTTACTCGTCGAGCCGCTCGAAGCCGGTTTGGGATATTCTTCCGCGTTCCGCAATCTGTCGATTTATATCCTTTATCCTTATAGGGTTTGCTATCCCCAATTCTTCTCTCGACTCGTCTCGCTAATCGTCGACTCACCGCTCTCGACTCTCTCCTTTCTCACCTTTCCAAGCTCTAAGAGCCTACGGCTCTCACTCTCGACTCTCAACTCTCGACCCACTCTCACACCTGAGTTCCCTCATTTTTCTGGCTTCAAATCCCTGATCATGTTGGACAGTGTCACGGTAGGAGGTGAAAGCGATATTTCAGGTTCCTTGTCCTCTTACTCTCTTAGTAGATAGCAAATCGACTTGATCTTGGTTGGTCAGGTTCATTTTCTTTATGCTCATCATTGGTATTACGATTTGATGATGATTCAGTGTGTAATATCTATGTTGGTTTTGATGTTCTTTCGGATTAGGTGTCTAATGAGTAATGGCTATGTTCTTGTGATGATTATTTGGATTTGATGATATTGTAACTTGTTCATGAAATCATTTTTATGTCGGTTTAGTTCATTTCATTGATGTCCTAAATCCCTGATACTCCCAAAAGGGTGATATTTAAAGACATACAATGATTTAGTGGCTACCTAATAGGCACTCAATATTCAAACCACTTATAAATTAAATGACTCACAAAAGCTTATTAATCTATTCATTATATTTATCCTATTTCAAATTTGATTACGCTATGATTGAACGAATGATAGTAGACCATTGCAAGCATGCAAGCAACTTTTAATAATGAAGATCCAGCAGCTTGAAGGAGAAATAATTAGGACTTCTGGACTATCTTATCCAGTTGATGATACCGAAACTTATGCATTGAAATATGTAGAATTAAACTTCTAGATGAACTCTACCGAACACATAACTGCTTTTACTTATAAGTGTAGTGTGTGATAAATTTAATGAATTAATGTGAATAATATCTGTTGAGGAGGCCTTCCTTATCACTCAAATTGATTAAAAATTCAGCCACTTCCAAGTGTCGCTACAAGAATCCTGATTTTCATTTCATATTCTTTTAAGTTGAAACTTATATAGTCATATGCTTATTCGTCACTTAGTGATGATATGATTTTCATAAACGAGTAAGACACTCTTGTTCATAAGAATTATATTTCTAGCAGAAACTCATTGAATTTATTTGCTGAAAATCACATTTTTTTTTTTGAACTGCCATATTTGCTTCATTAAATTTTGATTGGAGCAATTGAGTGTTTAATGAAGATTGTACCGAATGTTTTACATTTTTTAAGCAAATCTAGGCTGTGTCGTCGTTAAAAAATTGATGTTTTAAGCTTTGATTTTGATTATCATCAGAGTATCGTTAAAGTGTTTATTGTCAGTCCTCAGAAACTTATGACTTATAATATCTACTTTCTCGTTCTTTTTCCTGCGTTCATAATTCAATGAAATAATTTTCTGTGCTGACTTCTATGTTGCAATGAATTGCGGGGTTATTGTGAGTATTTATGCTTGGATAAAAGGCAGAGTATTGGGTTTTTGATTGTTACAAAGTGCAAATAAACAGTGAGCAATTTGATATTTTTAAAATTTTTAATATTTAATAAATCAATTATCTTCTTCATTCATTGAATTGTCATTTATCATTTTTATTTTAGATTAAAAATGGCAACACTACCACTTAGAGAGGATGAGTTATTGGATGTAAACAGTGATAATCCAGTTGTGGGTGTCCAAATTGGTATTGAGGAACATAATAACAATATAGATGGTAATAATTATGAGGGGAAAAATGATGTTATTAATGATTTGGTTGATAAGGGTGATGGTGAAGTTGATCTTAAAAATCCAATTGAATTAAGAAAAAGAAATAAAACATCACGTGTTTGGGAGGAGTTTAAAGAAGTTGTTCTTCCCGATGGCGTAAAAAAGTGTTGTCATTGCAAGAAAAAGCTTGCTATAGGTATGGTGCAACTACATAATTTAGAGACACTTAGAGGTGAAAGTAGCCGAGAAGTCAACCAAGATACTCTAAGAAAATATAGTGGTTGACATGACTTTACTACTTATCTCGAGAAATCAAGTAGAAAACCAAATCGATATAGAAAACTATCTTGAAGATGGGTTAGAGATAAATCCGAGGTCGTAGTTTTGATGTAATTGCTTGGTGGAAAAAACCATCTAAAATATCGATACTCTCAAGAATGGCTTGATATTTTATCTATTCCAATTAACATGCTTGAGTCAACCTTCGGTGAGAGAGAGTTGTTGATACTTACCGCTCAAAGCTTGGAGTTGAAACTATTCAAGCTCTAATATGTGGCTCTAACTGGGTTCACTCTCATTATGGCTTGAAAGGGAGAATCAAGGTATTTATTTTATAATTTAACATTTTTTCATTAGTATCACATTATTTTTAATGACATTAATATTATAATATATTGTATGTTTATTAGGAAGAGGATGAAGATGAAGAGTTGACTTTACATGCTTTCTTTAATAGACTTTATATTTGCATAGTAGGCCTTATGTGGTTTCTATTTGACATTTAAACTCTTTATGATTTCCAGATTTGCAGTTCTTAGTTTAGTAGACAACATTTGTTGGATGTTTTGATTATAGTTATCTTTACAAAAGTGTTAATTTTTGGAAATATTAAAGGAAGATTGATAATGATAGCTATGATGCAAAAATATAGTTAAATAAATTGTTACAGGTGCTAATGATTTTGAAATCTGAAATTTAGATAGTTGCCCATGTATCCCTTGGATATTGGTAGCTGCTTTATTATAGTTGCACATCTCTTGGATGTGTGCTGGTAGCTACCTAGGTACTTTATTGTAGTTGCCCATGTATCCCTTGGATGTTGGTAGCTGCTTTATTACAGTTGCTCATCTCTTAGATGTGTGTTGGTAGCTACCTAGATACTTTATTGTAGTTGCCCATATATCCCTTGGATGTTGGTAACTGCTTTATTACAGTTGCCCATCTCTTGGATATGTCCTGGTAGCTAATTAGGTACTTCATTATAGTTGCTCATGTATCTCTAGCATGTTGGTAGCTACTTTATTAAAATTTCTGAGCTTGAATCAATACCCTCTAAATATTTTTAATCTGGATAACACCAGATTACCTTACCTCATAAATGCCTTCTAAATATTTTTATGAGCTTGAATCAATGCCCATGTATCCTCTCTTTTGGAGTTGGCTTTGGTGGTGTCTATGTAGTATTGCTACTATTCTTGATGGATGGCTTGTAGTCTGTCTTACTAGGCTTTGTTTCTTTTTTATTTTTGGTTGGCTGTGCTCTTTACCTGGATTAGATATTTTGCTACTTTGGTTGGGGTTCATGGATGCTAATGTTTGCTTCTACCCTTTGCTTGGTTATCTTGGGTGGTTTTGGCTTGATGGCTACTATTGGTCTAATGATCTTTACACTGATTTAGATCTTTTGCTGCTATGGTTGTTGACTAAGAAGTTATGTTGGCTGGCTGGGTTGGTTGGATGTATTGGCAAGCTGGGTTGGTTAGATGGTGGCTATGTTGGCGTGTTTTTCCGCTATATTAGTGACCCATCTAGGTCGTGTTATTTTGTGATCAATTTCTCAAGCTTCCTCCCTACTATATTTTCCTCTCTTAGCTCCATTTTCTTATTTGGGTAACACTTTGTTGCACATCCGATTCTTTATTGGGTGTTTTCTTGGTTTTTTTTTTTTACTATGATGGTGGAAGATTTGAACACTTGTGTTTTTCTTGTTTGGTCTTGGTTGTTTCTGGTTTGTGTTGTTACCTCTATCACGATGCTTGTTTCATTTGGTCTTGCTATTCCTTTTTGGTGGTGGCTTTGGCGGTGTTCCTACTATATTGCTACTATACTTGATGGTTGGCTGATTATCTGCCTTATTGGGCTTGGTTGTTTTGGTTGCTTTGTGGTTGGCTATTGTATTTGTTGTTTGGAGGATTTTGCAGCCTTGTTGGATGATGGACTTTGGATGATGGGCTACACGAGGTATGCTGGCTATGATGGCCTTGATGTTTCCCTCTCTATCTTCTTTTAGCACTATATGTAATTGTAACCCTTCCAAGTTTGGATGCTTACATATAGTGTTGCTCTTTAAGATGATTGTAATTTGTAACTGAGCCTGAGCCTTTTCTTAACTTTGCTTATTTTATTTTCTCTTACTCTTTATGCTTACTTAATTATACTCTTCCTTTCATTAGTATGTTGCAGAATTCTTTTATGATTGGGTGATTGCCATTTGTTTCTTGGTTGATTCTGATGGGTTCCTATTGGTTGTCATTATGTATGTCTTTCTCTGTGTTGGGATTGCCTCCCTTTTGGACTGGTTGTTTCCTTATCAGAGTTGCCTCATCTGCTGGTTTGTTAATTGGTTGGGTCGACTTGTGGGCTGGCTAGTTTGTTTGGTTGTGTTGTCTAGTTTGGTTGGTTTTCTTTTTGGTTTTCTTTCTGATATACTTTTAGTTAGTAGGGTTTCCTTTTTGGTGGATTTTCTTTGTTTCATTTTTGGCCTTATGGTCGCTGGCTGCTGTTGTTTTTCTATGGCTATCTTACTGTCTTTGATGGAGGTATGGGGACTGCCTTTTTATCTTCATTTTAGCCCCAAATATTTATGTTATATCTTTATTCTACTTATCTATGAGACTATGATTATTTTCTATT
This sequence comes from Cymbidium sinense, assembly GCA_021442155.1. Classification (NCBI taxonomy): domain Eukaryota; kingdom Viridiplantae; phylum Streptophyta; class Magnoliopsida; order Asparagales; family Orchidaceae; genus Cymbidium; species Cymbidium sinense. Next base: position 289,626,742 of record CM038215.1, read on the forward strand.
TAGAATCTTGCAGAATTTTTGATTAGATGGTTGGATACTCGAAGACTTCAAGTTGGAGCCTTGGATTACTTCAACTAGAGTGATATTTTCTCCGTTGGAGACTTGAAAATGCTGTGGCGTCTGCATTTCTCAAAGGGATCAAGAGAAGATGTTGATTTCAGTTTAATTCTATATTTTTCTTTTTATAAATAGATGGGGGATTGGGTGTTTAATTTTGTAACTTGTATGTAGCTCTTTTGTTTGAGCATTTAATTTTTTCTTTCAATATTTTGTACTTTTTTTATTATACTTTATTTGAGTTGGAATTGTATATATTTGTAATAAAAAACTTTCAAAGGACTCAAATTAATTTAATAAATATTTTGTAATTTATTTTAATTGCTCTTCAAATTTTTTTGGTGCTCTTTATTAGTGTAATTGACTTCAAATCAAGCTTATAAACAAGCCAAGCTCGAGCTTCTAATCGAGCCCAGTAAAACAAGTCGAGCTCGAGCTTAGTTTATTATACACGAGCCGAGTTCGAGCTTGGTACAAAAGCTCGAGTCGAGCTCGAGCAACCTGGCACGATCAAGTCGAGTTCGACTCGACTCGTCTGCACCCCTAGTCCCGTGTCTATGTTGTGTTGTGTTTATGTATTCATCATAAAAAATACCTCTTTTGGTATAGCTCTTCATTATCCTTCCTTTTTTTAATTTGGGTGCAACCTCACTTAGAAAGATAAATATTGTGAAATATAATAACTATTACGAGAATTTAGATACTTGATTGAGGACAATTTGAGGAAGGTAAAGCCTACTTAGGCAACTAACATCAATATGAAACTCAAGTAAATATCTAATAAATCAATTGAGAAATTTTAATGATTTTTGGCATGTGAGTTTTCTATAAAAAATGTACTCTCATCCTTTATTGATCTTTTTGCCTTCATAAAATCCTCTTAACAGTAGCATGATCATCTTGAAAACTATCAAGTATCTTTATTTATATCCTTGTTAATCTCACTTTTATAGTGAGCTCTCAACTTTCTTATCATAGATTTAGGACTCTCATAGACACTAAGAGTTCATTAGTCTTAAGACACTTCTAGTGATTAGGTGAACACTTAACCTAATTCTATAGACTTAGAAGAGTTAGTCATATGAATAGCTTGTGCCTTAGGCATATAAGAAGACTTGCCTACCCTATAGCCTAAACTCAATCCTCACTTTCTTCTTTCAAACCAAACCTCAAATTCAAATCCTAATTCCAAAATCAAATCCAACTTCAAATGATTGAAACCAATGATCAAGTTCAACCTTCAAATCCATTCCTAAGCCCTTTGATTTTATCTAATGGACTTAGCCTTAACTAAATTCAAATCAAGCCCAATTCAATTGATTTTCTCAAATTTAATCTCAAATCAAATTCCAAATCATGAACCAATTCCAAATTCAATGATTGAAACCCATGATAAAGCCTAAATTCCAAAATCTCTTCCTAAGCCATATAAATCACCTTCATATGCTTAGTCAAAACTCCTTAAAACCAACTCAAACTTAGTTGATTTATTTATGAACCAATCATTCATTCATTTATATTCACAAATATAAATGAAGTCCAAGTTCAAACCCTTCAAACCAAATCAAAATAAATCAAACCAAATCAAATTCTCAATCTTAACCCATTTAGCCAAATTATTAAACTTGGTTAAATGATACCCAAACAATACAAAACTCATGGATTCCTTCATGATTCAATCATTCCTGCAATCATTAACCCAAACATAAACATAAACAACCATTATCAAACCAAATCCAAGCTAACCTAAATCAACCCAAGTCAAGTACATGTTGACCTCTCTTGACTTGAAATTGTCATATGAACCAAAACTCATTTGGCTCTAAACCAATTGCAATTGTATTTATATTTCAATTCTAGGCTCATATGTGAGTTCAATTAAACTTGAATCAAGCCATGATCAAGCCAATTGACCCATTTAGGCTCACTTAACCCAAAGTGGCCTAAAAGACTCTTTTGAACCAAATTCTAATCCAACCCAAATTAGATTAAACTAAACTCATTCAAACCTATCAACATAACCAAAAATCACCCTAGGATGATCAATTGCCTTAAATTGGCTCAAAACGAGTCAAATTTAGCCTTTGACCAAGTCAACATTTAACCCAAAATGAAACCCAAATGAGCCAAAATTCACAAAATGCCAAATTGATTGAAACCTTTGATTCAAACTCACTTATGATCAATGATTAAATATGACCAAACCCTCACTTAAGCCAAACCTAACTTAATTGGTTATTTGACCCAAGTTGACCCAAATTGGCCTAAAAAGCCAAAATATGTCAAATCATAATTTGATTCAAATTGATTGCAACCAATGTCTCGAATTCATCCCAAATTAATTATTGAACTAGACCAAAGCCATAATTGAGCCCAAGTTGACCAATTGGTCAACTTGACCCAACTTAGCCCAATTTGACCTAAATGGTCAAATTAGCCAAAATCCAAATTAATTCCAAATTAAATCAAACCAAAGCCTACAAACATTTCCAATTAGCCAATTAGACTTGAGTCAACACCTAACCAAGCCCAATTTGGTCAAATCGGTCAACTTGACCCATTTGCCCTATATGAATCCAAATGAACCATAATCAAATTCAAAGCAAATTGAACCAAACCAATGACACCAACACACTCCAATTGATCATGTGAACTTGACCCAACCCTTGGTTTGACCCAATTTGACCAACTGGTCAATTTGACTCAACCTAACCTAATTTGACCTAAATAGATCAAATTGAGCCAAGTCAAACCAAACAAACTCCAAACCACTTGAAATTTAGGCTAACCCACTTTTGGCCCATTTCAAATATGCTCAAATCAAACCCATAGCCAAATGACCATTTTGCCCTTAAGTTTAGGGTGTCCTATAACATAAGACATGCATATTCTGTCATTTTCTCCTCCTAGCCACTTGACACCCAATCATAGGTCCACCTACGCACCTTGGACCATGGCTAACCTGACCCAACAGGTGGTTGGGTCGCCATGATCCATGGGGAGGTGAAATCACTTCCCCATTCCCATTGAAGGTTGCCAAACTGCCAATGACAAGCACCTCTTCTCTTGGGAGCCACTCTCACACCATTCTCCACTCAAAGGAAGCCAACACACATGTTTCTCCGCCCAAATTGAGCTCCCATGGTGACCCCTTGATCAAAGAAAGCAAAATCGCCACATGGTCATCAATCAAGGAATGAGGGGTATCCCCCCCCCCCTTCATTCTCACTCAAATTGAGGGACTCACCTTCGATTGAACCCTAGCCAAGGAGAGAATCTGAGCCATTTCTAAGCTTCCCAAGTTCCCCAAAATCTCCATTTTTATGCAAAACCAAAATGGGGAGTAAACCAGAATCTCATTTATCGCACCAAAGTGCAATTAACTTTTCACACACCTTCTTTAGAGTGAGTCGAGCAATAACAAATCCTTTCCCAAGCTTCCTGATGGTTGAAGGGTGGAGTTTGATCAAGCCCGATCACCTTCATCTAGTAATTTGGTCTCCTGAGCAAACCAGACCAAGTTAAAGCTCGTGCAGCTTAACATGGATTAATTTCTACCAAACGAAACTTCCTCAATCGTTGGAACCGTCGATCATGAGCTCCGGTGAGGTATGCCATTGAAATAGATCCTTGCATAAAAATAGGTTGGTCTTTTGTGAAAGAAATTTTTATGGCATGCATTTTCCATCGTTGGATTTGATTATCTTGCTTTCTCGAAGGTGTGGGATCTTTTTCATCTCCATCCGAGCTCGGATCATGCGGCCATTGATGGACGGTAGCCATCCTTCATCGCTCGGGAGGAGATAGATCATGGACCGTCCATCCTGCGTGATTAGGATGAACAGTCCTGATCAAATCACATTTAGCCCCCTCTGTTTAATACCTCGAAACTGCGAGTTTGATCATGGTCGTCCGATCTTAGAACAGACGGTCCACGGAGATGTCGCGTGCACCGCCATCCGAGTCAGCACTCGGATGTGACAACTCAAATAGCGAATCCTATCTCGCCACATGAAAAGCGCATCACGTTAGCACTCCGCGTCAGCCGCCACATGGCCCGACGGGATTAAGGCTCTAAATAGGGTTAATTAATTTATTTTTAATCCTCAAACTCTCTAAATTCATAATTAAATATAGAAAAATCCAAAATATATAAAATTAGGCTCATTTTAAAGATATTTCAGTGTGGAACTCAGGAAAATTATCATTGACTGCTTTTGAATAGTGAATTTGGCTTAATTAAGATTTAATTGAAAATATAATCAATATAATTACTATATAAGTAATCATCAAATTGATCTTTAACTTTATGTGAATGTTTAGGGGGATGACCTCTGCCTCCCATATTTTTCTGAGATTTTATTAGTTGCTTAATTATGAAAATCAATGAATTAAGTTCTAATTATCCTCCTAATATAATTAGTGGTAATTAAGCAAATGAATAGTAAATTAATCAATCAATTAAGCTTGTTAACCTCTATTAATGATGATGAGGCATAAAAAAATAGATTGGGACTCCCTCTTACAATCTTTTTCTTAAATCTTCTCTAATCCCCTAAGTAATTAATTAATTAATTAGCAAGATTAATCAAAATCCAATAATCAATGACCAATTAATTGAAGATTTGGGATTGATACTTGGATTCCTTTTCTCTCGCCTTTCTAAACCCATCTCACTTTGATTGATTAAAATTAATTAAGACTTAAATTAATGAACTTAATTAATCCAATTGAACCTAATTTCTCTTTCTAATCTTGGGTAGTTCTTTGGGTGTTCAATAATCCAAAATGAGAGATAATGAAATTATGGTTAGCTCACATGTGTGAGAAAATCATAAGAGTAATTAGGTGAGCTTCTTAAGCTTAATTAATTAATCACTTATGAGCTAATTGCATTAGGCCCATTTCCTTTCTTAAGAGCATTGCAAATTTAATTTTCATGTGGTTGCATATCATATTAGCTCATAGTTGTTTAATCAATTAACATAGGTGATATATGTAAGGTTTAATTAATTCATTTAATTCATATCTTAACCTAACTAAACCATAAAATCAACTTAATTACTTCTTCATTGAACCAAAATTAACTCACACATAGGGAATGGGATTAGAACCAGCAAACCTCTCTCACATTACCTAACTCAAATCAAACATAAAGATGAAAAAGCCTTAAAGAATTTTGGCTTATTTTAAGTAGCCTTATTTAGTATGATTGTCCTTAGGAATTAATTGGAATGAATGAAATTTTATGCTTATGTTCATTTACTTCTTTCCCTATCATGCTAAATGTTGCTTTACATATGTAACCATGCATTCATTTATTTTAAAATTAACAAAAATGAAATAATTTTTTATGTCAAATTACATATGTTGATTTAAGTTAAATATGTGTGGCTATTATCACCACTAAATTAAAAAATATTTTTTAAAATGTATGAATAAACTATAACATGTGGAGTGATGCTAATTATAAATACTTATAAGTTTGCATGTGTTGATAATATAGAACATGTAATATGAAGTTCCCTTTCCTTATTTCACATGGATTCACATAGGATTTACAAATACATAGTTCTTTGAAAAAGAACATAAAATCTATTCCTATGTATCTCCATGTTAGGACTTAGGAAGAATTTCATATCACATATGTAAACCATGTAATAAAAATCAATATGATTTTGTATAATTTCTTATTCTTATGATTTCTTTTGCACATTTACTTATATTTGAGAAAATGATATATTAGTCACATCCTGGCTACTGACTTTAAGTACTAAGTAGATCTTGTACCTTACTGTGCAAAAAAAACAATGGCTACTCACTTAAAACTCTTACACATGTGTATGTGTAATAAGACCAATGAATAAGAAATATGAATCAAATGAATCAAATATAATTTTTGTATAGATTTTCTTATCATTATGATTTCTTTTTGCACATTTACTTGTATTTGAGAAAAGTGGTATATTAGTCTGGACATCTCAGGGTTGCAAGGCTTTAAGTAGCCCTAAGTATGTCTTGTACCTTATGCCCCTGGTGTAGAGAACAATAACGTCGTACTCACTTAAAACTCTTATACATGTGCATGTGTGATCTGACCAATGAATAGGAAATCTGAATCAAATACAAATTTTGCATGGATTTTCTTATCCTCATGGTTGTTTATACATTTACATATATCTAAGAAAAGTATATTACCGACATCCGGGCTACGAGGCTTTAAGTAGCCCTAAGTAGGTCTTGTACCTTATGCCCCTGATGTAGAATAATGACGACGTATTGACTTAAAACTTTTATACATGTGAATGTGTATTTAGCTAATGGATGAAAAATCCCTCTTTTTTATTAGAAAAACATGCATTCATAATTCAATCAAATAAAATATTTAAACTTTAAATACACTTCCTTGCATTTATCATTCAAGTATGCTATAAATCTAAATTGCATGTATAAGTATGTTAGGACTTAACCATATGTATGCTATATATGATGGAAAGAAATAAACAAGCATGTGTTATGTGATAGTAATTCGTTCCAATTAATCTTAAGATGCATTTCTTATTGAATGAGTTTATTTAAACTATGCTTAAACTTAGGACTAACCAAAACATATAATAAGCTATTCACTAAAAGAAATTCACTAATTAACTTGCTTTAGAAGTGACTTAAGGCAGGGATGGAAGAGAGATTCCCTCTTTCTTCCCTTTATAACACTTAGTTTTTTAAAGTGTAGCCATATGAAATAAAAGGAAACACTAAATAAAATCTTCAAATTAATTAAATCACTTAAAGAGAAATCAACCCCTTTATAAATTAAATCCCTCACACTTAGCAAATTACAACTCTAAAGCCTAGTTAGGACATAACACATAAGCTTTAACTCACACACACTAGACTAAGTCACCATTTATAGCATTATATTAGGGTGGTATATGGTTTGATGTATGCATATTTTATGATGTATTATTTTAGATTGGATGTTAAGATGTATGTTTGTAGTCTGGATGTTAGGCCGATATTAGCCTAATCATATTTTCTGCAGGAGGTTGTGCTTAAGAGGTTGCTATAATACAAATATAAATGATTCTTGTTGTGTAGGTTGCTTAGCCCATAAGCATAGCTCAAGTTAGGACAGGTGGGCTTGGTTATCCAGGTGTAGAGTACTAAATCAAAATTATTCTTACAACTACTTGGGTTGTATGACGTGCATAACTAACATTTGTTTTGCAGGTGTAGCTAAATTTACTTTCCTTTTTTTAATGTAATTTTGCATTAGGATTGAGATGAATGTTATAGGGGATTAGGATGAGTATTGGTTATAAGACCAAGTCTTATGTACCATGTGATGCCTTCGTAGCAACAACATCCAAATCAAGTTAAAAGGAAGAAAAAAATAGAGCAAATCAAGTGAAGAAATGAAAGATGAAGAAATTAAGAGTGAAGAATGAAGACCCCATAATATTCATCATTTGTAATTGTAATCATTTTCTTGTAATTCAGGTTGTATAAGGGTAAAGCTCGGTTACCCATATTTCTTTTTAGGTTGTACGGTGGTACCCCACTTCATCGACCTTTTTATTCTTTTGTGATAGCTTTATAAAATTATTTAATAATTTATTTAGCTTGTGCATTAGAAAAAGCATGCATTTTCATAGTTTATTTATGATTGGTGATTATTGTATATTTGATTAGCGACAGTAATAAAAAATAAATCTCCTATCTCACTAATAACTCACAATTAAAATTTTAAATAATTTATAACCTCATATAAAAGCCTAGGAATTAAACAAGATAATAAAATATTTAGCAAATATTTAGCTCAATGATTGTATATTTAATATCATGCATATCCTTCTTGTTTCGCTCTTGTTAATAGAGGGCTTCCATCTTTATCAGATAGAATGTGCTTAATATTTAAGAGCCTATGATAGAAGAACACCTCTTTCCCTTTTAATTTGGCCCATAATCAATTTCTCATGCATTTAGGCATACAAAATTTCATAGCCTGTGTCAAAATAAAGAGTCCCAAATTAAATAAAATTTGATAAAAATTTCTATTTGATTTAAGTTATTATTCATACCTCTCATGCTCTAGTCTCTTAGGGAGTGGGTTTAAGAACTTAGTCTCTTTTCTAAATAATAACATCCTAGCCATCTTGCAAAAGCATATGACTTACCTACATGAAGATAAAATATATGAGGAGTTAGCTGGCTGCCACTCCAGGTTGTTATAAGTCCAACAGTCGGGTGGTTTACTCTCTCTTATAGAGGTAAATCATATATCCACTTTCATCTAGATTTAGGTTGTGCTTTGGCCTTCGCCAAAGCTCCCTAAATTTAGGATCCGAGGTTGTTATTTCTCTTCACGGGCTACAAGCATAAATTCTCACCTCTTATACATTTTCACAATCTTATATTGTGGAATTATAAGCTATTGATTTCTAATAAAATTTCAACTCAAATAAATAAAACTTCTTAATTTTAAATATATAAAGCCTAACTATAAGATAGATTGAAGTGCTCACTAGGCTTCCTAGTATTATGAGTACTCCCTACTTATCTCCTTTGACGTCAATAATAACTCTCTCCTTTTGATCTATCCCACTTGATTTTCTAAAATATAATTAATTTATTGATAGTCCTATCTTTGAATTCTTCGGAGATGATAATCACCTATTTTAATCGAGAGTATTCTTAAGAGATTCACTTTACTTAAGATGTAATTAACTATGGAGGCTTGCCTCCATAAGGAACCTAACGAACCTGATTTAAATAAACCCTGCTTTACTTTTCCATGTAAAGTAGAGGAAAAATCTCTCGTATATTCGAAGACCCATCATGCCTTAGGGGTCCTTATTAGGTGATTAGGTCCATCGTAGGATAGTGACTTCTATCTCTCAAGAAAGTACACTATTCATTAATGTCATACCCGATCACCTTAATAAGCACATCCTCAGATCTACGTAGTGTCCCCTCACATAGACACACATAAACAAATCCAAAAATAAACACCACAATCCTCTCAATAAGTCTCCTATTTAAAATAGTGGTTCACTCATGTGAATCAAGTTGATAGTGAAATAATAAGTAGGTTATTTCTTTATCGTAGATGTATCACTTAATATTGATGACCTCCCATCATTTTTTTTATTGTTATGGCACTTTGGTGACATGATACTTGTCTTTAGTAGTTAGTATTAATCCAATTTATTCCCTAAATCTAACAAAAGAAATAACTCTTCACATTCAATAATTCTTAAATCATTATGTTGGCCTCACTTTTGGAATGAGTTCTCAACTTCCTCATCATAGATCTAGGACTCTTATAGACAAAGAGGTCAACACTTAAAGGACATAACACCCAAGCCTAGAGACTTATAAGGTTAACCATAGGATAGGTCATGCCTTAAGATTTGCCTACCATATAGCCTAAACCCAATCCATGCTTTTCTTCTCAAACCAAATCTTAAAATTCATGTCAAATCCAAACCAAATTTCCAAGACTCATACTCAATCCCATGATCAAATTCAAGCTTAAAATTCTCCATAAACTGTATGACTGAATTCCATGGCCTTAACCTTATCCAAGGCCAATTCAATTCCAATTCAATTGATTTTTCCAAAAATTAATTCAATCTCTCAATCATTTATCAAATCCAAATCCAAACTTAATCCCAAGTGATTGAAACCCAAAATTAAATCTAAATTCTGAAATTCCTTCCTAAGCCATATGACTCATTCTCATAAACTTAACCAAAGATTATTCCTTCATTTATATTCATAAATATAAATGAAATCTATACTCAAATGACCAAAACCAAATCAAACTACATCAAACCAAGCCAAGACCCTTATTAAGCTATATGGACCTACCTCCATAAGCTTAACCAAATCTTAACCCAAATCAACCAAAAATCAATTAGTTTCTTTATAAATCAACTATTTTTTCATTTATATTCATAAATATAAATAAAACCCACCTTACAATGAACAAAAATAAATCAAGCTAAATTGATTTCCTTCTTAACCCTTTTTGACCTACATCTATGAGCTTGGTCAAATTTGCTTCCAAATCACTCCAAACTCAAGTGATTTTCTCGTGAATCATTTATATCTTCATTTATATTCCTAAATATAAATAAGATATAAATTTAAATAGCCAAAACCAAATCCAAATCAAACCAAATCTAATTTATACCCTTTAAGAAATTTCCTTAGACTTGGCCAAATCCTATCCAAACCAAACCAAAATCAATAGATTTTCTCTTGAATTAATCAATCATTCAATCATCTATCTAAATATAAACAAAATCTACAATCATCAAAGCAAAATTAAGTCAACCAAGTCAAGCCCAAGTTAGCCCTTTTAACTTGAAAACTTTAAATGAGCTAAAATCTATTAGACTCCAAATTGATTGTAGTTGAATTTATATTTTAATCTTAAGCTTATATATAAATTCAAATAAACTCGAATCAAGCCAAAAACTAAGTTAATTGACCCATTTAGATCCACTTGAGTTCTAAATCCACCGGAGCTAGGAGTTCGATCACCACCGATCTCCAAATTGACAGAAGTTGGTCCACCGATCAAACTAGAAGAAATTGGTTTGCTTGCTGCTAAACAGGGCCTCGCCTATATTAGACAAAGCTATCTCCATCGATCCCATCACCAGCCTTAAGCTCCAGTGAGGTAATTTCTCAAAACTGTAGATATAGGAAATTTTCCATCGAGCTTTGTGAAGAGAATTCGTATGTGATCCCATCCTAGCTGTTAGATCCTCACGGATCCCTCGCGCAAAGGTGTGGGTTAATTTTGGAGTGAATCTGAGCTTGGCTGAGCTCGGATTGAGCGATCTATGGAGGATGACCTCCATTGTTAGTCACTCGTAGGAGGAGAGATCACGGGCCATTCATTCCGTGTGATTGGAACAGACGTCTGATCAAATCAGGCTAAATTTCCTCTATTTTCTCCATTTACGCTGTGGGATTGATCTGCCCCATTCAATCTAAGATCGAACGGCAGAGATCAATACACCGTCTGCCACCAGTTGACTTAATGCGTGAATGTGACTATTTTTATAGCCAATCCCACAGTGCCATATGAAAAGCGCGCCGAATCAGCACGCCACGTGACACCAATAGGATTAAGACTTTAATGAGGTTAATTAAGGTATTTTTGAGGCTGAAACTTCTATAATTCATAACAAAAATGTAGACAAATCTAAAGAATATAAATAATGGCTTGTTTTAAAGGTACTTTATAGGGGAATTCATTAAAATTATCCTTCATTAATTTTAAATAGTAATTTTGGCTTAAGTAGGTTTCAATTAAAAATTTAATTATCCTAATTACTTCCTAATAAATTAATTAATCAGTTTCAAACTTTCTAAAAATGTTAAGGGGGATGACCTCTACCTCTCATATTTTTTTCAAAATTGATTGGTTGATTAATTAAGAAAGTTAATTGCTTAAGCCCTGATTACCTTCTTAACTTAATTAAGTGATAATTAAGTATGTGAATAGTAATTAATCTACAAATTGAATTCCTTAATCATTATTTGACAATAGGGAGACTTAGGGAATTGGATTGGAACCTCCCTCCTAATCTTTCCCTTAAGTTTTCTTCTCTTTTTCAACCAAAATGATAATTAATGATTAATTAACTAATTAATGGCTTAATTAGTTAATTGAAATTCAACTCAGACCAAATCATGTTTGATTAAGTAAGGGGTATATGAGATTAGTTTGGGAGCTCTTTCCCAACCTTTTCCCCCTTAAGCCTATTTCATTTCGAAGAATAATCAATTAAATTTGGTAACTAAGAAAAGAGAAATGGATTAATGTATTAATGACTTAATTAGTCTAATTAAAAGAGTAATTGCATATGATTTCCCTTAATTAATCTATGGGTAGATCTTTAGGTGTTCAATAACCTAAAGAGAGTTCATGAAATTATGGTTTGACCATATGTGTGGGAAAGTTATAAAAGTAATTAAGTGAGTTCCTTAAGCTTAATTAATCAATGATTGTGAGCTAATTGTATTAGGCCCCTTTCATTTCATAGGATCATTATTATTTACCATTCAATTCATTTACATATTGTATTGGCTCATAATCATTTGATTAATTGCCTTAAGGTAACATAGGTAAGGGTAATTAATTGATTTAATTCATATATTAACTTAATTAATCCATAAAATTAACTTAATTACTTTTCATTAAATCAAATTAACTCATACATGAGGAATGGGATTAGGATTAGCAAACCTCTTCTCACATCTCCTAAATCAAATCAAGCATGAAATTAAAAATAATATTAGAAAATTTTGATTTATTTTAAATGAGCTTATTTAGTATTATTGTTCTTAAGAGTTAATTAGATTGAATAAAATCATGTACTTATGTCCCTTTATTCCTTTCCAAACATATTAAATATTGCATGTCACTTGATTCATGCATTCATCTCTTGCAAAATCAATTAAATTAAATGGTTTCCTTTATGTCAAGTTTGCATGTGTTCATTGAAAATAAAATATGTGCGGCTATTATCATTATTAAATTTAAATCTATTTTCAAAAACTTATAAATGAATGATTATATATGTTATGAATGTTAGTTATAAATACATAGGAGATATATAGTTTAGACATTCCGGGGATGTGCGGCTTTAAGTAGGCCCAAGGAGATTTTTACCTCACTCCACTGGTTAACAATGGCGTAGTATCTGCTTAAAACTTTTATACACTTGTATGTGCATTTAGCTAATGAATGAAAACCCCCTTTTCTATTAAGAAAGACATGCATTCATATTTGCTCAAATGATTGAGTTGATTGATCGCATGGTTTAAAGCCTTCTTTATTATATTCATTTGTACAAACTTACATATGTTTGAATGTAATGGGTATATAGTTTGGACATCTCGGGAACACAAGGCTTTAGCTAGCCTCAAGGAGGTCATTTGATTACCTTACTTCCCTAGTTAACAATGACACGTACCTATTTAACTTCATTCCTATGTATTTTTATATAAGAATTTTGTTAGTGCTTTAAATTAATATGATAAAATAATTCAATCAAATGAAACATCTAAATTCCAAATGTACATGTTTACATCCGTCATTTATGTGTGCTAAGACATATTGCATGTATATGTATGCTTAGGATTTGATAATGTGCTTGTTACATATGTTGGAAAGAAATGAATGAACATGTGTCTTGTGATAGTAATTAATTTCAATTAATCTTAAGATGTCTCTCTTATTGAATGAGGTCGCTTAAAGTGAACTTAAACTTAAGATTAATTAAAATATGTAATAATCCATTCACTAAAGAGAACTAAGTCTAATTAATTTGCTTTAGAAGTGACTTAAGGTAGGGATAAAAGAGAGTAATCCTCTATTTTCTTCTCTTTATAACACTTAGTTGTTAAGTATATGTGGTATTTTTCTTATTATATGTATATGGGACACCGCACAGATCTGAGGGTGTACTTATTAAAGTGACAGGTACATCATTAAGGAATGATGCACTATCTCATAAGATAAAAATTATCACTCTATAATAGACCTAATCACCTAATAAGGACTCCTAAGGTATGATGGGTTTTTGAATATAACAAAGATTTTTCCCCTACTTTACATGGATGAATAAAGTTAGATTTATATTAAACCGAGTTCTAAAGTTTTCTATGGGGGCAAGCCCCAATAGTTAACTACATCCTAAGGAAGGTGAATTTCTTAAGAATACTCTCGATTAAAGTAGGCAATTGTTGTCTCCAAAGATTTCAAAGATAAGACTACCAATAAATTGGTTATATTTAGAAAATCAAATAAGATAGATCAAAAAGGAGAGACTTATTATCGAAGCCAAAGCAAATGAGTAGGGAATGCTCATGATACTAGAAAACCTAGTAAGCATTCTAATCTACCCTATAGTTAGCCTTTATATGTTTGAAATTGAGGAGAGTCATTTGTTTGAGTTGAATTTTTATTAGATTGCTAGGGATTATAATTCCATAATACAAGATTATGAAAATGCCTAAGAGGTGAGGATTTATACTTGTAGCCTGAAGGAAATAGTAGCCTCAGATCCTAAATCTAAGGAGATTTAGCAAGGGCCAAAGCACGACCTAAATCTAAGCGAAAAATGGGCATAAGGTTTACCTTCCATAAGAGAGGGTAAATCACCCGACTGCTAGTCTTATAACCGCTTAGAGTGAAAGTCAGCTAACTCCTTCTACGCTTTAAAACTATGTAGGCAAGTCATATGATTTTATAAGATAGTTGGGTTGTTATTATTTAGAAAGAAACTAAAGTCCTTAAACCTACTCCCTAAGAGACTAGAGCATGAGTGGTATGAGCCATGACTTAGTTTAATACAAATCTTTTAATTTTATTATTGATTTTAGAATCTTCATTTTGACAAAGGCCATAGGATTTTATATGTCTAAATGTATGATGAAATGAGATTATTGACTAAATCATAGATAAAGATGTATTTTTCACCACAAAGGAGACCCTCAAAGGTCAAGTATTCCCTTATCATGCAAGGATAGAAATACTCTATTAGTAAGAGTGAAGCGATATGAATGTATAATATTAAATATACAACATTCAGCTAAGGGTTACTAAATATTTTAATTATCTTAATTTAATGTCTATGCTTTATATGAGGTTATAAGTTATTTAGAAAATTTAGTTATGAGTTGTAGTTGGGATAGAAAATTTATTTTTCCCTAAGAGCCTAATCGGATCCAGGCCACACATTCAATCATCATATGAGTAATAAACTAAGAAGAGGCATGATGTTTATATTGCGCAATTTAAACAGAACATCAAGCATTTTAGAAATCCAACGCAAAAGAATAAAATGCCAGTACAGTCAGGTACCGACGTACAACCCGAAAAAAGAAAATGTATAGCCGAGCTCTACCCTTATACAATCTGGTATATGAAAGAATAATTATAATTTACAAATGATAAATGTTATGGGGGTCTTCTTTTCTTCAAGTCTTCTTATCTTCTTCATTTCTCTCATATCTTTGGATAAGACAAGGGCATCATATATACTTAACTTAGTTGGTAACATTCTAAGATGTGCTAGGACATTGTAATCAACTCTAGCTTCGTCCTCCACAAGCATATCTATGGGTGGAGCATCATGTGGAGCGGTTATCTGCTCTCTAGAACCAATGACTTGTTTACCTTTATCCTGAGGTGCTACCCTAGGAGGTAAAACTTTGCCATTATGCAAGTTGACTTCATTGACTTCATGGAATGATGAACTTGTGGAAAATTTTACCTTCTCATTAGGTATACCTACAGCTTCTCTTATGGGATCCTCAGAGTCAATTGACTCTAAGTCAATCTTAAAAGGTGAACTCGATTGATTCAGAAAAGAAAAGTTTGATTCTGAATCAGAAGAGAGAGGATCAAAATTACTAAAGCTATTATTATTTACTAAACTTGGAGAGTTTTCAAGAGAAAAAAAATTTAGAGTATCTTAAGTGGACAAGATGTAAGTAAAAGTTTTTTCATTGATATCTTTTTAGGTGGAGGTTCATGATAGAAATCCAACAAAGTAAGCGGGGTAAGGGATTTAATGCCCTTATCTACTGATACAATGCTCCTACTGGTAGAAGAGGAGCTAGTGGAGGAAGAAGTAGTAGTTACAACTATGGATGGATGCTGAACTCGCATCTAATTTACGCATCAACTATCCCTACGGGCAGGCTAATCATTTGTTGGATCAACCAAATCTATCTAGCAATACGTACCCTTCCTTGATGTTGGAGGTTTGCTACCTGCACCTATAAAGAGAGTTTCTTGATCTTAGAAACCACTTTTTTAGAGGTTTAGGATAAGGCAATATCCCTATCTTCTTTTATCTTAAGAAGATCAAAGGTTTCCTTAAGAATTACCTTAATAGAATTGGAAGATTGTTCTAACAAGTATTCTTTGGCCATAACTAGCCTGACTTGCTCAAGCCAGTCCTTAAAAGTAATACAACCCTTTAAGACATGACTAATCATGCGGTGGTAGGGGCAATAGTTATGATCATTACTTTTGCCTACTTGCTCCGGCTTCTTGGGCTCTGATAGCTGAAAGTCAGGTTTCTTTAAGAGATTCTTAAAGATTTTTCTAATTATCTCTCTCTTGAATGAATATGGCTTATTCAATCTATCGATAATAGTAAGTATATAATAACTACTTAGCAGTTGATAGGAGTACCGCTGCTAAGGTGGTGAGAATGACATTGTGGTAGCTGTGACAGCTGATATGATGACCAAGGAGGTGATAGAGGAGGTGGTAAAGGAGGCTACTGAGCTCAGGGTTTCTCATACTGGACTCGCTTCCTGCTTCCCTCTATCGACTGACACAATTATCCCTGACTTCTTCTTAAACACCTTATGCGGCTTGGGACAAGATGATTGGTCTGGAAAGGGCAACTATTTTGCTTCCTCTTATAGGTTAGCTGTCTTGTTGATTAGTTTCTCAAATGTCCTGATGGTAAAGCCCTTAAGTATGAAGGCGACCAAGCCAAGAATATTCTTGATAAAAATTTCAATGGCATGTCGTCGGACATGCTCAGATTTCATGCTCAAGTTTCACCGAGAATATAATCAACAAAGGACTCATTAGAACTTATTTCTACAACGATGTCACCTAGTCACTCTTTGATGAGCTCAAACTCTTGATGAAGAGGTGCTCCAACTCAAGAAAGTCCCTACCAAACTTTGTAGTTTGACAATCAATCAAACTACTAGTGGACAAAGAGTTTGAAAAGAGTGTGTCACTACGCGTAAACAATTGGCTCTGAAATGTGCAATATGTTGATGTGGGTTCCCACTGTCATCAAAGATCTTGAAATAAGGTGGCACAAAACCCTTGGGGTATTGATCTACATCGATTTCCTTCGGGTATGGTATACTCTTTGGATTGGATGAGCCCCTCTTGCCATCGCTTCCCTCACCTCTACATATATGCTTGATATTCTTTTCATGCATGAAGGTATCTATAACCTTCCTATGCAAGCTACCAGTATCGTCCTCTACATGAGTGCACCTAGGATGGTCTAAAGTATGCACCAACTTTGGTCTGTCAGCTACCATGAGACAAGGTGGTGATCGGGGGTTGAAGCCTGCAATGCTAAAATAACTGTCATCAACTCCTCTACTTTCTTCTCCATGTTGTTAATGTGATCATCCATCTGTCTGAGTTGGTGGAGGAGGTGTTGTGTTGAGTGAGAAGTGTTACCTTCCTCGAGTATAACACCTTCCTAAGCCGATCCTGGCGGATCCCCAGATATCAACCATGTGGACTCACTGTTGTCTAACATGTCATCCTCATCAAGATCAAAGCTGACTCTGTCCTCATCTTGATTTGATTCTTCACTCCTGAGAATTCACCTTTTTTGGTAAAGTAGTCCATTAATATGCCATCTATCCATCTACTTTTCCCGGTCGACCAAGATAAACACCCACTATTAGTAAGTCGTTTCATCTATCTCTATGAAATGAATGTTGCCTATTGTCAAGACTTCCTCACTGGGAGGGTCAACTTCATGGAGGCTATGTCTACATCCACTCCCCTCTCTCCCTCTGTTTGTGCGGCGGTGATGTGATGATGATGCTCTTGGGTCGCCACTCCTCGACCATACTGAGAGGTGGGTCGGGGAGCTCAATCTCACCTCAACAGTGGAGTGGGATCCCAGGTCGTAGCCGATCACCGTGGGAATGGTCCCCAGATGTGGGTTTCAACATTGCGGGAGGCCGGATGTGTGTCAACGGGTCATGGTGGACGGCGAGGGGAGCGGTGTGATGGCAACACCGACTGCCTCTCAATTGGATATCTCCTCCTACGTCGAACTATGCCAGTAAGAACTATACTATCCGAATGATCGGCCCTAACAGGATGACGATCAGGGAAATCCATCAGGGTGGAGGCTACCGATTGCCTAACATACTTCTGTCGTTCTCTCTTGTCTACCTGGGCAGATACTCAAGCCTCTATGGCTCTCTCCATGTGGATCTGACCCCTAACACTCATAGGGATCACTGATCTCAAGTCAAATAATGTATCAGACTCTGAGCATCCATAGCTCTGTCGACTTGGCAAAAATAGTCCTAAGTCCAATATAGGGCCCCCTACGCTCTCTAGTCGGTGTCTCAAAGTATGCTGATGGTGGAGGCGATGCAACGATCCTCTTGTAGTCTTCCTCTCCATTTGAGGCCGAGAGAGGGTGAAACCTACTGCCACTCAAAAGTGAAGAGGTCTTACGAGGAGAACCCTCCTCAGCTATATGGGAAGCGATAGCCCCTCCGCCTTGTCTCTTTTGACCTCCTATTTTATTACGTGTTGCGTAAGTAAAGCAGGATAGAAACTACAACCTACCTCAAAGGTGGAGGAGACTATCTAGGTGGCCAAGATATTCTTCCCCTTAGGAGTAATCAAAGAGGAGGTAGTAGCTCACCGAGCCATGAGAAACGGCCGACTGAAATGAGCACTGGGATGGGAACCACGTAGCCTTCCTCTTTAAGGGGAACTCGGAGTCGATGGTATGTCGAGTGGATATGGCATGTCCTATGACCTCCTCCCTACTAGCAGAGGGATATCCCCTCACACAAACAAATTAAATGGAGTAAAGGGGTGTCTGGTGAGAATGGCCGACAGGCCGATCTGTAGGGATGATAAAATAAACTTGTTGGGAGCCATGATCACTGCACTGACTAAAGACTGGAAAGACTGACTACATTAAAATCACTGCATTTATTGAAACATAATTGAGTCAGACCCTTGTCTTGATACTTATCTTCAATCATTGACTTTTAAACTTGATTTGAATTTGAACCCACACTTAACAAATTTAGGTTAAGTGGGGTTCATTGAATTTTGGAGAGATTTTTTATGATTGGAGGAGAGACTTTGCCATATGATTTTGATTTAGATCCCATACTCAACAAATTTAAGTATGTTGAGTGGGGTTCAAATATTTGGAGAGACTTTGGAAATATATATGTTGTATGTCTTGTTTGAGAATTTAATTTGGAAAACCTTTACTTAGCAAATTTAGATATGCTAAATGGTTTTTAATCATGAGTTTGAAAATTTTGTGGAAACATCTTTACTTGTGGTGATTGGTTACATGTGTGATATATATTGATTTGATTTAAAAGTGGGGCTTCTTACTTAATAAATTTGGTATGTTAAGAAGAGGTAAAATGTATTATGATTTGAAAATGAGGCTCTTACTTAACAAATTTGTATGTTAAGTAGGAGTCAAGTGTATTGTGAAAATGAGACTCTTACTTAACAAATTTGATATATTAAGCAGTCAAGTGTATTTATGATTTTGAAAATGATACTCTTACTTAACAATTTGGTATGTTAAGTAGAGTCAAGTATGTTTATGATTTTCTCTTTTCTTTTGGAAAAGAGGGGAACTCTTTGTTTGACAAATATGGTATGCCAAATAGAGTTTAAAATGTGTTGTGATTTTGAAAGAGGGAAATCTATTTAACAAATTTAGGTATGTTAAATAGAGTTCAATTTATTTTTGTGATTTTTGAAAATGAGACTCTCAATTGATAAATTTGGGTTTGTCAAATGGAGTCCAAATGTGTATTGATTTTCAAGACTTTGGAAAAGAGGAATTCTATTTGACAAATGTAAGTTTGTTAAATAGAATTCAATTTGCTTTGATTTTCCAAAAGAAAGGGATCTCTTATTTGAAAATTTTGGGCATGTCAAATGGAGTTCAAATATGTCTTGATTTTGTGTGTGATCTCTTACTTTTGAAAAGAGGGAAACTTCGACTCTAGCATATATGAAATATGCTAAGTGGAGTCTCAATTTTATGTCATGATTTTATTTGAAAAATAGAATCTTCATTTAACAAATTGGGGTATGTTGAATGAAGATAACCATTTTCAAAAAATGTGCTTTTGAAAAATAAATTTTAAAAATTATTGATTTTGATTTTGAGATGAACCTACATGTAACAATTATAGGAATTGTTAAATGAGGTTTGGTTATATGAGTTATGTGCTTTTTTGAAAATCCCTTGTGAATTTTCTGCAAAATCTTTTGTTATGTGGATTTTGAAAAAGTGCTTTTAGAAAGTGGCATTTTACAAAAGAGTTTATTTTCTTAAATATAAGATGAACCTTACCTCCCAAGCTAGTGGTAAAGAAATTTTAAAATTTTATCATCTGCTTTCATTAGTTAATTTTATCTTTTACCTATTGGGGGACCCAATAGGGGTTCCAAGAACTATAAAGAGTGAGGTCATAAAACCTAGTGGATGTTGGCTAGCTTTGCTTAAGAATGAAATATGGTAAGTGCCAATGGAAAGAGAGATAGTCTCAGACTCATATGCAATACAAGTCAACTATCGATGCTTGGAGATAATAATTGTCTACTAGAGATGGAGAGAGGAACCATCCCTAGCAGAGTCGCTAGAAAAATTTGTGGTGTTTATTTTTGATTGTGTGTATGGGGGACACCACGTAGATCTGAGGGTGTACTTATTAAAGTGATTGGTAATGATATTAAAGAATGATATACTATCTCGAAAGATAGAAATCACCACTCTACAGTGGACCTAGTCACCTAATAAGGACTCCTAAGGCATAATGGGTCTTTGAATATACTAAAGATTTTTTACCAACTTTACATGGATGAATAAAGTAGAATTTATATTAAAATGGGTTTTAAAGATTCCTATGGGGGCAAGCCCCCATAGTTAATTACATCCTAAAAAAAGGTAAATTCCTTAGGAATACTCTCGATTAAAGTAGACAATTATTGTCTTCAAAGATTTCAAAGATAGGACTATCAATGAATTGATTATAATTAGAAAATCAAATGAGATAGATCAAAATGGAGATACTAGGGAATGCTCATGATACTAAAAAATCTAGTGAGCATTCCAATCTATCCTATAATTGGGCTTTATATGTTTGAAATTGAGGAGAGTTATTTATTTGAGTTGAATTTTTATTAGATTGCTAGGGCTTATAATCCCAAATACAAGATTATGAAAATATAAGAGGTGAGGATTTATGCTGAAGAAAGCAACCTGATCCTAAATCAGAGAGAGCTTTAGCGAAAAAGCATGACCTAAATCTAAGCAAAAATAAGCATAAGATTTACCTTCCACAATAGAGGGTAAACCACCCGACTACTGGACTTATAACCGCCTAGAGTGGTAGCTAGCTAACTCTTCATATGTTTTAAAACTATGTAGGCAAGTCATATGATTTTGTAAGATAGTTGGGTTGTTATTATTTAGAAAAAAACTAAAGTCCTTAAACCCACTTTCTAAGAGACTGGAGCATGAATTGTATGAGCCATGACTTAGTCTAATGCAAATCTCTTCAATTTTTATTTGATTTTGGACTCTTCATTTTGACAAATGCCATATGATTTTTATATGTCTAAATATATGATGAAATGAGATTATTGGCTAAATCAGAGAGAAAGATGTATCTTTCACCTCAGAGGAGACCCTCAATGGTCAAGTCTTCTCCTATCGTGCAAGGATAGAAACCCTTTATTAGCAAGAGTGAAGCAATATGAATGCATGGTATTAAACATACAATATTTAGCTAAGGGGTTGTTAAATCTTTTAATTATATTGATCTAATGCTTAGGATTTATATGAGGTTATGAGAAAATTTAGAGTTATGAGTTGAGTGAGGTATAAAATTTATTTTTCCTAAGAGCCTAATCATCCAGCCACACATTAAATCACCATATGAGTAAGAAACTCATGATGTTTCTATTTCACAAATAGAACATCAAGCATTTTATAAATCCAATGCAAAGAAAAAGTTCTATCCATCATACAACCCGAAAGAGAAAAAAAAATGAGCTATACCTTTATACAACCTCATATAACTAAGAATAATTACAAAATGATAAATGCTATGGGGGTATTATTTTCTTCAAGTCTTCTTATCTTCTTTATTTCTTCATTTGATTTGATTTGCTTCAAAGGCATCAGAGGGCCCCCTCAGGACAAAGCCTTATAGCTACTGCTCATCCTAATCCCCCATAACATTAATCATAATTCCTAATATAAAATTACATAAAAAGTAGAAAAAGTAAATCTAATTACACCTGCAAAATAAGTGTTAGCTAAGCGCACCATACAACCCAAGCACTTATATGAATAATTTAGACTTAGCACCTTACACATGGGTAACCAAGCCAACGTGTCCTAATTTAGATTATGCTTAGGGGTTAACCGACCTGTAAAAGAGATCATTTATATTTATTTCAAGTACCTCTTAGGCACAATCTCCTACAAAAAATATGATTAGGCTAATCACGGCCTAACATCCAGTCTACAAAGTACACACCCTATCATCTAATCTACAATAATACATCATAAAACCAAACATACACCACTTCATGCACCGCTCTAACATAAAGATAAAAGTGGTGACTTGATTTTAAAGTGTGTGCATTAAGGCTTGTGTGGTAAGCCTTAACTAAGCTTTGTTGTAATTTTCTAAGTATGAAAGGATTTAATTATAAAGAATGGTTTCACTTTAAGTGACTTAATTGATTTATAAGTTTTACCTAATATTTTCTTTTGTTTCATTTGGTTTACACTTAGCAACTAAGTGTTATAAAGAGAAGAAGGGAGAGGGTTACTCTCTTTTATCCTTACCTTAAGTCACATCTAAAGCATATTAATTAATCAATTATCTTTAGTGAATGGCTTAATACATATTTTAAATTAATCCTAAGTTTATGTTCACTTTAAATAACCTCATTCAATAAGAAATATATCTTAAGATTAATTATAATTAATTACTATCACATGACACATATTCATTCATTTCTTTTCATCATATGTAACATGCACATGATTAAACCTTAAACATACCTATACATGCAATATGTCTTAGCACAGTTAAACAATGGATGTAAACATGTATTTTGGGAATTTAAATATTTCATTTAATTAAATTATTTTATTATATTAATTTAAAGCACTATCTAAATTCTTATATAAAAACACATAGGAATGAAATTAAATAGGTACGTGTCATTGTTAACTAGAGAAGTGAGGTAATCAAATGATCTACTTGGGGCTAACTAAAGCCTCGTATTCTCGGGATGTCCAAACTATATACCAATTACATTCAAACATATATAAGTTTGCATACATAAATATGAGAAAGAGAACTCCAAGTCATATGATTAATTAATTCAACAACTTAATCGTTCATGAATGCATGATTTTTTTGATAAAAGATAATGGGTTCCAATTCCATAATAAAATACGCATACACAGAGACATAAACTAGTAGTACATTGTTAACCGGGAAGTGAGGTAATCAAATGACCTCCTTCTACTTAAAATCGTATTCAGATGTCCAGACTAAATATTTGATTTCTCAAATACATATTGATGTATACATAAATAAAGAAAAGAAAACCATGCAAAATTTATATTTTTAATTGATTGAAATATTTATGCATATGGAGTAGAGTCTTATCCAAATTCTAATATTGAAATATATAAGAATGAAAAAATTGAGTATGTGTCGTTGATAAACTAGGGAAGTGAGGTAATCAAAGGACCTCCTTGGGGCTAACTAAAGCCTCGTATTCCTAGGATGTCCAAGTTATATACCCATTAATATTCTTACTTATTTAAATCAACACATGAATGAAAGAAAAGAAACTTCACTTCATACACTTAGGCTATAATGACATACATCTCCTATGTATTTATAACTAGCATTCATAGCATATATAATTATTCATTTATAACTTTTGGGAAATAGATTTGGATTTAATAGTGATAATGACCATACATATATTAATTTAAATCAACACATGCAAGCTTGACATAAAGAAAACCATTTAATTTAATTTTGGAAAAAGATGAATGCATAAATCAAGTGGCATATAATATTTAATATGATTGGAAAGAAATAAAAGGATATAAGCATATGATTTCATTCAAGTCAACTAATTCTTAAGGACAATCATATTAAATAAGCTCATTTAAAATAAACCAAAATTTCTTAAAATCAATTTTAATCTTATATTTGATTTGAGTTAGGAAATATGAGAAAGGTTTATTAATCATAATTCCATTCTCCATGTGTGAGTTAATTTGATTTAATGAAAAAGTAATTAGGTTTATTTTATGGATTAATTAGGTTAAGATATGAATTAAGTCAATTAATTAAATTCTTACATATGTTACCTTAAGATAATTAATTAAATGATTATGCGCTAATGTAATATACAAATGAATTGAAAAGTAAATAGCAATGCTTATGAAATGAAAGGGGCCTAATATAATTAGCACACAATCAATTAACTAAGCTTAAGATACTCACTTAATTACTTTTATGATTTGCTCACACATGTGAGCCAACCATAATTCCATTAACTCTCTTTAGGCTATTAAACACGTAAAGCTCTACCCATGAATCAATTAAGGTAAATCAGATGCAATTACCCTTCTAATTAGGTTAATCAAGTCATTAATCCATTAAGCCATTTATCTTTACTTAATGTTTTTTTGTTAAGAAAGAGAAGGAAACTTAAGGGAAAAAATAGGAGGGAGGTCCCAATCAAATTCCCTAAGTCTCCCCACTGTTCAACAGTGATTAAGGGGTCCAATGTGTTGATTAATTACTGTTCAAGTACTTAATTATCACTTAATTAAATTAGAAGAGTAATTAAAGGTTAAACAATCAATTCTCCATATTAATCAACCAATAAATTTCAAGAAAAATAGGGGATGCAGAGGTCATCCCCCTAAACATTCTCAGAAAGTTTGAAATTGATTAGTTAATTAATTATGGAGTAATTATGTTAATTCAAATTTTAATTAAACCTTAATTAAGGCAAAATTATTATTCAAAATTAATTCAGAATAATTTTAACGGATTCTCCTCTAAAATACCTTTAAAATGAGCCTAAGTTTATATTTTTTAGATTTTTCTATAATTAGTTATAAATTATAGAATTTTAGCATTAAAAACACATTAAACAGCCTTAATTAAGCCTAATTCTGCCGGTACCATGTGGCGCGCTGACGTCGCGCTTTTCATGTAGTGCCACAGGATTGGCTATTTAAGTTATCACATAAGTCTGCTAAGTCAGCCGACGGTGGAGCGGTATTGATCTCCACTATCTGATATCGGATCGGACGGCACAGATCAAACCAGAGGCATAAAGGGAGAAAATCAAATGGATCTAGTGCGATCTGATCAAAGTGGTCCATTCCAAACATGCGAAATGGACGACCCATGATCCTCCTTCCCAGGAACGACGAATGACGGAGCCCTTCTACCATGGATCGCTCGATCCTAGCTCACCCGAGCTCGAATTCACTCCAAAATCAACTTACACCTTCGTGCGAAGGATCCATAAGGATCAAATGGCTAGGATGAGATCACATGTGAAATTTTTCTACTTCTACAGTTTTGAGAAATTACCTCACCTGAGCTCAAGACCGGTGGTGGGATCGATGGAGGTAGCTTTGTCTAGTAGAGAGGAGACCCTTTTGAGAAGCAATCAAGCCAATTCCCCTTGGTTCGCTTGATGGGTCAATTTACTTCACTGTGGAGCTCGATGGTGATCGAAGTCCCTCCTTCGTGGCTTGGTGGTGATCGAAGTCCCTAAGCATAATCTAGATTAAGACAGGTGGGCTTGGTTACCAATGTGAAGGGTGCTAAGTCTAAATTATTTATATAATTGCTTGGGTTGTATGATATATTTAGCTAACACTTATTTTGCAGGTTTAGTTAGATTTACTTTTTTATATTTTTAATGTAATTTTATATTAGGAATTAGGATTAGTGCTATGGGAGATTAGGATGAGCAGTGGCTAGAAGGCTTTATTTTGGGAGGCCTTGTGATGCCTTTAAAGCAAGCACATCCAAATGAAGAAATGAAGAAGATACAAAGAATGAAGTTAAGAAGACCCCCATAGCATTTATTCATTTATAAATTGTAATTATTTTTTATATACCAGGTTGTATAAGGGTAGAGCTTTGTACCCATTTTTTTTTTCGGGTTAGGAGGCACAACCAGACCTTTTATTCTTTTATTTTAGATATAAGAAATGCTTGATGTTATATTTAAATTGTGCAATAGAAATGACATGTCTTTTTTATAATTTTTTTTTATGAATGGTGATTTAATGTGTGGCCTGGATGCGATTAGGCTCTTTGGGTGAAATTAATTTTTTTACCCCAACTACAACTCATAACTAAATTTTCTAATTAACTCATAATCTCACATAAAGTCTAAGCATTAAATCAAGATAATTAAAATATTTAGCAATCCCTTAACTGAATGTTGTATCTTTAATATCATGCATTCATAATACTTCACTCTTGCAAAGAGAGAGTTTCCATCCTTGCACGATAGGGGAAGACTTGACCTTTGAGGGTCTCCTCTATGGTGAAAAATACATCTTTCTCTCTGATTTAGCCCATAATCTCATTTCATCAAGCATTTATACATATGAAAACCTTATGACCTTTGTCAAAATGGAATGCCAAATACAAATAAAATTTAAAAATATTTGCTTTAAACTAAGTCATTGCTCATACTACTCTTGCTCTAGTCTCTTAGGGAGTAGGTCTACAGACTTTAATTTCTTTCAAAATAATAATAACCCAACTATCTTATAAATTTATATGACTTGCTTACATGGCTTTAAAGCATAGGAGGAGTTAGCTGACTACCACTCCAGACAGTTATAAGTCCAACAATCAGGTGATTTACCCTCTCTTATGGAGGTAAACTTTATTCATGTTTTAGCTCTTGCTAAAAGTTTCCTAGATTTAGGATCTAAGGTGTCTATTTCCTTCAGGATACAAGCATAAATCCTCACTTCTTAGGTATTTTCATAATCTTGTATTGTGGGATTATAAATCCTGGTTCTTTAATAAAATTTTAACTCAAATAAATAAATCTCCTTAATTTCAAACATATTAAGCTCAATTATAGGATAGATTGGAGTGTTCACTAAGTTTCCTAGTATCATGAGCATTCCCTATTCATTTTCTTTTGGCTTCAATAATAACTCTTCTTTTGATCTATCCCATTTGATTTTCTAATATAGCCATTATATTGATAGTCTTATCTTTGAAATATTTGGAAATAATAATTGCTTACTTTAATCGAGAGTATTCATAAGGAATTCACCTTCCTTATGATGTAATTAACTATGAAGGCTTGCCACCATAGAGTACTTTAGAACCTGGTTTAACATAAACCCTACTTTATTTATTCATGTAAAGTAGGGGAAAAATCTCTGGTATATTCGAATACCCATCATGCCTTAGGAGTTCTTATTATGTGATTAGGTCTATTAAAGGGTGATGTCTTTGTCTTTCGAAATAGTATTTCATACCTCAATGTCCTACCCAATCACTTCAATAAGTACACTCTTAGATCTGTGTGGTTTCCCCTATATACACATCCGAAAATAAACACCACAGATTAATAACTCAATCTCATCATCTAGCTCTTTAAATAATAGATATAACATCTACATGTTTAAATACATGGACATATGATGCTTTTATGGTGAATGTTAAGAGTTATTAATCATTTAAGCTTTTAATTCAAGATGACGAGATTAAGGTTGAACCAAAGTGCCATAAAGAGCTTACATACCACAACAACTAGAGGAAGAGGCTTGCATTAAACTTGTATATAGAGAATTTGCATGCCTTAACTAATGTTGGATTTATGCTCTAGAGCAAAAATATACAACACCACTCAAGGTAAGGATTTACATAAATTAAATATGGAATTATGGAATAAGAATATATAAAATTAACCTTCCACCTACCAAAAGATGCCTATCATATAATGCTAATAATAAAAAGCAAAAATGTTTGATGACATGTCTTATGTTATCTAATGATGAATAAAATTAGTTCATCACTCTAAGTTAAATATGAGAAAATCTTATTCACGTCATTTGTCTGAACATTGAAAAAGTGGGGCAGTATTCATGCAAACCCTTGATTTGATTTTTATTATTTAATATGTGAATATAAAAAAATACATATTGGTTGGGATTCAATTCCTACCAAGTTGCCACATGTGTGCATTTTAAAGAGGCTTAATACAAATATGTGAATTTGTTGAATTAAATTCACTTGAATATTTCAATTTAGTAATATTAATGGTTCTTAATGATGGGTCTCGATTGTGATGGAGGGTGGTGAGTCAGCTATGTGCAAACTTTGTGGTAATACAGTGATAGGCTACTGTAGACTGGAGGGATGGTAGCTAAGGTGGATATGAAGGAAATGAGTATAAAAGAGTGGTCTACGTTGAGTCAAGTGAGTGGTAAGATGGAGTGGACTCTGGCTGAGTGATATCGATGGTCATGATGGTAATGATAGTTTTTCCTAATAAATCCTTGCGTGAACTTGTAGCAACATTACTTTTTTTCTAAAATTATAAAAAAAAGATTGTCAGAAGGGGGGGGGGGGGGGGGATTTCCACCATTAGAAACCATCAATAATAAAACATATGGATTTTACTAGACATGTAATAATGTGATATAAAAAAATACAAAAAATACATAAATAATAATAATAATAATAGCATGCTCACCATAGAGTCAAAAAATTCAAGCGGTAAAATTTGCTCTAACTTGTATAAAATCAATATTATATTATTCTCATATTGCATTAACAAATCTAAATTACGTCCTGTGGAACAAAAATCTTAAAAAAAACATATGGATTTTACTAGACATGTAATAATGTGATATAAAAAATACAAAAAATACATAAATAATAATAATAATAATAGCATGCTCACCATAGAGTCAAAAAATTCAAGCGGTAAAATTTGCTCTAACTTGTATAAAATCAATATTATATTATTCTCATATTGCATTAACAAATCTAAATTACGTCCTGTGGAACAAAAATCTTAAAAAAAATGCTCAATTTTATCAATGGATTTCAAATTCTTTTTGGTAATACAATAAATATAATTAATAATAGACACTCCATAAAGATGTCACTGTCATGGTTATTCAACCAACATAGTTTTCTAACTTGATATAAATATAAGATAATAATTAGATGCATACCCCTCCAGCATTTTCAAATATTGAACCGACTTTACTCTTGTGCAAGCATATACCTCGCTTTGAGCTTCATAATTCTCCCATTATCTATATCCATTAGCTCAAGCTCTTCTCATCTGTAGTATTCTTGCAAGTTCATTATACTCTTCAAAATATCAGTTATTTATTTATTTTATGTTAATTATAATGTTAAATATATTGTCAAAGAAATTCTTTTTAATGTGAACCATGTCAATGTTATTGTATATTAAATTTGTCTTCTAATATGATAAATCCCAAATAATACAACACTTTATGCAATTATAAGTAACGTCATGTTATAGCAATATAGATTATGATAATATATGAAGCTTTATATATTTTTTATATGGATTGCACCATATCCCATAAACCATCTCCAGTCAATTGTGGCGGTGTGCTTTTCTCAACTCTATTCTTCATCAATGCCTCTTTATTTATTTTAAATAGATGATTCTTAGGTAAACATATTCAATGACAATCAAGTTATATTTTCTTTCATCATGTCTTAACATGAATAGTTTAGAATAATCCATATAGTATGAGCAAGCTTACTTTTTCAATGTGTTCCACACTAGTAAAATGTCATATATTGGAAAGTCAATAATTGTTCAAATCAATATTTCCCTTATTTTAAGATATTATTTATCAAGGCATTACATGTCAAGACACCTTATTTTTATTTATTTCTATGAAATTTTGAGATAATCTATTAGGGTTGCAATTATATATCTATTAAATCCTTTGAATTATGTGGCCTTGAAATGTTAAGTGCTAGAAACAAATAAGAGATTACCATGCACATCTTCTGAGAAATATTGTATGTTGTAACAAGACCAGCATGAGTAAGGTACAATGACTTGATTTAATACATTAATCCATGAGTACATTGACTTGAGCTCACATTTCTAGATTTAGCAGTACAATCTGGATATGTGTGATTGAAATGTTTTTACATTTTTATATCTGATGGATGACTCAAAATGTTCAATTTTATTATTCTATTCTGATGCCACCTCATATGCCATAATAGAACTCATTGATGCATAAAATCTTTATAAACATAGCATGAGGGGGAAATAAAATATCCTTTTTTGTGGGGCGCTAATATTTATATCTGAAAGCATCATAATATTTACATTCAATCTTGGATTGATCTTCTTTGCAATACATCATACAATTAATGCAATAATTTATCTTTGGTATATATAATTCTAATTTAAAAATTAATTTATTAGTTCAATATAAATGAACTAGAACTAGGCTATTTGGTGGGCTTATCTCCATAAGTAGCCCAATAACCGATTGAAGTATTTACATGGCATATTAAAATATATCTTAATACTTAGTCATCTTATCATTGAAAAACTCGAGTGGGTGGTATATCCCATGCCGGGAATCATATGTGCTATGCTCACTTTTGGAGTGAGGATCCAATCATCTTATCTTAGATCTAAGTCACTAAGAGCTCCTTAGTCATAAGACACCTAAGTGAACACTTAACATAAGTCAGAGACTTAAGAAGATTAGCCACAGGGTTTAGATCATGCCTTAGAGATTAGGATAACTTACCTACCCTATAGCCTAAACCCCAACTTATGCCTACCTCCTTAGCCTAAACCAAATCTCAAATTTAATCCATCCAAATTAAATCCAACCTCAAATCCACATAACTAAACTCCAATCTCAAATCAAATTAACCTTTCTATGATTTAATCTTATGGACTTAGCCCAAACTCTTTCAATCCAAATCAAACTCAATTGATCTTCTCAAAACCAATTCAATCAACATACCAAGATCAACAATCAAATTCAAGCTCAAATTTCAAATCAAATCCATAACTCAAATCTTTCATAAGACCATGACTTCATTCTATGGACTTAGCCAAATTCCTTTAAATCCAATCAAACTAATTGATTTTCTCATAAGTCAATCAATCTCCAATCATCCCTCCAAATCTATATAATTAAATTTAATTTCTCAAATCAAATTCAAATAACTTCTAAGCTATGATTTAATCATATGGAATTAGCCAAATATCTTCAATCCAAATCAAACTCAATTAAATTTTCATAAATCAACTCAATTATTCAATCATTATTTCAAATCATATCCAAATATACAATCAAAACCAATTAAACCAAAATCAATTCAACCGAACCTAACCTAACTCATTTGCCTTAAAATATTAAAATGAGTCAAAATCCATTCAAACCCAAATTAATTGCAACCAAAGCTA
The DNA here is from genome assembly GCA_021442155.1 of Cymbidium sinense. Classification (NCBI taxonomy): domain Eukaryota; kingdom Viridiplantae; phylum Streptophyta; class Magnoliopsida; order Asparagales; family Orchidaceae; genus Cymbidium; species Cymbidium sinense. The sequence goes on from CM038215.1 coordinate 289,658,165, forward strand.
CAAATCAATTCTAAATCAATATTCCAACTCAACTAAACTCAAATCAAACCTCAATCAAGCCAATTGATTCATTTAGGCTCACTTGACCCAAAGTGACCTAAAGGACTCATTTGAGCCAATTTTCAATCCAACCCAAATTGAATTGAATGAAACCAACCAAAATCTCCTAAAATGATTGCTGATCATCTTTGATTAATCAATTGTAATTAATTGGGTCAAACCAAGTCAAATTAGTTATTTGACCAAGTTAATCCACTTAACTTGTATGAGTCAAATTAGTCAAATTTTATCCTAAGCCAAATTAATTGAAACCAATGATTCACATCAACCTAAGATCAATCATTGAACATGACTTGGTCATCAATTGAGCCAAACCTAACCTAATTGGCCCTTTGACCCAAGTTGACCCAATTTAACCTAAAAGATAAAATTGGGTCAAATCAAAATCTAACCCAAATTGATTGCAATCAATGGCTCAAGTTCATTCCAAATTGATCATTGAACATAATCAAAGCCTTGAGCCCAATTTGACCAATTGAACCCAATTGACCTATTTAGCACAAATTGACCAATTTGGCCTAAATCAAAATAAATTCAAATTGATTCAAACCAAAGCCTACAATCATTTTCAATTGACCAATTGAATATGAACCAATGTCTAACCTAAGCCAATTTGGCCAATTTGATCAAATTGGTCAAATTGACCCATTTGACCTAAATGAACTAAAATGAGCCAAATCCAAGCCAAATTGAACCAAACCAATTACACAAAAATATTCCAAATACACATTTAAACTTGACCAAAGCCTTGGTTTGACTCAATTTGACCAAGTTAACTTGACCTAACCTAGCCTAATTTGACCTACATGGGTGAAATTGAGTCAAACCAAGCTCAAACCTAATGAAATTTAACATGGCCTATCCTTGACTAACCTTGGGACTTTGGACTCGATTTGACCCATTACCCATTGGATAAAGCCCTCCACATAGGACAAAATTCACATTTGGTGATTAACTACCCTCCTTTGTACTTGGTAGCCACCCAAAGCCAAGAATGGACTCCTAGTTAGGTGGCTAACATGACCCAAAGTGGTTAGGTCAGCCCTTGGTCAAGGGGAGGTGAGTTAACCCACCTCCCCTCGTTGGCTCAACCCAATTGAGATAGAGACCACTCAAGGCAGCTTCCACTGCCCCTTGGCCAACCAAATCGAGCCATCTTATGAGATTCCTATCCCCTGAGATGGGTGGCTGACGGCACACCAATTGAATCCCATCAGTTAGATCTAAGGGAGGAGGGGGTATACCACCCTCATTTTGATCCAACTTGAACACTTGAACCCTCGGAGAGCTTAAGAACCCTAGGTCCAGTGAATTCTCGAGCTCCCAATTCTTTATGTGTAAAAACACCAACCAGCTATCAAAGCTTAGCTGACCATTTCCACCAAAACTCAACCCCACTTCAATTAACTCTTTACATAGATTCACCAAGCTTCGATGAGGTGAAATGATCTCTCCCCTAATTGATTCAACCACCAGAAGCACCTCCTAGACCAACTATGGCGAGCAATCCGGTGTTGTTTAGTCCACAGAGTAACCGACGAGGAAGCATTGCTCGAGCTTCTCAACAGGGATTTGTCTCTTCAAAATGAAGCTACCTTGGTGGTTAGACAGGTATTGAGCTCTGGAGATAAAGCGAGCCATAATTTTTCTAAAATTTCTTGGGCCTTTTGTGAAGAAAAGTGTGATTTCATATGAATCCAGTTGTTAGATCTCTTAGGATCTCCCTTGTGAAGGTGTAAGATCAATCTCGAGCCAATCTAAGCTTCGACGAGCTCAAATTGGGCGGCGGAAGGTGGACGGTGTCCATCTTCCATTACGTGAGAGACGATAGATCATCCCCTGTCCATTTATGATTAGATGGTCGGATTCTACTAATTAATTTCGATTTAATCCCTTAAGAACTATGAGTTCAATCTGGGGATGAAAACGTCATACAATGCCAAGTTGGATTGGTTTAAATAACCAATCCCATGCCACATGGAAAGTGTCACATCAGCGTCAACGATGAGATTTGGCTTAATTAGGGCTTAATAATTGGATTTAATCACTGAAATTTTGGAAAATCATAACACATTGTAGAAAATTAGAAAAATAAAAATAAGTACTCATTTTAAAGGTAAAATAGAGGAGAATTAATTAAAATTACTTTCAATTAATTTTAAATAGTAAGTAAGGCTTAATTAGGGTTTAAATGTAAACTTAATTAGCTTAATTAAGTCATAATTACTTGAGTGAATTATTTCAAACTCTGTGTGTTCATTCAATGGGATGACATCTACCTCCCAGGATTTTTATGGAATTTATTGTTTAAGTAATTAGGGGGATTAATAATTTACATCTTATTACCCTTTTAATCAAATCAATGGTTAGTTAATATTCCAAACAATAAAATTTAATTGACTAAAACTTATTAACCTCTAATTGATAGTGAATGGAAGTGGGAGAGGGGATTAAGACCTCTTTCCTAAATCCATTTCTTTTTAAAAGGATTAATCAAGATAAGGATTAATTAAGTAATTAATTAATCAATTAAATGGCCAAATTAAATAAAATTGAAATACAAATTATATCAGATAATTAATAATGAAATTAAGGGTTTCTCTTTATGTGTTTAATAACATAAAGACCCCTAAGGAAATTATGATAAACCATTAAGTGTGGAAAAATCGTAAAAATTTTTAATTAGATTATTTAACTTAATTAATCTTTAATTATGAGTCAATTGCATTAGGTTCTTTATAAGCATTGCATTAAGTAATTTATCAAATTAAAGAAGTATTGGAAATGAAATTAAATGATTTGTCAAATAATTAACCTAATCAATTCATAAAATCTATATAATTACTTTTCCTTAAATCAATTAGGTTTACCAACATGAGAATAGAGTAAAAATAGTAAATGATTTCTCTCTTCCTTTAGTTCAACTCAAATCCAAAATCAAATTAATAACAAGCTTTGATTTTCTTTAAACAATTCTATTTAATGTGATTATCCTTATGAATTAATTTAGTTGAATGAACAATGCGTTTATGTTTAGTTATTCCTTTCCAATCACTTTAAATGTTGTATGTCATATAATTTCACGCATTCATTCTTTCAAATTCAAGTGAATCAAATTAAAGTTATTTATATAAAGCTTGCATGTGTTGATTTAATTTAATTATATGTGTGGCTATTATAAATTCAAATATATTTTTCAAACTTTATAAATTAATAATAATATGTGGAGTAATGATAGTTATGAATACATATAAGATTTTATACTTATAGCTTAAGTATGTGAAATGAAGCTCTCTTTCCTATGTTTACATATAGATTCACATAGATTTGAATGTTAATAAGTATATAGTGTGGACATCCCAGGAACACGAGGCTTTAAGTACCCTCAAGGAGGTTGTTTGATTACCTCACCTCCTAGTTTAACAATGACACATTACTTATTTGATTTCCTTTCTATGTATTCTTTTATATTGAAATTTGGATAGAGCTTTAATTCACATACATAAATAATTCAACTAAATGAAAATATAATTTTGCGTGATCCTCCTTCTTCTAGTTATTTATACATCTATATGTATTTAAGAAAGAAAGTGTTTAGTTTGGACATCTAGGCTTTAAGTAGCCCGAAGGTGGTCATTTGATTATCTCACTTTCATGGTTAACAATGGCACGTACTTGCTTATATCTTTTATACATATATGTGTGTACTCAATTAAAGAATTATAATCCTCTTTTCTACTAAAATTACATGCATCCATAGTCATTTGAATCACTATAATATTTGGCATATGAATGTGAAGCGTCCTCCTTATTTCATATATGAACTTGCATAGCTCTGAATGTTAATTAGTATATGGTCATTTGATTACCTCACTTTCCTAGTTTAACAACCACACGTACTTATTTGATTTCATTTTTATGCATTTTTGTATTAGAATTTGGATAAAGCTTTAATTAATATATATAAATAATTCACCTAAGAAACATAATCTCCCTTTCTTTTTAATGAAATACATATACGTATTCATAATCATTTAAGTGTGCCAAGAATATATTGTATGTATAGATATGTTAAGTATTAGATCATGTGCATGTCATATATGTTGGAAAGTAATGATTTGATATATGTTGTGTGACAGTAATTCAATTATGTTAATCTTAAGATGCCTTTCATATTGAACAAGAATATTTAGAGTTAACCTAAACATAGGATCAATAAAAATATGTAATAATCCATTCACTAAAGAAAACTAAATCATAAGAATATGCTTTAAAATGGCTTAAGGTAGGGATGAAAAAGAGTAAGCCTCTTTCTTCTCTTTATAACTTTTAGATGTTAAGTAAACCAAATGAAACAAATCAAAGCATAAATTAAAATTCACAAATCAACTAAACAACTTGAAATGAAATCAACCTTCATGGGTAACTTAAATAATTTTAAACTTATAAAATCATAACTCTAATACTTAGTTAAGACATATCACACACAAAGTCTTAGCACACATTATAATTGCTACCACTTTAAGTCCTAATTTAGGATAGTGTATCTGTGATGTAATATTTTAGACTAAATGTTAGGGTGTATATTTCGTAAATTGGATATTAGGTCGTGCTTAGCCTAATCATATTTTCTGCAAGAGGTTATGTGTAAGGGGTTGCTTAAAAATAGATATGAATGCTCTCTTTGTTGGTTGCTCAAATCCTTAAGCATAATATAAGCTAGGATAGGTGGGCTTTGTTGCCCATGTACATTGTGCTAAGTCCAAATTATAGATATACTTGGGATTATATGTATGTTTAGCTAACCTCTTTTTACATGTGTAGTTAGATTTACTTTTCCTATATAAATATAATTTTGTAATATGAATTAAGATTAATGCTATGGGGGATTAGGATGAGCAATAGTTAGAAGGTTTTATCTTGGGGTTCCCTATGATACTTTTGAAGCACAATAAAATCAAGAGAAAAGAAAAAGAGGATATGAAAAAGTGAAGAATGAAGACCCCCATAGCATGTATTCATTCTAATTGTAAAATTATTCTTTTATATTTCGGGTTGTATAAGGGTAGAGCTCGGCTACCCATCTTTTCTCATTTCGGGATGTACAGTGGTACCCACCACATTCTCTTTCTTTATAGTCTATAAAATTAATTGATGGTTTGTTTAGATTGCGTAATAGGATTACCTTCTCTTTATAGTTTCTTAATGTTTGATGCTTTAATGTGTGGCCTGGATGCGGTAGACTCTTAGGATAAAATAAAATTTCTACCAAATTAATAACTCATTACTAAGTTTTAAAATAATTCATAACCTCATCATAAAGCTTAGGATTTAATCAAGATATTTAAAAGATTTTGTAACCCCTTAGTTGTATGATTGTATGTATCACATCATGCATGCATCTTCTATCACTCTTGCTAAAATGAAGGCCTCCATTCTTACATTATAGGGATCACTTGACCCATGAACAACCCCTCATGATGGAGCTTCACCTCTCTCTTTGATTTAGCCAACAATCAACTTTCATCATGCATTTAGGCATAAAAGAAAATTCAAGCCATTGTCCAAATGAATGTGTCAAAATGAAATAAAATTGGAAAATATTTTACATATGTAGATTAAGTCATATGCTCATACCATTCATGCTCTAGTCTCTTAGGGAGTGAGTTTAAAATTTTATTCTCTCTTCAATTAAATAATAAAGCCTAGCCATCTTGCAATTACATAAGAGTAGACCACATGATTTTGAATCGTAGGAGATGTTAGTTGGTGGCCACTTCAGGTAGTTGTAAGTCCGGAAGAGTCAAACGATTTTACTCTCTCTTGTGGAAGTGAACCATTATGTCCCCTTTTGCTTAAATTTAGGTTGCACTTTAACTTGTGTTAAAGCTCTCTAGATTTATGATCTAATGTTGTTAGTTTTCTTTGGGCTACAAGTATAAATCCTCATATCTTGGGCATTTTCACAATATTGTGTTGATGAATTATAAACCCTAGTAATCTAATAAAATTTTAACTCAAATAAATAAATTTCTTCACTTTCAAATACATAAAGCCTTATCATAAGATGAATTAGAATGCTCACTAGGTTTCCCAGTATCATGAGCATTTCCTACTTCCTCCTTTTGGATTCCAAAAATAAATCTTTTACTTGGTCTCTCCCACTTGATTTTTCAAATATAACCAACCCTCTGATAATCTAACCTTAAAATTTTGGGAGATAATAATTGTCTACTTTAATCGAGTATTCTCGGGAATCTCATTCCCAGATGTAATTAACTATGGAGGCTTGCCTCCATAGAACTTAGAAGAACTTAATATAAATTCTGCTTTATTTTTTTGCGTAAAGTAGGAAAAAAACTCTGGTATATTCGAAGACCCATCACGCCTTAGGAGTTCTTATTATATGATTAGGTCCATTATAGGGTGATGTCTCTATCTTTTGAGATAGTACACCATACCTCAATATCATACTTGATCTCCTAAATAAGTATCATCTACGATCTACTTGGTGTTCACCCCATCCAAAAAATAAACACCATACCAATAAATCATGAATTGTTTTGGCATCGGATTGAGAGCTTATTTGTCATAGATTTCTTGAAATTGTGGGCTAGTTGCATCAAATACCATCGCTTCATATCTATATGTCTCACTTACACTAGATAGTGCATAACTAGTTAATATAACACAATGAGTATCGACAAGTGATGCATACTCACAATGGATGTTCATATTTAGTAGCTAGAATAAAAACCCTTTTAATACAAAATAATGTTAATTTCATCTAGTATTATAATTGCCTAATTTTTATATTTCTTGCATGGACATTCGAACTTCTTCGCATCCATAAAAGATGGATATTAATAAGCAGTTGATGTGAGATATTCAATCCCTTTGGTGAATTCTTTAATTAATCACTTTCGCCTAGAAAAAGTTTAATATACATCCATAATATCTATGCCTTGATATTCATTTATAGTAAACAAGATAATCAAGAATTAACGATCAGCATATGAATATAGAAGTTGCTATAAAATTCAATAAATATGGCTTAAATGAATGCAAGTATATTGACATGCATATCTCAGTTATGAACACATCATACAAAGTAAAATTATCATAGTAGTATAATAAGTAATTAGATCCAAATAATCCCTTGTATCCATGGAAAAAGGCTATATGAAATGTTCAACCCTATTAGTCAGTCTTTCAATCAATCCCTTTCATCTAGGTGGAAGTTTATTATATTTCTATGACATTTGTACCCTGATATTCATTTACTATACACAATATAATCAACAATTCATAGTCAATTATATGCACATAGAGATTGTTGTAAGATTCAATAAATATGGCTTTAATGCATGTCTCGATTATGAACATATTAGAAGAAATAGAATTATCATAACATTATAACAATGACTTTATTATAATTAGATTCAAATAATAAAATACCTACAGAGTTAGTTAATATTGAAGCTTAATCCTTGAATTTCATCTATGTTAATCCAACTTTTTTATAATTAATCAATCAAGTTTGAGCTTGAACTTGATTACAATTTGAAATTCAAGCTATCACATTTGATACAAAAAGAGATCATAAAAAAAATTGGAATACTTATACTAATTTACGTCCTTAAATGAGCTGGTTAATAAAGCAACAATCTGAATTGAGTCCTATTTGAGCTTGGCTTGTTAGCTCATTAAACTTAACTCAGGAACACTTATTAAACTGAGTTTGTGCCACATAACTCACCAGACAACTAAACTCATTCACAACTCTAAGACTACTCTTTCTTAATTTTTTGAATACAACTAATGAAGTCATCTAATTTGATATTTAATTAATCACAAACAATTAACCTAGTTTGATAAATTATTTTGCACCAAGGGTAGTAACAACTTAAAATAAATTGTAACCAAATCTCTAAATAAAGCAATTAGGAGCAAGAGAATAACATATATCTCAAAATTTTATAAAGTAAATCGAGATTATTTCAATCAAAATACGAGAAACCGAGATTGGGTTAGGTTTGGTGAGTTTATCACAAAGTAGAGGGAATTTCATGGTAGATTGATCGGAGATAATGGAAAATTATCTTTTAAGTGTTTAAATAAATTTTAAGTGCTATAAAAGTAATTATATTATTCTAAGTGTTTATAAAAATTGTTTATAATTTTTAAGAGTATTTGTATATCATATAATTCTTATATATTTACACCTTAGCTTTCATATTTCACATAAATTTTAAATATTATATAAAAATAACACTACTTCTAATTTTCTTATAGTGAAATACATCTTTTTATGTATAGTAAAAATTTTATATTTGTAAAAATTAATCTTTTAAATATTGAATATATAAATTTATAAAATTATATGTTATATATGTAATATTTTTATGATTATCTCTTATAAGATATAGATATTAAATATATATAATTAAAAATTAAAAGAAGAGATGAGGGGCAATTGTAATATAACCCCAAGCTCCCTATTGCCAGCTAGCGCCTCGGATCTCTCTATTAATAGCTCTGGCTAGGGTTTTAACCGCTTATACATCTTTCCCAGCATCTTCTTGCCCACAAACAGCTCGTCTCATGGTGATTTCCGGTCGCTAGTCTTCTTCTTCATCGTTTTAAAGTTCCGCACCAAACCCCAGAGAGCAGCCAGCCGTGCGATCCCTCTCCCGTTTTCGTCATTTTAAATCAACGTGACATCCGCCACCATTATTTCCTTTTTGTTTTCGTAGTCATTCTCTAACATGCGATTTCGAACCGCAAGGAGAAATCGCCGCAATCCCTCAGTAGTCAACGCACTTCTTGTCGTCGTTATTCTTCTCAGGCGAGTCGAGCCGCTGCAGTGTCTTCATCCTTGCGAGCAAGTCCAGTGACCATCATATAAACGACTGATAAGAGGTAAGGTATATAGCTGGAATTTTGTGGTATATCAGACATTTTCTATGCATACTTGCAGGCTACTAGTTTGGCATGAACATCATCATAGCAAATTATTTTATATTGAATTGTATTCGTTCTTGCTGGTCGATCATGTCACATGCAACTCCGAAAGATGATAATTTCCAATATCATAGAACATGATGAAGGGATTTACCTTAACACTTGAGGCAAACCCATGTTTTTAAGCTAAGTAAAGAAGTTTTCTATTTAAAAGAAAATGCTTCATATGCATAATCCTGCATAATTAAGCAATAAATTTTCTAATAATCTATCAACAAGAGGAAAAATAAAACATCAATCTAATTAGAATAGATGGATTAGTTACAACTACAAAACCAGTTAAAACCACAATGTAAATTTTTAAACAAAGAACTACTAAAGAGAAAATAAATATCAACCTCAAAGAATAGATGAATTGTTCAATAATTTTTAACAATTAACACAAATGACTTTTCCATGTAAACTCAACTGATAATGTATGTATATTAAAGCATAAAAAAAGCATATAAGGTATGCAAAATGATCAAAAAGGTGAGTAATAAAATATATTATATCCTAAGCTATTAAAAGTGTACCAAAAAAGTACAACTTATAAAGCAAGATTATCAGATATGAAAACAAATTTAATGATATTTACAATGTAGTAAAATTCATGTTCAAAATGATAAATACTGCATTCAAATGTCATCAACATATGTTATATTTATGCATCAAAAATGAGTTCTATTAGTCATTGCTATTATATTTGTTATGCATTGTTGATTACTTGGTTATTTATAATACTTTTATTAGAAGAAAGATTTTCACAACTGATTGAACCCAATGATCCCTAAGAGGGTTAAAAAAATTTATAGACCCATTAGCTGAAATAGTTAATTATATCATATCAATAAAAGGGCACTATCGACCTTTCACATCCATCAATCATGCAAGCATAATTTATACAAAAGTTCAAGGACAATGTGATATAACAAAACATTTATGAACAATATGAACACAATTTGTTATATTAACAAAATCTAAATAGCATGAACAATATTTATTCTGTGGCAACTAAGCAGGGGTGGATCCAAAAATTTTTCTTAGAGGGGCACATCAAATTTAAAAAAAACAATATATTATTATATAAAATAAAAATTAAAACACCTCATATTATAAAACATAAAATTAAGCTCTTTTTTGAAGATAAATTTTTATCTATCATCATTAAGATGATACTCTGAACTTTTTTTCTTAAGCCAAGATCTACTAAAATATTTTCTAAGTTGATTTCTACATAAACTTGTTTGAACTTTGTATTACTACTACCAATAGTAATATGTGAAGAGTTGAGATCATTTGTTTGAGTCTTTCTTTGGAAATATCTCTTCATATCTAATTAAAAGAACTCATTAAAATAATAAAAGCTAAATACAATATTAAACTAAAGTTACCATTGCATAATATATTATAGTGGGCATCAATGAATTATTTATTTGTTCATTTTGCATATGCATGATTGACATATCATTATATTATTTGAGTTTAATAGTTATTTGCATGTGTTTTCTATCCCGACAAATTGAGTGAATTTTGGAAGATATTGTATACAATACCTAAAAAGATTTTTGCTAATCACGTAGAAGTATTTCATTATTATGATGATTGTTAGATGTGTACTTTTTCTAAATGAAATTACCTCTAGTAATACATTATAAATGCATCAAAGAAATATTTATTTACTTATTGGCACATGATTAACATATGAGTATTTGTATGACTTGCGTTTAGTAACTCTTCTTTTAAGCAAACATAGTAAACTATAAGAATGTAAAAAATTGTTATGGATAACATATTTCATGATTAGAATAATTTAGTCATTAATGTCCTAAAATTTTCTCTCTTGCTCATCATGGTGATTTCTATACACCGATTCTTATATTATTTTGCATCCATATGACATTTTTTTCAATAACATTTCTTCTCAACTATAAAAATAGTGGAATATCCTCTCATCTCTCTCTCTCTCTCTATATATATATATATATATATATATATATATATATATATTAAATTAATATATAATATATTAGTATTAAATAAGCAATCAAGACAAATATCATCCTTCAAAATATCCAAATATCAATGTATAATAAATAAAAAGATAATAAGGATTTTTTACGGACCTTGAGTTCAGAAGAATAGCCGACGACACTTGGTAGTTGTAGGAGGCAAGGAACTAGAAGGATGAGGTGGGCCGCCGACTATGGGAGAATGAGAATAAGGAGAAATGAGGACGAAGTGTGGTCGTTGTCCCGCTGACTCACCGATTGTGTGAGTCGCGACACACGAGAAGGCGCTGTGATGAGCTGATGGAGGGAGAATAAAAGTCAGCTTGGTGGGATTTGAAGGGGGAAAACCTAAATCTATCGTAGCTTTTTAAGAAATTTTTATATGTATTTTTTTAGTAAAGTGGGATAGTGGGATACGTGCCCCCACTGTGCATCCGCTCTTGTTGGTCGATGCCTGCTCTCTCCAATTCTTCACAAACTTCTTCCTATCTTACTTAGGAATTGATCTGTGAAAATGAATTTAATCTTAGTTGTTTCTCTTCTAATTTTTTCCCCTCTACTCTTTTTTTAGCTTGGTAAGCTGATCATCTAAATTATTTTGTTATAATTTTCTATTATGTTATATTTTCTTCTTGCCTTTCCTCTCAAAAGTCTCTATTTTCTCCTATTCACTTAGCAACCCTTTGACATTCCCTTCCCATCTCATCACTCAACAAAATTCCTCCAAAGCTTCTTCAACCTTCCACCATCTCATTATGAATTTTTGTTTAATTAACTTACCATCACTTCAATGCTAGCTGCCTCCTCCAACCAACACCTAGCCATCTGCAATTAAAATCATGGCAATCTCATCATCTTTATGGAACTTAATGTCCATAAACATGAACAAAAGACGAGGACATTCAAATTATTAATTAGAGACCTCATTGGTGGATGGACTTTGATGCTTGGGGGACTTAAAGCAATTTATCAGGATTTTAGAGAAATTTGTGTAAACTTCTAAATGATATGTTCTTTTATTAAAATGACAAATTTTTTGGGTTTGTAAAATTTCCTAAGTCTTTTGAATTTATAAAAGGATAATTAATTATACTAATAAGGATCTATTTGTTATTAAAACTTGAGAAAAATATTTTACCTTATCTTTACACCTTTGTTCTAGGTAGTTAAATGAGCATATCATCTCATGCATGAGGTTATTAAACCTATTTAGGATAAAGCGCTCCGTAGCAAGAACCTTCTCTTTGTTATTTAAGGGCTACATCTAGAATCTTTATTGCCTTGTGGATGATTTTGATGTATTTGTAAGCCCATTAATGTGATGTTAGTTCGTTAAGTGGATAGATTATATGACTCGTTAAGCAAAGTGAAGCATTCATGAACATTGAGTTACCTTTTTTGTTTTAATGATTTGTGTTTTATTAGAAAATTTCAAATTAATGTGCTTATTAGACACCCTTGGATATGTGATCTTCTTCATATGTGACAAATGGATAAATTTTGAGGTCTATTAGGCTAAAGTGGATAATATTTTGATGGATATGAGTACTGGTTATACAAAGTTGCTCCTTCCTCCCTTAGATATGGTGACAACAGCCTTAATATAAGACCTTGGATGTGGTAGTATTCATCATAGCTTGACAGCTAAGGCTTCTGATGAATGTTGTTTGAATCTTCATCCACAAGTAGTAATAAGTATGGTGATAACTATTAAGGCAATAATAAAGACATAATAGCCAAAGTGATGATCAACATGTTGTAGGAGAGCAGCAGCAGTAGGACTTTAGTTAATGTCATAGTTCACAAACTTCAAATAATGAATAAGCCTCTTTTAGAGTCATCCCTCCACAATAACAAGGGAGTATATTAAATGAATCATTCTTTAGTATTTTTATTATGGAGCCTCCTTTAGGTTCAAGAAATTGTAAAAGAACAATTAAATTGGAGTCGGAGCTTTTGTTGATTATTCATTGTCAAATTGAGTTGTGTCATGATGATCACGAATTGAGATATAAATGACAAGGGCTCAGGGTTATTTTTAGAAGAAAACTTTTATACATAGCCTTCTAGAGTCTCTCTCTCTCTCTCTCTCTCTCTCTCTCTTCAGATCGAGAACACATATAAGGCCAACAATCTCAAGAATTCCAGCTTGCTTAAGGTATCTCTCTGAAATTCTCTTGCTCTTCTTATATGTATTCTTAATGAAATATTGAAGAGAGATTACGACAGTGAAGTTGAGAAATTATCAACTCAAATTTTGCTTGTCATATGTAAATGATGATTAGACCTATTGATATTTATGTTTTTGAGCTCTTTTTACATCTCTTTATATGTCTTTGTGTGGATGTATTGTTTTATTTATTCATTTATCGGTCTTTATGATTTACTTGTACTTTGGAGCTGCTGAGGGATTTTGCCTTGATGAGATCTTAAGAATTGGAGAGCAATTTTTTGCTCAAAGAGATGGGAAAATAATTATTCCTGTGCGGTTAGCTGAGCAATTCCTCCCATTTCATCTCCCCTTTTGATTTAAAAAGGTTCATGGCCTTTTTGTCATTTTTTAATTAATAGTTGTTTGGAAGCTTTTTTTTATATATTTTTTTTCATCAGCTATTTGATCAGAATATTATATAGTTTTGAAAATTGTCATGCTTTCTTTAAATAAAGTTTATTTTAAATGTTAAAGGTTTAATAAAAGCGTTATGCTTAACTGCTTGTATGCAAGAATAACAAAAAATAAAACCTGCTTGTATGCTAAATAGCTCAAGTTCTTTGTGGTCAATGCTATGTAACAGTAAATACTACTAATAACGTCAATGACTTTTTTTTTGTAATATGGATCACAATTTTGTTGGATTTTATTGTATTGTGATTATGCTCTGATATATAATTTTCTCTGCTGGCACTGTATGTAATTTATGTTCGTTTCTCAAAGATATTGGATTTCCAGCTAACAGTTATGAGATAAGAAATTTAAAGTTTCCAAGGGATCACGGCAAAGTATATTAACATATCGCACTAGTGTGTTGAGGATTGGTCTGAACTTCAGAAGCATTGTTGTATTGATATCCTATCGAGGCATCATTTGGTTCAGCGACACGAATGCTTTACTTTATGATTTATGAATTAAAAGCATAATATTCCCATATCAAGTTACGAGCTACAAGCTAAATCAGTTCACATGCTCATGAAACTCTGAAGAAAGAGAAGCTTTATTAAATGTTGTCTAATAACAGATGTTAATTATATGTAAATTTCTATTGAAGTTAATCAGGATTAGGCATCACCTCGCATCTGTACAACATAGGAAACATGTAGTCTGTTTTCACAAACCAAATCTCCATAATAACCACAAAAACATTCCATTGCTCGTCTTTTCATAGTAGAATGGCTGCTGCCTTCGCTTCCCGTTTGAATGCATTTTTCTTTGACTTCTCTATGTTAGAAGCCTTACAGCTCTACTGTACCATTTGAATGGCTCACACTATTCTCTGCTAGCCTAATTACATTGTCTTCCTCATTGTTGTGGGTGGTAGCTGTGGTTGAACTACGGCTTCCTGTTGACATTTTAGGAGTATATAAATGCGAATTATAAATATTAAATTGCATGCATAGACAAATGGTGATAACGAGTGCAGAACATCTAGTCACCCTAAATCCTAAGTTCCTATCAATGCACAATGAATTAGATGATTAGGATTCTAAGGATGTACCTCTACAATTATCATGCGATTACACTATTTAATATGCAATTAACACATCATTTATATCATTTCGTTGAAATAAGTTAAAAATTACAGCAAATTTGTATAACATTTAAATATTACATTCTGCAAATCATTATTTTTGAATTTGAAATCAGTTTAATTATATTGAATTCAAATTTATATTTAATTATTCAATACAGTTATTTTATTTAATGATTAATGCACTTACATATGATATTATATTTGAAATTTAAAGTTATGTTTATTACAATTTATTTTCATCAATTATCAGTCACTACTCAATTGGCAATTTATGGCATTTATGGCACAACTACAAGGTTTTATCCCTTATTTTTTGTCATCCATTGCAATAAGAGAGTATTGACCAATCAGTTAGAAATTTGAGATTTAGGTATTTAAGATATCAGATTCAATTAAACTTCGAATGGTTGTGGCCTGTAACTAATCTAAAAAGTGAAATAAATGTACTCGAGGTACTGCATTTAGCTAGTCAATGTATTGGTAACTGTGATATTGTTATTGATCAAGTGTATATGCTTGCTACTTTTATTCTGTTTCTATTTAAGTTTGAGGTCATGATACATATGGTTTCGATATCCAGATATTATGTTTTTACTGGTTGTTATAAAATTTAAATATTAGATTTTGTATATCTGGAATAGCACCTTTCAATTTCTAGAGTGTTATGGTGATAATGTAATGCATGGCCTTTGTGATGAAGTGTTGGTCCTTTTGCTTATGCGTAGGATACCGCCAATCTTGTGCTAATTTAGATTGTGTTAATAGTTAATAAATTTTTTGATGTGTTTATTGAAGACTTGGTGATTTGCTACCTGATAGAGATTGTCTTTATTTTTTTTATTTGGTTTCAGCTATAGCCCCAAATTTTAGAGCACTATATTGCATGGATACAACAAAATTTAAAGAACTTAAGATTGAATTCATAGAACTTTTTTGATAAAGGTGCATCAAGCTATTAGTTTTATTTATGAAGAAAGATGAAAAATGAGATATTATACAGCTACTACATGGAGCAGAATAAGGTGATTGTGAAGACTAAGTTTTACTTATCATATGTTGATGAACTTTTTCTATCATTTGAAGGTGCTTCTCTGTTTTTCATACACATCTTTGATTCAATTATAATATAAAATATGAAGTATGAGGAATTGCTTGAGACAACCCTTCGAACATAACATGATTATTATGAATTTTTGATATTACAGTTCGGAATAACAGATATTACCATTGCTTTTATGATTTTTATTAATAAAATTTTCTATTATTATTTGGATTTAAATGTTATTATGTTTATAGATGATATATTGGTTTACTTGCAAAGCAAGAGAATGCTCAATACTTAGAATTATATTAAGCATTCTTAATGGGAACAAACCCTGTTTGAAATTCTCCATTGAGTAGTAGCTTTTTTTTGGCACATTGTCAATAAAGTTAAACTTTTTGTTAATATTGTTATGGTGGAGGAAGAGATCAATTGGTTGAGATTGAGTGTAATAATAGAGATTCACAAATATTTTTATCTTGATAGGATTATAGGATATTTGTTGATAGTTTTTATTAATATTTTTATACATTTGATTAGTGAACTTACAAGTTTATTAAGTTTGAATAGTATGACTCTTGTGAGCAAAATTTTAGAAGATTAAAAATTGCTTGGTGTTAGCTGCTATTTTTCACATTTCTTCGTACCTTGATGGATTTAAATCTACAACAATATTTTAAATTCTGTTTTGGATTATATTCTGATGTAACACAATAGATTTAAAGCTTTTACCTTTAGGTAGCTCAAGGCACATAAGAAAAAAATACTCATGACTTTGTAGGAATTATTTTTGCCTTAAAGAACTAGTGACATTAATATTATGTGATTAAAGGTCTGTTTGGGATAGCTTACTTATTTATTTTTAAGATCACTGCCACGCATGCATTTAGCTATTGCTTTTTAATTGCTTTTCATAATTTTTTGTGTGGGAAGTTGCTTTTAAGAACCAAATCTAATAACGTGTGGTAGCTATAGGAAAGTTGCTTGATTTTTTTTTAAAAAAAAATGTAATACCCACTGTAGCTTAAAAAGTTATCTTCTCCACAATAATTTTATAATTATATTTAGTAAAAATTATAGCTACCCCAAACAAATCCGAAATGTGAAGTTTTTTATTCATCATAAGAGATTATAACATAACTTCCCTAAAAATGTTGAATTTCATATATGTGATGAATGACTTATAGTTTACAAATTTACTATAATCCCAACAAAGTTGATATTTTTGCAAATGTTTTGAACATGTTATCCCTAATTTATGCAGCTTGGATGATTAATCAAGAACAACAATTGTTGCATGAAATGGAACAACTTCGACACAAAATAATGCCACTAAGAGTTGATTCTGTTTCAGCTCTGGTGATAATTATACCAATAATTTTAGATTGGATCCACGTAACTTAATTGGAAGACTTTGAATTTATATTACTTAGTAATCAAATTTAGAATGTACTAAAACTCTAGTTTATTATTTATTTTGCTATTGTGTTGAGGTTTTGAGATCATTTTGCACTAGATTTGAGAGGAATTTGACCCGTGATGTTACGAGAAGCATGAAGAAGGATATTGCTATATGTTTGACTTGTCAGAAGGTTAGGGCTGAACATCAAAATTCTTGTGGAACACCTTTGTTTTATTTTGCAATGGAAGTGAGGGGATGTTGCTATAGATTTTGTAGTTAGTCTACTATGATCCAAACATGTCATAGTACTACATGGTTAGAAATAAATAGATTCACCAAGTTAACTCATTTACTACCTATTAAGTAGAGGTAGACTTGTTAGTTTGGATTTAAGTGGACAATTTTATTTAGAGGCTTTTACATACACAATCATCCTTTTTATATATTTACAAATCAACCACCTTCAATCTTAATTTTTCAAATTTACATTCAAATATTGAAATTCATAACAAAAGTCCAACCCATATTTTTTATTTTTTAAAAATTCTCAATGATTTGATTATGGCATGTAAATACATGGCTCTAATAGTTTAAAAAAAAGCGAGAGGTGGTTAAATTGTAAATACATATTTATTGGGTGGTTGATTTATAAAAGTCATATTATTTAATTGCATGATACACCAAAGGTAATTGTATTTGATCTTAATTGGAGATTCATTTCAAGATTCTATGTAGAGATATGATGCTTTGGGCATAAGGATGGCTTTAAATTTAGTATTTCACACCGAGATTAATGGTAAATTTACTCTACATTTCAAACTTTGAAGAATTTATTAAGGTCTCGTGTTCTTTACTTTGGAGGTAATTGGGCGTATTAATTCAATATATGAAGTTCATATATGATAATAATTTTTCAAATCAATATTGATTTGGGCAGTATATGAGACTTTTTATGATAAAATTTAGATAACCTCTATTACTCAATTTAGGTCTATTATAGTAAATTCTTAGGAATTCAATTGATAGATGATGCAATTAAGAAGATTTACTTGATTTGAGAATGTCTTTGTTTAATCTTGAGAATGCTAGAGGAGATTTGTTGATTTTATGCACTAGGAGCCTAAGTTTGAAGTTGGAGATCACTTATATATGGCTTTATAAGATTTGCAAGAAGTTGAATGCTTCGAACTCATTACATTTGACCCTTTCTGTTGATTGATCAATTAGCACTTTCTCTCATAAAAAGTGCCTACACTTAATGACATGGCTTATAAATTAGAGCACTTTCCAATGGTATCAAATGAATGCGGGTCATTGGACAAATTCCCTCATCTTATTTTGTTAGAAAAAGGCCTTTCACCTCATATGACATGAGAGCATTTTGATTTTTATACTAGTAAGATGTGAGTTGAGTTGAATTTTTAATATATATATATATATATATATATATATATATATATATTATTCTTTTAAAAGATACAAATAATATTATTTAAGAATGATAGAATTTATTTTTCTTTTAAATTTTTAGCATAAATTTTGGTGACTAAGATTTCATCTATTTAAATGACAAATTTTGGCTACTTTATATCACCTGGCTTTTAGCTATGTCATATTGTAGTTGTTTAAGATTTATGATGGTGTAAAGAAGTGGAAGGAAAATAGACTTCTACACTTTTATAATGATAATATGTGCATGCTTGCGTTTGTTTGTATAAATGTGTATGGTCTTATCGAAATGTGAAAGAAACATCCTTTTTGATTAGCATGAATTGAGTTGCTCTATGCTTAGGTAAAACGGTAGAATCCCAACAAGCCAAGTAGGCATTGAATGATGCCCACTCTCTCCGGTCCTCATACACAGTCCTTTTATCCTACTAAGGAATTGATTACTGAAAATGAATTTAATCTTGCTTAGCTATTCTTCCTTTCTATTTTTCTCTTCTCTTCAACCTTCTTTATCTTGGTCAGCTAGCCATCAATTAATTCTTTTATTCTAATTTTCTTTATCTTTTACTCTCATCCTATTCTACCTTTCACCTAGCAACACTTGGACCTCCCCATTCCATTTCATCACTCAACAAGCCTCCTCCTAAGCTATTTAAACCTCCCATCATCTCACTGTGACCTTTTCAAGTTTTTTAGTTATTAACTGACCAGTTCTTTAAGGTAAACTACTATCTCTAAAGCTCTAACACTTCAGCCTGTTTGGGATCAATTTTGTTTTTTTATGTTATTTTTAGAACACATTTGTTTAGCATATTTTTAAGTGTTTTTATTTTTGAGAACATATTGCATTTTTTAAAAATACTAGAAGCAAACTTTGGATTTTGAGTATTTTTAAAAACAACTATAACCACCAAATATGTTTTATTTTAAATCAAAATATAAACAAAATAATTAAAAACTAAAACTAAAATTAAAATAAAAGTGATTCTAAATGGCTCTTAGTTATCTCCATAACATATATGAGCTATTTTTACAATACTCAGTTAAAACCATGACAAATTCATCGTCTTTATGGAACTTTATGGCCATAAACATACATGATGTTGTTAATTGGAGACTTCATTGGTGGATGAAACTTTGCTACTTTGGGATTGCAAGAAATTTATCAAGAATTTTAGAGAAATTTGTGTAAAACTTTAAATGGTGTGATCTTTTCATTAGAAATGACAATTTTTTTGGGTTTCTTAAAATATTCTAATTTTTCAAATTAATAATAAAGATATTTAGCCATACTAATAAAAATTATATGTTAATTTTGCTTGTCATATGTAATGATGGTTAACCTATTGATATTTATGTTCTTTGAGCTCTCTGTTACTTCTCTTTATATTTCTTTGTGCGGATGTATTGTTTTATGCATTTATTTATCGGTCTTCATGATTTACTTGTACTTTGGAGCAGCTGCCGGATTTTGCCTTGATGAGATCTTATGAATTGGAGAGCAATTATTTGCTCAAAGAGATGGGAAAATAATCATTCCTGTGCGGTTAGCTGAGCAAAGTCTCCCATTTCTTTTCCCTGTTTGATTTAAAGAGGTTCATGGCCTTTTTTGTCATTTTTTTAATTAACAGTGTTTTGGTTTTTTTTCCGTCAAGTTTACTAATGTTGATGTCTGTTCCTTTAGTAGAGATATTGTAAGACCCTTCAAACAAAGCAAAACATGGCTCTTAAACATCGAGTTACCTTTTATTTTATATATTTGAGTTTTATTTGGAACTTCAAATTTAGTGGTGCTCATATTAGATAACTTTGGGTAGGCGGCTTTCTTTAGATGTTGTACCAAAATGGATAAACTTTGAGGCTTGTTAGACCAAAGTGCATAATATTACGATGGAGTGATTTCTCGTTGTGGCAAGTAGCTCCTTTCTCACTTAGATATTGTAACAAATACCTTGAGAAGAGCTTGGATGCAGTGGTGTTCTTCATTGTTTGCGTTGTAGACAGAAGGCTAAGGCATATAATGTACCTATCTAAATCTTCACCGAAGAGAAATAGCCAAAATCATGGCAGTGATGCTCGACATGTGGTAGAAGAGAATCAGTTCTGGGGCATCGGGTTATGTCATAGCTTATGCATGTAATGACTAAGTCTCTTTAGAGTCATCCCTCACAATTATGAGGAAGTGATAGATTAAATGAATCATTCTTTAGTATTTTTATTACCGAGTCTCCTTTAGATTAACAAAATGGTAAAACAAACATCAAATTAGAGTATGGAGCTTTCGTTGTTCTTTCCATTATCAAGTTGGGTTGTGTGGCAATGACCATGGATTGAGATTCAAATGAAAAGAGTATTCTAGCTTGCTTAGATCAGTGAAGTTGAGAAATTATTAGTTCAAATTTTGCTGGTCATACATAATGATGATTTGCCCTATTAATATTTATGTTCTCTCTGAGCTCAGTTTTTATCTCTTTATTGGCACTTTTTGTGGGTTACTTTTCTGTTCCTTTATTTTGATCATTATAGTTTATTTGTATTTTGAAGAGCTGAGGGGTTTTGCCATGATGAGATCTTATAAATTTGAGAGCAATTATTTGCTCGAAGAGATGGGAAAATAATTATTCCTGTGCGGTTAGCTGAGCAAAGTCCCTCTTTTGTTCTCCCCTTTTGGTTCAAGAGCTCCATGACCTTTTTTTTGTCATTTTTAATTAATAGTTTTTTGGAAGTATTTTTTTTATTTTTGTTATCATCTACTTGACGAGAATATTCTTAAGTTTTCTTCAAATAAAGTTTATTTTAAATATTAGAGGTCTATTAAAAGCTATATGCATAAGTGCTTGTATGCAAGAAAAGCATAAGTTCTTTGTGATTAATGTTATAAAACTTTGTGAAACAGCAAATACTGTTAATATGTTTTAAGGCAAGTAGTTTGTATTTAATATGAAGCTCTTGATATCATGAATTCAACATAACTGACTGGTTGTAATTATCAAAATAATTACAACAATAAGGTTTAGTGATAAAAATTAAAGTGGACAAAGAATAATGATCATATGCATAATCCAAGCATCTAAATCTATCTCCTTGAGGGCAATATATAATGTCATAAATGGTTCAAGAATAAGAGTCCTACAGAAGCCATAATAATTCTATTAAAGTAGATGTCAGTTTAAAATAATGGCAATATTTTAGTCATTTATTGTGGCCAGATATTTATTTCCTTAAAGAATAATACAACGCCTTTGACAGCTCTTGAATTAGAGGCCTGCATAGGCTGCAGTAATTCGAGGAAGTTTAGACTTAAGGCGAGCAAGCTGAGTAGAAATAGGCAAAATTTTTGATGATCTAAGGGCATGGTTGCATTGATCTTAATGGGAAGGGATTGAGAGGCTAATTTAACATTCTCTTTGTTCTTGGAGAAATAAGTGTGCAAATAAAGGGGAGGAAGAAGGCTGATTGGGTTTGTTGTTCACTTTGATTTGGTTTAATTGGGCTCAAGGGCGTGTGCTTTTTTTGTTTGTTGGAATCATCATAGTGAGATGATCATCTTGTTTGAAAAATCAAAATTTGAGTCTTTTGATCTCAATATTAATTTTAAAGTTTTTATTTGAGTAAATCAAGTTGTTTGAGTGCTTCAAGTTCCATAATTTTGTTCTTTGACTATACTAATTTTTCTTTATAGCTCCCATTTAGTTTATTTTTTGGATCTTTAAGTATGCAAATGTGAAAATATTATCTTTAAAAGTATTTGCATCTTAAAATGTTAACCTAGGGCTAAGTTTAAGATTTGATCACTAATATGGATGTCAATGTGAAACTCTCTTGGAGGTTGTGAATTAAGTTATTTTCCTTCAGTTGAAACTTCATGTGTATGGAAGCTTTGGGTGTCGTTGTTCCAAATTTTGGTCTTTTTTGGCTTGATTTGCTACTAATGTTAGAGTCTTTTATGAGGCTTGAAAGTGCTAAAAAAAAATCTAAATTTAAAAAAAAATGATTCTAGGGTTTTATAAGCCACTAAAATAATATAATGGGAATATTTCCTTTTTTATATATATTTATTATTTGTATGATTTTGATTAATTTTCTACATATTTTTGAGTTTTGATTTCTATTTTTAAATAAATTGAGATATTATTTTGCATTATTAAATTTTTATGCTTAAAAAGAAGTTAAAACAAGCAAGTCATAAATTTTCAATGATTTAAAGCTTTAAAAAATTATTGATAACCCATTGGGCCATAAAATTAATGACAATTTTACTCTTGTAGCTCTAATTTAATTTTAAAAAGAGGCAAAAATTATCCAGGAGAGAGCATAGATTGTTTATTGTTGTCCAATACGCATAATGATTTTTTAGATGTTTTATCTTTACTCTGTAAAGGCTTTGGGAAATAAGTCTTCTAATATTGTTGAGAACTCTGTCTCCATTGACCCTCCTTAAGAATCCTATTGTCATTATTTTTGCAACAAATAATGACGGTATTAAATTCTCTGAACGGAATTTTGAGAAGTATTATCATAGATCATTCTACATGTAATAATTTTTTCTTTATTCTCTTTAATGAGAATATCACTTAAGATAGAATTAAAATTAAAGTTATTATAGAAGAAATTTTTATCTCAAAGATTTATGATGAGTATTATACTTTTTTTTAAATTTTTTTAAAATGTTATACAACAATTTTTTAGTTAGTCGTATTCTACCAGGTTAAGTAGGAAAATATAATTTTTTCATCACATTCTCTAAAATACGGTTAGAATGTATTTTCTAAATGACATTGTGGTACGGTGGTACCGTATTGTCTCCGAATTCTTAGTTATAATAATTATCATTTTCATAAACTTATAAGAATTTGGATTAAATGGAATAATTCTATTATTTCTCTCTCTCATCTCCCATATTAATTAATAAATGATGAATTCATTTGCAATATTAACACATCCTTTCTCCTCACTCTTGTGTATGCTTCTAATTCACATTCAGATGGAATTTCTCTTTGACATTATTTGAAAGAAACTGGGTCAGAAGTGAATAAGACTTGGATTGTTCTTGAGAATTTTAATTGTTATAGATTTTAAGATGAAAAATCTAGTGGTAATTCTATTCCTAATAACAATTCTAGGATTTCAATTCTCTATCTTTGCGTGGGCTTCAGGATATTTCATTGGTGGGGATTTATTTCACTTGGTTCAATGGTCGAGTGGATAATTTGATGAAACTTGATGGAGCCTTAGTTAATGATAAATGATTGGATATCTTTCCTTTATCATGTTATAAAGCACATGAATCCTTGATTTCAGATCATTCTTTTATTATTGTGCATATTAATTAGGAGAACAATAATAAGCATAGATTTCTATTTAAAAATATTAATGTAGCATATCAAAGGAGAAAAGGACTCGTCACAAGGCCTCAAATCAAAGTTTGAACTTAGGAAGACTATTAGATTTTATGCGTTGTGGATTTATATTTTATGTGCTTTATTATGTAGCGATGAATATATTTAATCATGTTTAAGTGTTGATCAGAGTTGTAGTTGAAAATATGTGAGTTCTTGTGTTAAATTGTATAGATGTTGGTTTGGCACCTAGGCGTTGCATTATGTGATTTTTAGTCTTTGTGAACAAAGAAGTTAGGCCTTGATGCTGATTTATGGGTCTTTTCAATGATGGTTGATCTTTTCAAATTTTGATATCTCCCCAAGGGACACATCCCTTGGAGTATTGCACTTATTTAAACTGTATTTTCGATCGAATAGAGAAGTTTTGATTTTTGTGTGTAAAAAATGAGTAAAAATTCTTTGGTTGGAGTTTGGTGGTGGGCCATTTGAGAGATTCAGCGATTTCTTGCTACCATTCTACTTGGGTAAGTAGAACTTCTTCGTATCCCTTCCACTTTAGTGAGTGAAAAGATATTTGGATTTCTTCTCCACTATCCGCCGCGACGTCCTTCTCTCCGTGATCTGCATCCCATCCCTGTCAAATATTCTTAATGGAATTGTGAGTACTAATGGTTGGGCCTATCCTATCTTCAGTGATCCGATTTTCTCATTCTACATGAAGCTCAATTCTATTAATAAATCTTGTAAACTCAAAAACGGTTTTCAACGGACTCTCTTAATAGTATCATTGAAGCTTTGGATAAGGAACAATGACATACTCTTCGGCTTCTTGATATAGATTCTCAATCACTTGGAACACTAAGGTTAAAGCTATTGGAGACCAACTCGCTAACACATTTCTTATGGGCTTCTTGGCCATCTCAAAGAGCCAAGGTAAAATGGCTATCTAATGTGGAGGATGTCCTTAAAATCCTCTATGGTAAAATGGAAGGTAGAGGAAACTTAAACTTCATTAAAGAAATCTATATTGAGAGTGGTATTCTTTTGTTTCATACTCGTATTGTAGATGCTATTATTAATCATTTTAAACCTCTTTATAATTTGATTCATAATGCTTATTATGATAATAATACGGTGCTTTATGGAATTGGTGTTAAACTTTTTTTTGGCTGATCTTATAACTCATATCTCATACAAAGAAATTAAAGATATATATATATATATATATTGAGCTCCTATGAACAACACTCCCAGCTCTGATGATTTCACATTTGAACTCTATTAACCTGCTTGGATCATCATTCGTAAAATTTGTGTAGTGCTATTAGTACATTTCTTGTACCATAGAGCTCTCATGTTAATGATTTTGTTTTTTAATTTTAGGCTCATCTCCTTGTAATACACTTTAAAAAATCATTGAAAAAAATTTAGCCAATCGATTGAAAAAACTATACTTTTCATCAGTCATATTAATCATGCTAGATTTATTAATAATAGAAGATGTACATTTCTCTATTTGTATTAATGGGATCTTAGAGAAATTTTTCAATCCTTCTTTGAGATTAAGACAAGGATGTCCCCTTTCCTGTTATCTATATTTGGCATTACTATGGATGTGTTTTTCAATCTTATTGAATCACATATTTGTAAAGGGACTTATGATGCGATTAAACTTATTAGAGAAAATTTCTCTCATTTTATATATGCTGATGATCTTCTTATATTTATAATGTCATCTTCTCAAAACTTAATTTGAAAGGCATTCTCGAAACTTTTGTTAAAGCTTCTGGTTTATTGTAAACCATACAAAAATGACATTTTCTTTTTATCCAAAGTTCTTAATGGCCAACTTCTTAGGTTGTTTATTAGCATTCCAATAGTTCCTTTTAAGCTCACTTATTTTGGGTTGCCTATCTCTTTTAAAATTCTACATGTCAATAATTTTCAACCCACCCCTTCAGAACAATATTTTAAAAGTTTTTGACAGTTGGAAGGAAAAATTGCTTTTTTTTGTTTGCAGGTATCAACTGCTAATATTTTTTATATGGAATCTTTTAAACTATTGCTTGAAACTCTCTTGTTTCTCAAAGCCTGCATCAAATTCATAAACAGATGTTGCACCATATTCCTTTATCATATTGTTATTAATGCTTACAAACTTCATTTGATCTCTTGGGATAAAACTTGCAAACCAAGATCTGATAGTGGGTTGGGACTAAAATTAGTTACTGCATTATCTTATACTTTTGATATTTTGCTTATTTGGATAATGTTCAATTCCTGTGGCCTTCTATTTTAGAAGAGATTTGTTTAAATATCTATTGGAAGAACATTAAGGTTGTGTTTGGGATAATTTTTTTGTCTATGGAGCGATCTAATTGTACGGTAGGTGGCATTTGAGAAATTGTGTTTTAACTGCGTTTGAAAAAGTTGTGATCAGAAAATTGTGTTTTTCAATTTGACCTGAGAGAGTGCAATGACTTAGAAAGTTATTGTTTGATTTTTTTAAAATAATAAAAAATTATAATATTCATTGTAGTTTGTTAGACAATAATTTCTTTTGTAGTAGCTGTAGTTATCCTAAACCGACCCTAGGTCTCATGCTTTGATTATATGGTTTTTTTTAAAAAAAATCATTTTAACATGTTTCGAGGCCCATGGCTCAATTGTAAGTCTTTGATGGATGCTTTTGGTCTTAATGTATTCAATACCATTCATTTATCTGCCAGTGCTCCTCTTCTTTCAAATTGAAGTTCTTGTAATTCAAAAAAGAAAAAGAAAAAAAAGAGGCTAGTCATATCAAAGCCTAAGTGCAGTGATAATATTTTTTTGGAATGGGCATGATAGTCATTGATTTAAGATGGTAGATTGGCATATGTTTATTTGGCACAACAGCTACTCTCTCAATTCCAAGGGCTTATTTGAGATCAATTTTGTTGTATTTTTTTAATTTTTAATTTTATATAATTTTTAATAACATGCTTGTTTAGTGTGTTTTTTAATGTATTTTTATTTTTAAAAATACTAAAAATAAAATTGAGATGTTTTGAATATTTTAAAAATAATTATTACCATTAAATATCTATTATTTTAAAATAAAACATTAAATAAAATAACATAAAAAAATAAAATAAAATAAGTGATTCCAAACTGCTCCAAAGTTTATGCTTGGCTCTGCTTGCTGGACTGTTTTTGTGGTAAATGTAGGGATTCAAGCAAATACTTTTTTTATTGCCCTTTTACTTTTAATATCCTCTTAATCCTGTTTAGTCGGGCTTCTACTTTTTCTCTCGAGATCCACTTTGCTTCAAGTTTTTTATAATATTGAAGAGATGATTTTCTTCTATAATACAAAGAGAAATTTATATTATTATTACCTCACCACTTGTTTTCTATTTATTTATAATCTATCATATTTGGAGAGAGGAATAATAGTAGGCTTGAAAATCAGTGTGTGATCAAAGCAACAAATTCATTTTAGGAAAGCAATTTTCCAGCGAAGTAAAAAACAGTTGATTTGATGATATTTTGTTACTTGCAGATTTAGGGAAATCAAGAGACACTCAGCTCTTGTTGTGTCTTACTATTTATGAAGAGGATTTTTTTGGTTTCAGATTGCAATGTTAAGGGTCTGCTTGGGATCATTTTTATTTTTATTGTTTATTTTATAAATTTATTTTATTTACATTTTGTTTTAAAATAAAATATATTTGATGATAATATTTATTTTTAAAAAATATAAAATTATTTTGTGTATTTGAAAATAATATTGATATATTTTTTTAAAATTTATAAATTAAACACGAATCTCAATATAAAATATATATACAGTCAAATTAAATGATTCAATGAGATGAGTTTAACAATGCTAGAATAAAGTCAAATCAAACTCAAATGATATATGTAAAATTTGAAGTACTGACTTAATGATCAAATGATTTTTAAATTTGACGTTCTTATAGTCGAATCGAGCGGTTTGACGAGACGAATCCAGCGAGTTTAAGATCACTCAGATTGAAGGTAATTTGAATGATCAAATCTCTAAAAAATTATGTATGATCAAATAAATCAATACGGATCGTCCGATAATGTGTTTTGAAATTTTGATTACAATAACCAAAATGATTTCTCAGAATCTTATAAATAGGATCTCATTCTTGTCATGAGTGAGAGGAAGGAGTTAGGCGAATTTAAGAAGAAGAGAGAGAGCTTTAAGGCTTGAAGATCCTTCATAGTGCATCGCCGATGGTCGCCGACCACTTGCCGGTTATCGCAACCACCCGGCCGGCCCGTCGGTCTCGCGACATCAACCAGCACCGCCGGTCATCGTCGGTCACTGCCGCCGGTCGTCACCGCAAACCACCGCCGTCGGCCACCACCATCAATCATCGTTGTCATCGACCACCGTCGCTGATTATCGCCAGCTATCGCCGCCGGACACCGTCGTCGGTCATCACCACCTCCGGCCATTGCAATGGGCCGCATCCACTATTCACCATCACCGATCGCTACCAACAATCGCGCATATTGTAACTATGTTGTTACGATTCGAGATTTCCATTTTCTCACATACAATTTTGTAATCTCGTTATCGGGAAAACTTAGACTATGTACTCCGAAGTAGATGTATAGTGAAAAATTTTTACTTGGCTAGGTCCCGTAGTATTTTCCCCCTCTTTTTGGGGTTTTTTAACGTAAAAATTTTGGAGTTTCTTGTTCACTCTTCAAATATCTGTGTGTGTGTTGGATTTCATAACAAGGATAAGGCGTAAAGTTTTATTCTATCGTAACGGGTTTTCTAGCATGCAACAGTTTGACGTCGTCTGTGGGAAACATTATCTTTACATCTTTACAATGGTTGATAATCTGATTTTATGTTCAGAACAACATCACCTATATGGTGAAGAAAATCTTACTCTCGAGGAACACATAAGAAGAATGTTATTGGAGACTGGGGGCAACTCTTAATCTCAAAATATTATCCAAATTAATATTCTGAATATCTAATTAATTATCAGTTCGAGAAATATGTCAATAATACTCATGAAAAATGCAAAGATTAAGGAGCAACTTTGGATATAAACAGATATTTTTGATTTGACCTCCACACAGGTTAAATATTACCGAGTAACACTTTGATAAATAATCTCGGATAGGTCATAATTTTGTACCTACTTCACATATGTTAACATTATCGAGTAACTCTCAGACAAATAATCTCAGATAGGTGATAACTTTGTATCTACTCCACACAGGTTAATGTCATCGAGTAATACTCTGACATAATCAAAATGTTTAACCTCTTTCACACAGGTTAATGTCATACCTTGACAAAATAACCTCAGTTGAGAGTTAAAACTATTGACTTCTTCCACACAGGTTAAATGTTGCCGAGTAAAATTATGACAAACAGTTTCGGATAAGTCAAAAATCCTTGGCGAATTCGATTCGACCTCTTCCATATATGTTAACATCATCAAATAACACTTTGATAAACAATATCGGATGGGTCAAAAATCTTAAGCGGATTCGATTTGATCTCTTCCATAAAGGTTAACGTCATCAAGTAACACTTTCATAAACAATCTCAGATGGGTCAAAAATTCTCAATAGATTCGATTTAACCTCTTCCATATAGGTTAATGCTATCAAGTAATACTTTGACAAACAATCTCGGATGGGTCAAAAATTCTTGGCGGATTTGATTCGACTTCTTCCATACAGGTTAACGTTATCAAGTAACATTTTGACAAACAACCTGGGATGGGTCAAAAATTCTCGGCGGATTCGATTCTACCTCTTTTATACATGTTACTGTCATCAAGTAATACTTTGATAAACAACCTCGGATGGGTCAAAAATTCTTGGCGGATTCGATTCGACCTCTTCCATACAGGTTAACATCATCAAGTAACACTTTGACAAACAACCTCGGATGAGTCAAAAATTCTTAGCGGATTCGATTCAACCTCGTTTATACAGATTACTGTTATCAAGTAATACTTTGATAAACAACCTCGGATGGGTCAAAAATTCTCAGCGGATTCGATTCAACCTTTTTCATACATGTTAATGTCATCAAGTAATACTTTGACAAACAACCTCAGATAAGTCAAAAATCCTCAGCAGATTCGATTATACCCCTTCCATACAAGTCAACAACATCAAGTAACATCATGAAGAATGACACTTTGAAATTATCTACTAGAATTTTTGAGTTTTCTAAGGAATGGTTCCTAATCAATGCTCCCCCACCACCTTGGCAGTTGTCAACTATTGAAGCATCGCTTCCAAACTCTCGATCCAACGAGGACGCCGACGATCTCCCAGGAAAATCGAGCCTCATCGTATGAACTACGCCTTGATCTCCTTCGCATTCCGGTCGACGAGAACTGACTCTCCGAGGAAAATTGAAGCCTCATCATATGAACTATGGGCCTTGATCTTCTCCAAACCTGGTCGGTCCAACGAGGACAGTTGATGCCTCTCCCAAGGGAAAATCAGAGCCTCATCGTATGAACTACGAGTCTTGATCTTCTCCAAACTCGGTCGGTCTGACAAGGATAGTTGATGCCTCTCCTGAGGGAAAATCGGAGCCTCGTCATATGAACTACGAGCCTTGATCTTCTTCAAACTTGGTCCAACTAAGATTGACGCCTCTTCGAGGAAAATCGAGCTCGTCAGATGAACTCCATTAATCCTCCCAACCCGGGCCGGTCGACAGGACAGTTGACGCCTCTTGGGGAAAATTGAGCCTGCAGTGAACTACGAGCCTGAGTGCCTCCAAACTCACATCCGACGGACAGTTGACATCTCTCTCAAAAAACTGAGCCTCACATATGAACTACGGCCCTTGAGCCCAAACTCGGCCGATGAGGAGGACGCCTATTTCAAGGGAAAATCGGAGCATCGCCATATGAAGTACGGGACTTGATCATCTTTGAGCCTGGTTGGTCCAATGAAGACAGTTGATGTCTCTCTCGAGAGAAAATTGGAGCCTCGCCGTATGAATTAGGGTCTTGATCAACAAAATAAATGATCTTTTCAGAAGAAGGTCAGAGCTTCACTGACAAAAGAATTTTTTATTTTTTTATACTCTAAACTTCTGAACTTCTACTAGATAATTTCTCATTGAGCGTAGAAGAACACTAGAGAATATGGTAAAAAATTGTGTCTCCTTACTTAACCCAGGGGGGATTTTTATATATCTACTATAGGAGCCAAAAAGGAATAAATTAAAAAAATTAGAAGAATATTGAAAAAAATAAAAAAAAATTCCCTCATTATGGTTGATGTTTGCTAGCTATTTAATTAAAAAAAAAAACTCTCCTTATTATGGTTGATGTTTGATAGTCATTTAATTAAAAAAAAAACTCTCCTTATTGTGGTTGACTTTTGCTAGTTATTTAATTAAAAATAAATAAATATTAATAATTAATTAGTTAATAAATAAATTAATACATCTAACATATGTAATTACAAATCGTAATAATAAATAAAGTTATTTAATTTATTTTTGGATAAAATAAGTTTTATTATCCAAAAATAGGGGGACAAATGATATATCCCACTAAAATTTATAAATTAAACACAAATCTCAATTTAAAATATACATACAATCAAATTAAACGATTTAGTGAGACGAGTTCAACATTGCTAGAACCAAGTTAAATCAAGTTCAAATTAGCTCAAATCAAGCTCATATGTTATATGTGAAATTTCGAAACACTATTTAAATTGATCAAATGGCTTCCAAATTGACGCTTTTATACGAATCGAAGGCCGACGAGATCTAATAATGAGCCTAAGATCACTGTGATCGGGTCATTTGAATGTCAAATTGCCAAAAATTATTTATGATCAAACAAATTATCACATACGTCCACTGTAGCTTTTGAGATATCAATATAATGACTAAAATGTCTTCTAATCTTATAAATGATCTCTTTCTATGTATAAGAGGAAAGGAGCTATGTTTAACCGAGATAAGCTAAAGAGAACTCTAAAGCTCAAGATCCTCCAAGCATAATCGTGTTACTACCACGACGCGCACTCATCGCCGCTGGCCACATCGCGACGGCCATCACCGCCGAAGTCGTAGCCAACCACCACTGCCACCATCGACCACCGCTCATCGCCGCTGCTAACCACCGCTTTCGCATCGATCATTGTCATCAACCGTATTGACCGTAGGTCATTACCGCCGACCATCAGCGGCCACTGCCGTCGGTCATCATTACGCCGTTGTGCGTTGGCCATCGACCATTCTATTCACCATCGCATCGCCCGAAAACATTCTACAATTCTTATTACTAGGCATTTATTCTTGATTCGATTTTATTATCGCTTTCACATCTGATTGTAATCTTATTATCGAGAAAATTTGAACTTTATACTCCGAAGTATATAATAGTAGAGAAGTTTTACTAGGTTAGGTTCCGTGATTTTTTTCTCCTCTTTCTAGGATTTTTACACATAAAAATTATAGAGTTTTTTGTTCACTCTTCAAATATTTATGTATGTGTTGAATTTCATCATAAGGCTAAGGCGTATATTTTTATTCTATCATAACTGATTTTTTAGCATATAATAAATATTAAAAAATATATTAAATAAGCATATTTTTAAAAATATTGTGAAAGTAAAAATTTTAAAAAAATATAAAATAAAGTTGATCTCAGTAAGGCATTTGAATGTTTTTATTTATATCGGTCATTTGTGAATACCTGTTTTTGTTTCATTGACAATTTTAGAAGGCTTCTCTCATTTATTTTGTTTTGAGAGATTTATACATGTATTTATATTTTTAACATCCTAAATTTTAAGAAAGATTTAAATACATATCACACAATGAGGGGTGGATGGAGTGTGAATGCACGTGCCCACACTGCCCAATGGTCTCACCTATATTCAAAAATTAAAATTTCAAAACCCTTTATCTCTCCGCTCGCGGTTACCCAAAAAGGAAGAAACGTCATGAAGGTAGCCCTCTTCTTTCCTCCCATCTAAGACTGGAAATAAATCGAGCATTCTACAAGTTATTCGTGACTTGGCTCTATTAACATTCGTTTATGTTCATTCATTTAACTAATTGAACGAGCTTGAATATTTTTTAAATACTCGATTATTAAATGAACAAGGTTGAACAAGTTATTGTTCAGTTCATTTATATTCATGAACAATATCATTTAAAGTTCGTAAATAAGCTTGTTAAAGAGCTTGATTAAAATTTGTTCATTAATAGTATCATTTATATTTCTCAATACGTTGTTCGCGAGCAAGCTTGATTAAGGCTCATTTATTTCATTACATGAGCTATTTGTTAACAAGCTCGATAAGCCTAATCTGAATTAAGCTCAAATAAAGATTTTTTTTAAATGAGCTCGAGCTTGAATATCATCCTAAAAATTTCAATCGAGCTCGAGCCGAGCTCAATAATGATAAATGAGTTTAAACTCAGACAAATCTGTGCTCGGCTCGGCTTGCAGCCCTACTTTCATCCTCTGCCAAAGTAACCCTACCTCGTCTTTCCTCGCACCCTCCTTCTGCATGCTTCTGTTTGTCTAAATCCCGTAAATCCTTGTACTACAGCCTACAGGTCGAAGATATGTTTTTTTTTTGGAAAATAATTGATTTGCACATTTTTAATAAAAGGTGACAACAAGCTTTTATTTTGAATATTAATTAATTATTTTTTTTAGAAAAAAAGTAGATAGTGTCTTTATTTTGAAATTTTGTTAATTTATTTTTTTTAAAATGATCAATAATGTGTCTTTATTTTGAAAAATTGCTGATTTGAATTTTTAGAAAAGGTCAAAGTGTGTTTTTATTTTTGTTTTTGAAATATGATGAAAAGTATGTATTTTATTTTTTTAACGCATATTCATGAGTATATGTAATTGATTGAGACTTTAGATTATTATTTTAATTAGTTCTTTTAATCAGATATGGATAGATATTTTTGAAAAAAGATTCAACAAGATGAGGTCAACTCTTCACATACTATTATCGGTGAAAATAGTAATATAAAGTCTAAGCAAATTCACATAAAATTCAACTTAGAAGATATTTTAGTAAATTTGGATTATGATTTTTTTTTTTCAGAATATCATCATTGTTGACCTCCGCACATAATCCACGAGTCAAATTGGATTTATGGAGCAAATTCAATGGACTTCGAATGCGATATCGCGCAAATCAAAATTGAAATATACTTGACGCATCGAAATTAGTCGAAACGATCTCCGATTGATGAACCGACTTCGCCATCTCATCCAGAAGGTCGGAATTGATCTAATATATATCTCGCATAATTCGACGGTTGATTGATCAAGAAGCGATGTCTCTTCATATGTCTTTATACGATAGCACGAATTTTATTATAAATTGATTATGTTAGCGTGAAATCAAATCAAATAGATTATGCGTTTATTTTATGAATGTCGAGGATCAAGAGATAAGCATTTTAATTGAAAGTGATCCTAATTTAACACCGAAATCATACAAATAAACTTTGAACGTGAAATGAATTACATCGATGTGCCTGAAATATTGAATTTACTAAGTTAAAACCCTCCTATAATCAATTCGATTAAATGTGATGAAATCAAAGGCCAGTAGATATGTCTACGCTTGAATTTGGCCATAATAATTTTGATCATTATCGAACTCATTCAAACACCATTTGTTGTTAAAACAGACTATCTCATGACATCTAAAACATCAATTTATAAAAAAAAAAAGTTTTTGTTTTTATGAAGTTAAAACAAATATAGCTTATATATATATATATATATATATATATATATATATATATATATATATATATATATATATATATATATATATATATATATATATATATATATATAATTTTATGACATGCTCTTTAAGATGCTAACATAATTTTAAAGATCATATTTTTTTCCCCGCAAATCAATTCGCATCACAGTAAATGGCTGAAAATTTTTAAGAAAATATCTAATTGAAAAAAAAGATAAAAAAAATACATTTGAATTCATCATGTAAGCTTAATTTAGTATTTGCTAATTAAAAAAAAATGCTTGTCATTCTCATATATCTACTACGGATTACTCATATTTTTCTTTCACACGACTGAGCAACTCTCAAATATTCACTTGGTTCACTCTCCTATTTTTATGGTATCCACAACTTTTTTTTATTTATGAATTCTCTCTAATCGAGGAGAAAATATTATGTGCGAAATACATATGTAACTTTACGTTCGGACGTCAATCGCTATGTAACACATGTTTAGTATTAAAATATGACTTTTTTTTTCAATATTCTTTCCCCTAATGACATTAACGTTAACCCCGACCCATTTTGTTAAAACAGCAGAGGGAGAAAATATTACGTGCGTCGTTTAAAATTCTTCTCGGAAGACATTTAGGGATTTCATTTTGTGCGTTAAATCTCATGAAATATCTCTCTCTCTTAATCGCGTCCGACCTTCCCTAGATTTGCATTAAAATGAGCTATTATAGGTGACTGCATGAGGTATTTCTTCCTGCATTCTTGAACTTTAATGATTTTATGGCTTTCATAGTTATTTTCACTGTCGAATAGGAGCACATTTAGAACATTTGAGTTCTTTAAAGGAAGTAGACTATTTTGTTGGTTTTTGGAGATATTTTGTATGTGTATTCTTTGTACTCTCATGAGAATAAACGTCATTTTTTTTTCAAAATTTTCAGCTGTGGGCTTGTTATATGTTTAGTATATCTCATTGTAAGATGTTTGAAGATGTTTCATGAAGGATTTGATGATTTTGGCATTTGTGTGTCTTCTGTACTTTCATGAGGACTTTCGATTTTTCACTTTCAGGGCTTGTCATTCGTTTACCATAACATAATAGAAGATGTTTGGAGATGTTTCATGAAGAAATTCTTTTTTTTGGTTTATTTGTATGTGCACTCTCGACTCTCATGAGTATACCTCATTTGTTAAAATTTTTTTTAATTATGGGCTTACAATTTGTTTACCATTATTGGAAGATGTTTGGAGATGTTTAAGAATTTGCTTTTTGGGGTTGTTTTGCATGTACCTCTTTTCATAAGATCATTTATTTTTCAATTTTTCATTATTGGGGTTGTATGTTTAGTATATTCATTGGAAGATGTTTGGAATGTTTCATGAAAAATTTACTAATTTTTTTTTGCCTGTGTACTCTCACTTTGAGTACTCCTTATTTTTTTTTTCAGTTTTTTCAATTGTGGGGCTTGCCATATATTTTCTATATCCCATTGTAATCTGTTTGTAGAGATTTCATGAAGAATTTGCTAATTTTTGGAACTGTTTTCCATGAGTACTCTCTGTACTCTCATGAAGGTACACCCCATTTTCTCAATTTTTTCAGCTTTTTTTATCATATTTGGAGATAATATATTTAGTAAATGATTACAAAAGCTTGGAGGTGATTGGTTGGTTCTGAGCTTTATATTTACTCTATATACTCAAATTTTAAATTTTCTCATTTTTAGACTTTGTTTGGAGATAATATGTTTAGTAGATGCCTCTTCAGTTTGAAAGAACTTGTTAGTTTTTTGCCTCATTCTTGTACTTTCAGAGTACATCTTATTTTCTCATTTTTTTCATCTTTTTTTACCTTGTTTGGAGATAATATTTATTAGATGCTATTATTGATTTGGAGATTGGTTGGTTATTGAGATATTTTTGCATCTGTACTCTCTGTACTCTCAAGAGAGTACAACCCATTTTTTTTCCAGTTTTTTTTGCATGTTTGGAAATAATATGTTTAGTAGATGCCTCTAGAAGAAGTTTGGAGGTTGATTGGTTGGTTTTTGAGGTAGTTTTGCATATGTACTCTCTATACTCTCATGAGAGTACACTCCATTTTCTCATTTTTTTCATCTTTTTTACCATGTTTGAGATAATATGTTTAGTAGATGCCATTACTATTGACCTCACTTTTGGAGTGAGCTCTTAACCCCATCTTCTTAGACTTAGAAATCTTCTAGACACTAAGATTTCCTTAGTCATAAGACACATTTAGTGATTAGGTGAACACTTAACCTTCTTTAGACTTAGAAGTGTTAATCATAAATAGGCTATACTCATGGCTTAAGAAAATTACCTATCCCATAGCCTAAACCCAATCTAGAGACACTTTCTCAAATCAAACACATATTCAATTCTCAAACTAAATCTCAAATTCAAATTCAAATTCTAAATTTAATTTTAAATTTAACTCCAAATGATTGAAACTCAAAATCAAATTTAAATCTTAAGACCCTTCCCAAGCTATATGAACCACATTCATAAGCTTAGCCAAAACTCTCCTTAGATCAGATCAAACACTTAATTAATCTACTAATTAATTTAATCACACTTATTAAATAAATTAATTAAAATTAAATCATCATTATTAACTTAATCAAACATAAAATACAATTAAAATGCTAATCAAATTATAATTTAAATTAAATCATTAACTCATTAATTACATTTTAACCCAAATAAATATGAAATCAATTTAAAATTAAATAAATTTTTTTAATTTAATAATTAATTATATATTTAAAATAAACTAATTAATTAAATTAATCATATTAAACCTAAGCTTAATCAATAAATGCAAATTAAAAATTAACTATTAAACATAAATTATTAAGTCATTAATTCATCATTATCTAAAAATATGAAATCAAATTAAAAATTAAACAAACCTTTATAATTAACATAAATACACTTCTTAATTAAACTAATCACATAATCACATTGAACTTAAGCAAACCCATATACCAATAAAGCTAATCAAATCAAATTAAATTAAATTAAATTAAATTAAGAAAGACTCTCATCAATTTAATATGTAATCAAATCAAATCTCATTCAAACTACTTAAGTAAGATAAACTAATTAAATCCATATGAAATCAAAATGCAAACCAAACTTTGATAAACATGACAAATGAATGAGATTAAAGATAAAATCCTAATTAAATTATAGAATCAAATTTAAATTAAAATCAAAATAAAATCTCATTAATTAATCTTATCAAACTAAAATGAATGAACCAATTGAATCAAAATAAACTAGTCAATAAATAATCAAAATTAATATTAATATTGAATTATCAAATTTAATTAAACCAAAATATCTAATCTAAAATTAATCAATCAAAACACATGAATTTAAACAACTTAAACTTCATTTATTAAGATATTGAATTATCAAGATTTAATTAAACCAAATATATAAATTAATCAATCAAAAACATGAATTTAAACAAACTTAAACTTCATTGATATGATATTGAATTATCAAGATTTAATTAAATCAAAACATATAATCTGAAATTAATCAATCAAAAATACATGAATTTAAACAAATTAAACTTCATTAGATATCAAGGATATTGAATTATCAAGAATTATCAAGATGTAATTAAACGAAAACATTAAAATCAAAATCAATCAATCGAATACTTAAACCAACTCAAATTCTAAGCTCTAAATCAAATCAAATAAATTACAAATTCAAATGGGCTAATTAAGATACTTAAGGACCTTAGATTCTTTTGGGTAGGATAGAGTAGGGTGAGTTAGTCTATAAATGGAATTCATTTTATTATTCATTCTTGAAAATCTAAACATCATTTTAACCAAATAAAAATGAAATAAAAATGAAAAATAAATCATTAAATCATTTAAATTGAAATCACCCAAAGGTAAAATTTAAAAAAAATTCAAACTCCAAATTGAAACTTAAACTAAAGAAGCCTAGTAAAGTCTTGCCACACAAGCCTTAAGCACACACATTAGAATACTAAGTCACCACTTTTGCTTAGGCGTTGTATGTATGATGTTTGTATATTTTTGTGATGTAATATTTTAGATGTTGGGGTGTATATTTCATAGATGGATGGTAGGCGATCCTAATCATATTTTACGCAAGGTTGTGTTTAAGGGTCTTGTAATAAAATATAAATGCTTTTGATGCAGTTGCTTATAAGCATAACTAATGTTAGGACATGTGAGCTTGGTTACCCATGTGTGAGTGCTAAGTCAGATTATTCATATATATTTACTTGGGTTGTATGGTGTGTTTAGCTAACATTTGTTTTGGGTGTAGCTAGATTTACTTTTCTATTTTTTATGTAATTTTGTATTAGAATTAGGATTAGTGTTATGGGGATTATGATGAGCGTGGCGAAGGAGTCACTGGGGTTATGATGCCTTTGGAGCAAATCAAATCAAAAGAAAGAGAAGGAAGAAATGAAGAAGAAGACCCCATAGCATGTATTATATTTTTTTGTAATCCGGGTTGTATAAGGGTAGAGCTATTACCATATTTTTTTCTCTTTTGGTGTACTGGAACCCGAGCCTTTTATTTTTCTTTAAAATTATTTGATGTTGTGTTTGTTTAGATTGCATTAGAACAACATGCTTTTCATAGTTTCTTTATGATTAATGTTTGAATGTGTGACATGGATGCGCTCTTAGGATGAAATTAATTTTTCTACCCCAATTAACAACTCATTATTAAAATTTAAAATAACTCATAACCTCACCATAAAGCCTAGGAATTAAATCAAGATAATAAAATTTTTAGCAACCCTTAGTGGATGAATGTATAATATCATGCATGTCATATTCTTCCACTCTTGTTAAGAGGGGCTTCCATCTTTTTTAAATGAAGGCTTAACCTGAGAGCCTTTGATGAAGAACACCCCTTTCTCTTGATTTGACCCATAATCAAATTCTCATGTATTTAGGCATACAAAATCCCATAGCTTGTATTAAAATAAAGAGTCCAAAAGAATCGAATAATTTTAATAAAATTTGAATTAGATTAAGTCATGGATTCATACCACTCATGCTCTAGTCTCTTAAGGAGTGAGTTTAAGGACTTAGTCTTCTTTCTAAATAAACAACAACCTAGCCATCTTGCAAAGCATAAGACTTATCTACATGGATTTAAAATATAGAAAGAGTTAGTTGGCGGCATGTAAGTCCAAGTCGGGTGATTCATCTCTATTGTGGAGGTGAATCAAATACCCTTAGACTTAGGTGTCACTTTATTTTGTACCAAGGCTCCTTAGTTTAGGAATTTGAGGTAGCTGTTTCCTTCAGGCTATAAGCATAAAGCCTCACTTCTTAGGCATTTTTATAATCTTATGTTGTGGAATTATCTTAGCAATCTAATAAAATGTTAACTCAAATAATTAACTCTCTTCAAATTTCAAAAAAATATAAAGCCCAATTATAGGTAGGGGAATGCTCACTAGGCTTCCTAGTATCATGAGATTCTCCTCCTTTGGATTCCAAAAAATAAGTCTTCTCCTTGATCTATCCCATTTGATTTTCTAAAATAGCAATGCTTTGATAACCTTGAAATCTTTGGAGACCTAATGTCTACTTTAATCGAGTATTCTTAAGGAAGTCTCATTCCTTTGGATATTATTAACTATGGGGCTTGCCTCTATAGGAACGAACCCCTTAAAATAAATCTACTTTACTTTTCCATGTAAAGTAGGAAAGATCTGGTATATTCAAAGACTCATCATGCCGTCCTTATTAGGTGATTAGGTCCATTATAGGGTAGTGATTTTTTATCTTTGAGATAGTATATCATTCTTAATGTGTACTGATCACTTCAATAAGATTTACAATCCCACATCTCAAAATAAATACCACAAATTTTTGGCGACTCCTGAATGGTTCATCTCTCCATCTTTAATACGATTATTGCCTCAAGCATCGATAGTGGACTTATATTTTATATATAGGCCGAGACTATCATTCTTTCCATTGGCACTTAGCTTATTTCATCCTTAAGCAAAGACTTATCCTTTGGTTTTAAGACCTCACGTGTAGGTCTTAAAATCCTATTAGTTCCCCAATAGGTGAAAATTAAAATTAATCAAACAAAGGAGATGACCAAAATTAAGAACCTCTTTCCATCGATGGTGAGGCAAGGTTCATCCATGAACAATAAGAAAATAAAACCCTTCTACAAAATAACATGTCTTTCCAAAGCACTTTTTTTAAAATCCACATAATAAGAGATCTTTACACAAAATATTTTAAAGAAATTTTCAAAAACACATATAACCAAACCTCATTTAATAAATCCTATGATTGTTATAAAGAGGTTCCTTTTTTGAATCAAAATCAACCATTTTTAATGTCTTTTTCAAAAGCATATTTTCTTTGGAAATAGCTATCCCCATCCCACACACTCAAATTTGTTGGATGGAGATTCTATTTTTAAATTAAATTATAATATAAAATTTAAACTCCACTTAGCATACTTCACATGTGCTAGAGTTGAAGTTTTTCCTTTTTTTTTGTTGAAAAACAATAAATCATACACACAAAAAAGAGAAGTCAAGACATATTTGAACCCCCTACTTGACATACCCAAAATTTTAAAATGGGAGTTCCCCTTCCTTTGGAGAAGGTAGAGCAAATTTATTTCTATTTGTATTTATCTTATAAAACTCATTGCCAAAGTCTTGGACTTTAAAACACATTGGGAGCTCATTTGACATGTCCAAGTATATCAAATGAGAACCCTCTTTCTAAAAATCATAAGAACAAATTGAACTCCATTTAACATACCTAAGTTCGTTAAATAAGTTCTTTTCTTTCAAAAGTCATAAACACATTTGACTTTCACTTAACATACCAAATTTGTTAAGTGAGAGTTTCATTTCAAAAAAAAAAAAAATCATAAACACATTTGACTTTCACTTAACATACCAAATTTGTTAAGTGAGAGTTTCATTTC
The DNA here is from genome assembly GCA_021442155.1 of Cymbidium sinense. NCBI lineage: Eukaryota > Viridiplantae > Streptophyta > Magnoliopsida > Asparagales > Orchidaceae > Cymbidium > Cymbidium sinense. Next base: position 289,700,002 of record CM038215.1, read on the forward strand.
AAAATTATAAACACATTTGACTTTCACTTAACATACCAAATTTGTTAAGTGAGAGTTTCATTTTCAAAATCATAAACACATTTAACTTTCACTTAACATACCAAATTTGTTAAATGAGAGTTTCATTTTCAAAATTATAAACACATTTGACCTTTACTTAACATACCAAATTTGTTAAGTGAGAGTTTCATTTTCAAAAATCATAAACACATTTGACTTTCACTTAACATACTAAATTTGTTAAGTGAGTTTCATTTTCAAAATCACAACACATTTTAACTTTCTTAACATACCAAATTTATTAAGTGAGAGTTTCATTTAAAAAAAATCATAAACACATTTAACTTTCACATACCAAATTTGTTAAGTGAGTTTCATTTTCAAAAACACATTTGACTTTCATACAAAATTTGTTAAGAGATAATCATAAACACATTTAACTTTCACTTAACATACCAAATTTGTTAAGCGAGAGTTTCATTTTCAAAAATCATAAGCATTTGACTTTCTTTATACTAAATTTGTTAAGTGGAGTTTTATTTTAAAATCATAAACACATTTGACTTTCACTTAACATATGAAATTGGTTAAGTGAGGGTCTTCAACACAAATTTGATCCTATTTTAACATACCAAATTTATTAAATAAGGATCCAATTTTCATGTCAAACCACACTTGAGCTTCCACTTAAATTTGTTAAGTGAGAGTCTAATTCTCAAAGAAAAAAAAAACAAATATATCTCAAACACATTTGGGGCTTTCATTTAACATACCAAATTTGTTAAGTGGAACTCCCATCTTCAAAGAGAAGTAAATTTATCTCACAATCACATTTGACTTTCACTTAGCATACCAAATTTGTTAAGTGAAAGTCTCATCATTAAGTACAAATCAAACACATGTGGCCTCTACTTAACATACCAAATTTGTTAAGTAAGAAGCCCCATTTTCAAATCAAAATATGACACAATTAAATCTTAACAAGCAAATATATTTCAAACACACAATCACAACCTCTGCTTAGCATACCAAAATTTGCTAAGTAGAGGTCTTTCAAACTATCAATATTTTCAAACAAGATGCACAAAACCCAAATATCTCCAAAAACATCTCTCCTCAAATTTTAGAACCCCACCCAACTACCTAAATGAGTATGGGCTAAATCAAAATGGCAAAGACTCTCAATATCCAAATCTCTCCAATGAACACATTTGAATCATGTGTTCTTCAAATTCAATTACTTGTGGAAGAAATATCAAGGCAAAATCGATACAAGTTATATTTCCACAAATGCAACTCTCGGCGTCTTTTAAGTTTTCACATGGCGGAAGTACATGTTTACTTTTTCTTTCGGGATGGATTTGGCCTTGGATTGGGCTAGCCTCCCGCATACCGACTTTGCCCACCTCATTCATTTTGGTAGTTTTGAGGGGCTAGGATCACTTGGACCACCCTCACAACAGGTGGTGATCGGGAAGAAGCCGATCATCCAGTTTGAGATGCCGTATGACTCAGAGTTTCCCTCACTGAAGAGGAAGGCTGCAGTTTTGTACGCATTGCGGTTCGGTGCGGTGCACTCGGTGGTTCCCTACTCTGATGCAGGGTAGCACCCACTCATTGGCTCCTTCAGGGAAGGCTACCCTATCTTAAGGATAGTCTCCCCCCACATGAGGTTGGGTCTACTTCTTACCTCTAGTAGTTGCAAGATCAAGCGGCATCATGACACTTACCAAGGAGCTAGAGCTTCCCATGTCTGCAATGAGGAGTTACCTAGGATAGTGTCTCCTCTTATCAGAGAAGTTTCACCCCTCTCTCAGATGGAGAGGAAGATATTAGAAGGATCTCAGTTTCACCTCCATTCACAGTTCATTTTGAGGCTCTATAGTGGCGGAGAAGGTCTGTCGACCAGGTGGATTACATTGAGTTGGCAAAGCTTAGATGATCGAGTCAGCTCAATTTGATTTATGTTACGTCATCCCTGGTGTAGGTAAACACATCGAGATGAGGAGAGCCGGAGAGGGATTAGTACATATTACTAGCAGAGAGAGACATAGGTATGCCAGACAGTTGGTGGCCTCAGTCCTCATGGACTTTCTCGATTGGTGCGCTACCCACGTCGATCATACTAATAGCATTCTATTGATTGGTACTACCCACCATAGGAGAGAAGCTCCACCCTAGAGAAAGCCAGTGTTGCCTCCACTACACTGATCCACTCCTCGCCCACCATCACCTGTTCAGGTCCCACCATTCATCATGCCTACAAAGGCACAAATGATAACATCCAGGAAAAAGAAAGCCCTATTAGTGATCCGGCTATGACCAAAGGGTCCCACTTCATCTACTCCACCGAGGTGAGGGGGCTTCCTACTGACCTCTCCTCTTGGTGAAGAAGGAGTGGCGACCCCGCAGCATCGTGGTTGCACCACCACAACCACCACCATTAGAGGTAGTGACTGCAGCAGCCGTAGAAGGGGAAGGGGACAATTTTGTAGTCCCCATGGCAGTGGATCTCCCCAGGGACACCACTCCACCCATGAGCAGCGACGAGCATGTCTCTTTCAACAGTCATGACCCTCCCAGAGCTAGCACTCTAGTGATAGGTGGTGTTAAGTGCATCTCTGTCAGTGAGCATAGCCCCTCCAATGGTCAGCAATGAGTGTTTGTCCCTGCATGATTAGGCTCTTGATGAGATCGTGCTTTCTGCCGAAGAGGAACTCTTGAGGCGATTGCTCTGATGAAGAGGATGCTAGGGTCAATTTTGATCCAGCCGATGATGATCTCTTGGAGGACTCAGCGAAAGTCCATATGGTCGACACTAGAGGTTCCCTCCTTAGGGATCAACATAGCCAGGATGGTGTTGTAGTTGAGGAAGAAGACACAGCTCATTCAACCCAACACCTTCGTCAACAGCTAAGGTAGAGAGAGGAGCATATCCGTAAAATGGAGAAAAGAGTTGAAGATTTGTTAGCAGGAGTACAACCTACTCCCCTAGAGGCCGACCACCCTAGGTTATTGCATGTTCAGGATCAGCCTAAGAGCACTTCTCTAGTAGATCAGGATAATAGTAGCCTGCATAGGAAGGTGATGGACAACACCTCCATGCAAGAAAAAGATATCAAATAGTTGGTGGAGCAGCAAGTGAAGGATACATTGGCACAAGCCTGAGGTGGCTCATCTGTTCCAAAGGGTAGACCCTACCCGGGGAAATTTGATGGTGTCCAATATCCTAAGGGTTTTGTGTCTTATTCCTTCAAAATTTTTGATGGTAGTGGGAACCCCCGACAGCACATATAATATTTCAGGGCTGGATGTTGCAATGCTGGTGGTAGTGATGCACTTCTATTCCGTCTCTTCATTAGTAGTTTGATAGGGATTGCATTTGATTGGTACGCTGAACTGCCCAATAGTTCAGTGAAGACTTTGCTGAGTTGGAGCACCTCTTCATCAAGAGGTTTGTTGGAGCCCAGCAAAGGGTAACTATGGGTGACCTCGTTGTGACACAACAAAATCTCAATGAGTCCCTTATTGATTATATTCTCAGGTGGCAAAACTTGAGTATGAAATGTGAACCATAGCTGTCCGAACAACATGCTATAAAAATTCTTCTCAAGAATATTCATGGCCTGATTGCTTTCATGCTCAAGGGATTTACAATCAAAACCTTTGAGAAATTAATCAACAAGGTGGTTAGCTTATAAGGGGAAGCCAAACAGTTACCTTTTCAAGACCAATCGTTCAAGCTCAAGCCGCAGAAAGAATTCGAGAAGTAGCCATGGGTAGTAGTGTCAGTAGACAAAGGAAAGTTGCCAGCCAGAGTTCAGTATGAGAGACCTCACTGCGACCTCCATTTCCCCTCCTCACCACCACCGGCCGGTCTTCGACCACCACAACTATCCAGTGGCCTCATCGCCTCCACATATATACTCAGCGGTACTCTCATATCCATCGCCGTAGCTATTACCCACCTACTCTTGTCGATAGATTGAATAAGCCATATTCATTCAGAGGGAGGTAGTTAGGAAGATCTTTAAGAATCTCTTAAAGAAACTTAGTTACTAAAGAGGTGAGGAAGATATGGGCAAGAATGATCCTAACTATTGCCACCACGCATGGTTAGTGTCTTGGAGGATTGTGTCACCTTTAAGGGGACTTGAGTAAAGCTACAAGTCAGGAGCTATTGTTATCTCCAAGGAATATTTATTAGAACAACTCTCCTATTCTATCATAGTAATTCTTGGGGATACTTGCGATCCTCTTAAGACAAAAGAAGGTTGGGATATTGCCTTATCTCGAACCTCTAAAAAGGTGGTCTCTAAGATCAAGAAGCTTTCTTTACAGGTGCCTGAAGAAACTCAAACCTCCAACACCAAGGAAGGTTTGCAAGTTGCCAAAGACAACTTGAAGAAGGTGTCGCCAGTGACGACCACCTTACTTGGGATAGCATAACAACACAACCGTCATTGCAGTTACTACTTCTTCCTCCACTAACTCGTCTTCCGCCAGTAGGAGTATTGTATCAGTGGATAAGGGGATTATACCCCTTTCCCCACTTATTTTATTAGATTTCTATCATGTACCTTCATTTAAGAAGAAATCAATGAAGAAAGCTTTCACTTACATCTTGTCTACTTATGATACTCTAGATTTTATTTCTCTCGAAAACTCTCCATGTCTACAAAATAATAATGATAACTCTAGTTTTTGATCATTCTTCTTTTGATTTTCATTTTAAATCACAGTTCACCTCTTGAGATTGATTTGGAGTCATCTCGACTCATGATCTTAGGAGAAGTGGTAGGTACACTTGATGAGAAGGTAGAACTTCCTACAAATTCATCATTCTAAGAGGTCATTGAAGTTAACCTTCATAGTGGCAAAGTTTTACCTCCTAGAGTGGCACCTCAGGATAAGGGTAAGCAAATCATTAGTTCTAAAGAACAGATAGCCCCTCTACAAGATGCTCCACCTATGGATATGCTTGGAGGATCAAGCCAAGGTTGATTACAACGTCCTAACATATCTTAGAAACCTGCCAGCTAAGTTAAGCATATATGACACCCTTATCTTATCCAAAGAGATGAGAGAATCTCTAATCAAAGCTCTTCTTGATCCAGAGATATGCTTAGCCCAGTGACATTTCTTGAAGGAGGCTCGTAATTTAGAGGACTCTCTGGGAGTTACATTCGGAGATGAAGACTTGCTTCTAGGAACGACCAAGCACAACCGCCCTCTTTACATTATAGTGGATATTAGAAGATACTTGATATCCAGAGTTCTTGTTGACCAGGGTGCATCAGTGAATATTATGAGTCTAAAAATGCTCGCTTACTTGAGGATTGACATCTTGAAACTTTCGAAAGAGAGGATGATGTTGAGAGGATTCAATGAACAAGGCAAGAGGGCTTTAGGCTCTATAGTGTTGCCATTAGAAGTAGATGATTGGAAGACTACCACCAAGTTTCATATTATGACTCGGATACATCTTTCAATGCTTTGCTTGGGAGACCATGGATACATGAGAACAATGTGGTTCCATCCTCTCTACACCTGCATGAAGTTCATGAGGGGTGGGATTGAATCTACGTCAAAGGAGATCTTAAGCCATTCATAGTTCATGAGGTCGAATATATGAGGATGCGACTATTTCCCTCAAAATCAACAAGTCTATTCTCATGAACTTGGAGAAAGTTCAAAATAAAAAAGAAAAAATAAAAGGAAAAAGAAAAAATAAAAAAAGAAAAGAAAAAAGAAAAAAAGAAAAATAAAAGAAAAAAAAGAGAAAGAAAAAAAAGGGGCGAAATAGACTTGGAGGAGAAAGTAGAGCACATTAGATTCCACACAGTTAGTTACTCCATTCAAACATATGGGTAGGATGACTCGACCTCCACCGAGAGGAGAGAGACATGCTTAGGGATGGAAGACCTCCTTATTGGCCACCCATAGGAGTTATGTCCCTGCTACCAGGACTACACTTAATATCTATATAGACTTAGAATCTAGTTCAGAGGATGAGTCATATATGATTAGTATGCTAGCTAGCACTTCCAAACAACATATCCCCATGCAAGTGACAGTTGAGCCAGACAGCGATGAAGACCGGGCTCCTAAGCAAAGCATAAGTGTATCCAAGTCTATATGTGAAACAGTGAGGCATCAGTTGGGAACTTTAGCTTTAACCCCACTTTCACAAAAGTTGAGGGTTTAAGGAAGCCCTAAGTCTTCCACAAATATAAATGCATAAGTTCTTTCTTGGAGCATCATCCTTAAGTCAAGAAGCTGATGTAGAACTTGAGGATGATTCATATAAAGATTTAATAGAATTACCTTTTGATTGGTACTCACTTTGTGTTCTTAATTTAACAAAGAAAGGATTAATTTCACATGCTTGGTCTAAACATAGGTCAGATTACTTTGAAAGGTTTTGAGAAAATAAATGCAGACATTCACTATCAAGATCGGGACTAGGATTCAGTATAGTGAGTCCAGTTGATGATGACAATTACTGCTTAGTCATCACCAATCATTTGGAATATGATTGGTTTTTTTCAAATCATGCTAACTCATATGAGGAGGTATGAAAATTTGAGATGATCCAAATGACTTTGAAGTCAAGGATGCACCATAGTTGATCGATCAACCATCGCTCAAAGAAATCAACTAGGAAGAAGAAGATCCACTAACATATATCGGTTCTCTATTGAATGAAAAAAAAACCAATGATTTAGTGAAGCTATTTGAGTTTAAGGATTGCTTTGCATGGAGTTATGAAGAGATGCGGTCTATCTCCATAACACTCCATAAACTAGCAATAAAACTATAACCTATCAAGCGGGCTCTAGGCATGAGATTAGACATTAAACAGAAGGTCACTTCTGAAATCAAGAAATGATCGATGCTGGCTTTATTAGGGAAAAAAATATCCTACCTGGTTGGCCAGTGTCATCCCAATTAAGAAAATGAATGACCAAATTTGCATATGCATTGATTTTAGGGATCTAAATAAGGCATGTCCTAAGGATGAATTTTCACTTCCTATACCAAAATTAATGGTGGACATCGCCTCATCTCATGCAATATTCTCCTTTATGGATGGGTCATCGGCTACAACCAAATTAAGATGGCCTAGAGGATGAAAGAAACACTACCTTTGAACCGATGAATCTATTGTTATAAGGTCATGCCTTTCCTTAAAAATGCGGGTGCCACATACCGTGAGCCATGATTCAAATTTTGATGAACTCATTCATCATTAAGTTGAATGCTATGTCGATGATCTCTTGTCAAAAGCAAAGAAAAGGAAGACCATCTCTTTGACTTGAGTAGTTTTGAACGTTAAGACAATACAACCTCAAAATGAACTACGAAGTGTGCATTGGGAGGAGCTTAGAAAAATTCTTTGGGTTTGTTGTCAGACACAGTGAAATAGATCCGAAAGATCAAAGTGATATTAGAAATGCCACCCCCTAAAAGCCTAACACAACTCAGGTCATTCCAAGGGAAGTTGACATATTTACGATGCTTCATTTTTAAGTTATCAGGAAGATGCCAGCCATTCTTAACACTTATCAAAAAGGATGCCAGGTTCAAATGGGATGACAAGTGCCAGCATCCTTTCAAAGACATCAAGCAATATCTGATGACGTTGTCAATCTTAACAGCCCGTATCCTGGGAAAGTCGCTCATATTATATACTACTGCATTAGACGACTCCCTTGGCACTTTGTTGGCTCAAACCAATGATAAAGGGAAGGAGAACACTCTTTATTATCTCAGTCATCGTCTAATCCTTATTGAAGCAAACTATCCACCTATTGAAAAGCACTACCTAGCTTTAATCTTTGCATCCCAAAAGCTATGACACTATATGCTTTCTCATAAGGTGAACTTGATCTCTAGAGTCAATCCACTGTAATATCTCATGACACAGCCGACCTTATCTAGATGGTTGGCTCATTGGTCCATGATATTGTCTCAGTTTGACATAACATTCGTACCACTCCATGCCGTAAAAGGATAAACACTTTCAAATTTCTTAGCAGCACATCCACTCCCTGCTGACTCTCTGCTTAATGATGATCTCCCCGATGAACAAATCATAAACTTAGGGAGTACTAGTGCTCAGGAGATGTACTTTGATGGTGCGCTTCCTCTCAAAGAGGAGAAGAACCATAATTTACTATCCAGGGAAGCGGGGTAGGAATAGTTCTCCCAACTCGGACGCGATGTAATGAGATTCTCATATCATCTATCCAATCCATGCACCAATAACGAAGCTAAATATGAGGCTCTGATTGTCGATCTAGAGTTAGTCATTATACTATGCATCCAGAGTATCAATATCTTTGGGGAATCTTAGTTAGTTATTAACCAAATCGTTGGGTCTTACAAGGTTCTAAAGCCTAAGCTCCATCATTACCACAAGTATACTATAGAATTATTGGCCCAAAATCTCAGAGGTTACCATCTACAAGATTCCTCGAGGAGAGAATGGAGTAGCAGATGCATTAGCCAAGCTTTCCAAAGAGTTGACATGTCTAGAAGATGCGTCCATTCCAATAAGGGTCCCAAATAGACAAGTCTTATCCTTATTGATCTTTGAACTCATCGAGAGATTCTCTCTTGAAGGGAGGTTGCCATTGCCAAAAGGATGAGGATTGATTGGGCAACCATTCATAGATTATTTAAATATGCAAACTACCTCAAGAGAAATCACAGCACACCGGTGAAGCAGAGAGCCCTTTCCTATACTCTTGTAGGCAGCACCTTATACCGGTAATCTTTTTTTCATATGTGGTTACGTTGTCTAGACAAACATGAAGTCCGTAGGATCGTGAGAGGGGTTTATGCACACCAATCTCAAGATGAAAGCCAAGATCAAGAGACTAGGATATTATTGGCCTTTGATGATCATGTGTCTATGGGCGTAGCTAGGAGATGCCACCAATGTCGGTACGGTGTGTCCACATCAACCACCCAATATTCTACATCCATTGGCCTCATGGCCATTTGAGTGTTGAATCGACATTGTGGGTTCGATCGATCCTCCTTCTTCCAAAGGTCATCAATTCATTCTATATCTTACTTTTCCAAGTGGGAAATCCCACTATAGGTCATAATAGTTCAACATGTGCTCCAATTTTTCAGAAATCATATCGTATATAGGTTCGGGGTGACTCGATGAATTATATTCAATAATGGTACTGTATTCAAGAGCACTAAAATTAATAGATTTTCTCGGAGACACAACATAGATTGGAGATATTCTACCATCTGCTATCCAAGGGCGAATGGCTTAGCAGAAGCCTTCAACAAAACCCTCATTCAAATACTTAAGAAGAGTCTAGATGAAAATAAATGATGATGGCATGAACAGTTAGTTGAAGCCTTGTGAGCCCACCGCATCACATACAAAACTCCAACTCAATCTACTCCTTTCTCCTTAGTGTATGGGTCCAAAGCCGTTATACCATTAGAAGTCCAACTCCCATCACTAAGGATAGTCATGGGTTATAAAATAATAATGAAACAGAATGCCAAGTTGCGGTTGGAAGAGTTCGAAGGTTTGGAGGAGAGACACCTACGGGCATGCCAAAATCTCGAGTTATACAAAGCCAAGATGATTCAAGCTCATAACAAGTTGGCCCATCCTAGAGCTTTTCAAGTAGGAGAGCTTGTTTTAGTTCTAAGGAGGCCAATTGTTGCCCATCGAAAGATAAGAGGCAAGTTTGAACCCACTTGTAAAGTCCCTTATGCCATAGAGAATGCCTACGAAGGAGGGTCTTACTAACTCATAAATTTTAAAGGAGAGTGCCTAATGCTTTCAATCAATGGGCTCTATTTAAAGAAATACTATCAATAAATTTTGTTTGAAAATAACTATCAATAAATCTTCTTTTCATCTCAAATTTCATTTCTTCTATATTAGAAATATCTTTTGCTTATGCATCTACCACGATATATTTAGGATAGGTATAAGAGAACCCAAGAGGCATCCTATCCCTCCACAACATAAACACAAACTACAAAACGATCCTCTAGTGCTATTAGGATAGGTGTAAGAGAACCCAAGAGGTATCATATTTTGATTAAGTACAACTAAGTTAGGTGTAAGAGAACCTGAACGACATCCATTCTTGGTGGAGTCACAATTGCCCCCACGACACCATTTCATCCATTCTTCAACGTGTTTAGGATAGGTGTAAGAGAACTCAAGCAGCATCCTATTCCCTCTTTCACAACATAAATAAACATATATCTTTTATCTCAGGCTACTTTGATGTGGGAGCAAGACCCTTGTGACACTCACTCATTAGCTCTAGGTCTATCTACCTCATTAGTATGTCACCCGGTGGTCGCTTATTAGAGGATGTGAGTCCCGCTTTCTTATCTTGACCATTGAAAACCAACGAGCCTTTAATGCTTAGATTTCCACCCGACCCTACCTCATGTTGACTTTGCTTAAGGAGATGTGAGTCCCCATGCTATCTTATTGAACTAGTCATCATTCACTAACTAGGTTGAGTATATTTAAGGTTTAGGATAAGTTTCCTAGAGGCTCCTTTCCTCTTGACTACATTTGAGTTGATGTAAGTCCTCTACTGACATTCACTCATGTCCAGGTCGAATTACACTGTCGAAGAAGACTATCCGGTGTCATTCGCTTTAGAGATGTAAGCATAGAAGCCCTCTTTCTAGATTGATTCACATGATCTTGGTTGGTTATTGTCATGCGGCAACCGGTGGATACACCACTCTTGGGAGATGTGAGTCTCCATGCTTTCTCGAGTTGAACTGAATACCTATTGGATATATGGCATGTCATCTTTCCGGTGTTGGATTAAGCTTTAGTGGCCCCATCCCTGGCATTTTATTTGGATCACGTCCTTTAGACCCATTTAGACATTATTTTTGGATTGGAGTCCCCTTTCTAGTAGCCACCCCTTGGTTGGAGAATTTGTTAGGATGCATGATTTTTCTGGTTGATAAATGAGTCTAGGCGATATAATCCTTCTCAGTTTGATCCCTCATAAATCAACAGGGTCCATGTTAAAACAAACTAAATAAGCAAACAAAATTAATTCACTTGTGGTTTGAATTGAGCCCTTTCCCCAACAAACATCTATTTTTTTAGGCGTGTCAACAAAACTCCCCATTGAATTGCACTACTTTGAGTTGAGATAAGTCCGGTGACACATAGTCATCTGGGTTGGGTTAAACTTATGTGCCACCAACAAGTTACCCTGGCGGTCATCTTTGCTTGAAAGATATAAGTCACAATGCATCCCTTCACGATTGGTGCAACCCAGTCAGGTCGATTTGTTATGTGCCGATCACCCTAGTGGTTCCTTGTTTAGGAAGATGTAAGTCAGCTTTCTTCACTTGAACATTTGCATACCTAAAGGCACCCCTTAGGTTGGTTAGCTCTACCTAACGGCTGGTAGACTATCCCTTTGGATTTGTAAATCTAGGACATGTCTAGGCTAATATTAGCTCCTTCTTAGTAGATCCATTGCACACCGACATGGTCCATCTAAAATTAAATTAATTCTGACTATTCTTGAGTCAATATGAGTCCATAGTGGCATTCACTCAAATAGTTGCCCTATTGATCATTTGGCCATCAAGATCACCTCAATTGATCCTTACTTTGGAAGATGTAAATTGCTATGCTTTCTTCCTAGTACTATCGTTGCACAGAAGATAACCCTGGATAGTTCTACCTTGTGGTAGTGACTACCCTTTGGACTTGTAAATCGAGAATGGTCAAGGCCGACATAGCCTCTTCTCGATTGGGTCCATCCACGCCAGGTCCATATAACACCAAATTAAATTAAATCAAATTAATTATCAGGAGTACTCTTGAGTTGAGGTAAGCTCCCCAGTGGCGCTCACTCAGTAGTCGCCTTAGGTTGGGCCCGATTTATTGCGTAAGCGACCGATCACCCCAATGGTTCCTTATTTAAGAAGATGTGAGTCCCCACATTTTCTTCCTAACTTGACCATTACAAATCGAAAGGCATCCCTTAGGTTGGTTAGTTCTACTGGCCATCCCTTTGGATTTGTAAACTAAGATCTCATGATAGCCCTTCTTAGTAGATCCACATCACCGTGAGCCATCTAAAATTAAATTAATTATGATTGTCTTGAGTCGATATGAGTCCACAGCAGCATTCGCTCAAATAATCACCCTAGGTTAGGATTGATCTGTTGCACCATCGATAGATCACCCCAACGGCTGATCCCTACTTTGGAAGATGTAAGTCTGCTACACTTTCTTCCTAGTATAGTTGTTGCACACTGAAAGGCAACCTCGAGGCCTGATAGTCCTACTTTGTGGCTGGTAGACTACCCCTTTGGATTTGTAAATTTGAGTCAAGGCCGATCCTGTGGGTCCATCATGTACAGGGTCCACAACATAACACACCAAATTAAATTAAATAAATTCAAATCAAACCAATATAAATCAAATTAATCATCATGACTACTCTTGAGTTGAGGTAAGACCCTCAGTGGGGCTCACTTAGTAGTCGCCTTTGGTAGGGTTCGATTTATTGTGCCATCGACAGATCACCCCAACGAATTTTCCCTCCTTTGGAAGATATAAGTTTGCCATGCCTTCTTCCTAGTACAGTCATTGCACATCGAAAGGAAACCAGTTGGATAGTCATCTTATGGCAGTAGACTACCCTTTGGACTTATAAATTTAAGGCAGCCGCCTGTTCTTCTTAGTGTAGTCCATCCCCAGAGTCCATAGTAAAATAAATTCAAAACCAACCTCCCCAGTGGAGTCAAATTAAACATATCAAACAAACCAAATTTCTCCCCATTAAGGAACAAATCAAATTAACCTCCCTAGTGGAGCTTAGATCTAAATCAAATAAATTTAACTAAGTGTATATCCCCGATGGATATGCCCTCAATCTGGAACCCTTCTCTCCAGTGGAGCCATAATAAATTAAACCAACCTCCCTAGTGGAGTCTAATCAAACAAATCAAAGAAATCTAATCAAATTATCATCCCCCGTGGATACACCCCCAAATAAATTATACTCATAATCAAACTTCATCCATATCCTCTGGATAACTTTGCGCTTCTTAGTGGAAGGTTCTGTACTTAATCTATTCCTTCTTGCTCTCTTATGCCCGGCATAAAAAAGTACATTACATAAGATCGTGATTCTATCTACCATTCATGTATAGGTATAGCTCACTTCCATTATTTGTTGCAATCTTCTGGATATTATTGATCATTTTAGTCAATGCTAATATGAGCGATGTGCCTGTTTAGTTACACCACATCTGTTGGGGGTCCTTTTATTGACTTCACTTTTGGAGTGAGCTCTCAACCCCATCCTCATAGACTTAAGAATCTTCTAGACACTAAGATTTCCTTAGTCATAAGACACATCTAGTAATTAGGTGAACACTTAACATAAGCTTAGAGACTTAGAAGTGTTAATCATGAGATTAGACTATACCTCCTTGGCAAAATTACCATCCTATGCTTCCAATCTAGATACACTTTTCAAATCAAACCAGATTCAATTCTCAAACCAAATCTCAAATTCAAATTTAAATTAAATCTAATTTCAAATTTGACTCAAATGATTGAAACAAAATCAAATTCAAATCTAAGACCCTTAAGCCATATGAACCATTCATAAGCAGCCAAAACTCCCCTTAGATCAAATCAAACATTTAATTAATCTACTAATTAATTTAATCACACTTATTAAATAAACTAATTAAGTTAATTAAATCAATCATATTAAACTTAAGCTTAATCAAATATAAAATGCAGTTAAATGCTAATCAAATCCTAATATAAACTTAAATCATTAACTCAATAATTACATCATTAACCCAAATAAATATGAAATAAAATTAAAAAATTAAATAAATATTTATTTAATTTAATAATTAATTATACCTCTTAAAATAAATAAATTAAGTTAATTAAATTAATCATATTAAGCCTAAGCTTAATCAAATATAAATGTAATTAAATACTAATCAAAATCTAAATTAAACCTAAATTATTAAGTCATTAATTTACATCATTAGTCTAAATAAATATGAAATCAAATTAAAATTAAAACCTTTATAATTAATATAAATACACTTCTTAATTAAACTAATCACATAATCACATTGAACCTAAAAAACCCATTGAATAAAGCTAATCAAATCAAATTAATCAAATTAAATTAAATTAAGAAAGACTCTCATCAATTTAATATGTAATCAAATCAAATCTCATTCAACCTACTTAAATAAGATAAAATAATTAACTATCCAATGTATGAAATTAAAAATGAAACCAAACTTTGATAAACATGACAAATGGATGAGATTAAAAGATAAAATCCTAATTACAAGAAATCAAACTCAATTAAAATCAAAATAAAATCTCAATTAATCTAATCTAGTCAAACTACAAATGAATGAACCATAATCAAATCAAATAAACATAAGTCAAGTCACATAATAATAAAAGAAAATTAAATATTAATTTAAAAGGATATTAAATTATCAAGATTTAATTAAACCAAAACATCTAATCTAAAATTAATCAATCAAAAATATATGAATTTAAACAAACCTAAACTTCATTCGATATCAAGGATATTGAATTATCAAGATTTAATTAAACCAAAATATATAATCTGAAATTAATCAATCAAAAACACATGAATTTAAACAAACTTAAATTTCATTAGATATTAAGGATATTGAATTATTAAGATGTAATTAAACCAAAACATCTAAATCAAAGTCAATCCATCAAATACTTAAACTAACTCAAATTCTAAGCTCTAAATCAAATCAAATAAATTACACAAATTCAAATGGGCTAATTAAGATACTTAAAGACCTTAGTTAGATTCTTTAGAATTAGGGATGTAGAATAGGTAAGTTCCGTCTACAAATGGAATTCATTCTATTCTTGAAAACCTAAACATCATTTTAACCAAATAAAAGTGAAATAAAAATGAAAAATAAATCATTAAATCATTTAAATTGAAATCACCCAAGGTAAAATTTTTTAAAAAATTCAAACTCAAATTGAAACTTAAACTAAAGAGGCCTAGTAAAGTCTTGCCACACAAGCCTTAAGCACACACATTAGAATACTAAGTCACCACTTCTAGTGCTAAGCTAAGGCGTTGTATGTATGATGTTGTGTTTTATTTCTTGATGTAATATTGTGATGTTGGATGGTAGGAGTGATTAGCTAATCATATTTGAGTTGTGCTTAAAGCAGTAATAAAACTATAAATACTTTTGCTGTGCAGGTTGCTTAGCCCCTAAGCATAACTAATGTTAGGACATGTGAGCTTAGTTACCCATGTGTGTGTCTAACATATATCTTGTTTAGGTTGTATAGTGTGTTTAGCTAATATTTATTTTGCACGTGTAGTTAGATTTACTTTTTCTATTTTTGATGTAACATTAGGAATTAGGATTAGTATTATGGGGGATTAGGATGAGCAGTGGCCAGAAGGCTTAGTCTCTGGGGTGCCCTGATGCTTTTGCAAATCAAATCAAAAGAAGAGAAAGAAGAAATGAAGAAAGAAGACCCTCATAGCATGTATTATATTTTTTTGTAATCGTTGTATAAGGGTAGAGCTTTACCCATATTTTTTCTTTTAGGGTGTATGCGGTGGAATTACCCGACCTTTTATTCTTTTTATGGTAGTCTATAAAATTATTCTTGTTGTGTTTTAGATTGCATTAGAACAACATCTTTCTCATATTTTCTTTATGATTGATATTTGAATATGTGGCCTGGATGCGGTAGGCTCTTAGGATGAAATTAATTTTTCTACTCCAATTAACAACTCATAATTAAAATTTAAAATAACTCATAACCTCATCATAAAGCCTAAGAATTAAATCAAGATAATAAAATTTTTAGCAGCCCCTTAGTTGGATGAATGAATGTATAATATCATGTATGTCATATTCTTCCACTCTCGCTACGAGGGGGCTTCCATCTTTGCTAGAGAATGAAGGCTTAACCTGTGAGAGCCTTTGATGGAAGAACACCCCTTTCTCTCTTGATTTGGCTCATAATAAAATTCTCATGCATTTAGGCATACAAAATTCCATAGCTTTTGTCAAAACAAAGAGTCCAAAAGAATCAAATAATTTTTGATAAAATTTGCATTGTCATGGATTCATACCACTCATGCTCTAGCCTCTGGGGAGTGAGTTTAAGGACTTAGTATCCTTTCTAAATAAATAATAGCCTAGCCATCTTGCAAAGAATAAGATTTATTTTATAGATTTAAGGTAGGAGGAGTTAGAACCACTAAAATGTAAGTCCAACAATTGGGTGGTTCATCCTCTTGTGGAGGTGAATCAAATACCCATCTGCTTAGACTTAGGTCAGTGCCTTGTTTAGTACCAAGGCTCTTTAGTGAACTGAGGTAGCTATTTTTTGGGCTACAAGCATAAATCCTCTCATCTTAGAATTTTATAATCTTATATGGAAATTATAAGCCCTAACAATCTAATAATAAAATGTCAACTCAAATAATTAACTCTCTAAATTTAAAAATATAAAGCCTAATTATAGATAGATGCTCACTAAGCTTCAAGATCATGAGCATTTCCTACTTCCTTTGGATTTCAAAAATAAGTCTTCTCCTTGATCTATCCCATTTGATTTTCTAAAATAGCCAATCCTTTGATAGTCTTAACCCAAAATCTTTGGAGACCCTAATTGTACTTTAATTGAGAGTATTCTTAAGGAATTCTCGCCTTAGATAATTAACTATGGGGGCTTGCCTCCATAGGGAACTTAACAAACTCAGCTTAAAATAAATCTTACTTTATTTTTTCATATAAAGTAGGGAAAAGATCTCTGGTATATTCGAAGACTCATCATTTTGTGAGTCTTATTAGTGATTACCATTATAAGGTGGTGATTTCTATCTTTGAGATAGTATATCATTCTTAATGTCATACGATCACTAATAAGTACCCCCTAAGATTTACGTGATGTCCCACATCTCAAAAATAAACACAACAATTACAAGAATATTTGGAGGCGTTGGTTAGTTCTTGAGTAGTTTTATTTGTACTCTATACTCATGAGAGTATAACCCATTTTCTCATTTTTTTCAATTTTTTACCCAGTTTGGAGATAATATGTTTAGTACACCTCTATAAGTTTGGGTGAGATTTTGATTTTACATAGCATTCACTGTACTCTTGAGTACAACCCATTTTCTTTTTTTAGCTTTTTTATCTGTTGGACTTAATATGTTTAAAGATTTGATTGGTTGACTTTAGGACTATTTTGTATGTGTCTCTATACTCATGAGTACATCTTATTTTTTCAAATTTTTTTAACCTGGGGTTTGTCATGTTTAGTATATCCCATTGAAGATGTTTGGAGATGTTTCATGAAAATTTGTTAGTTTTGGGTTTGTGTACTTCTCATACTCTCATGAGTACATCATTTTTCAAAATTTTAACTATGTTTATCATGATTATAACATATGTAAGATATTTAGAGATTTCATGAAGAATTTGCTAGTTTTGATATTTTACATGTGTACTAGATTTAGGTTATTTTCTCATTTTTTAGCTATTTTATCATTTTAGAAATAATATGTTTAGTAGATACCTTTCATACTACTTACCTATTTGCACCTATACTCTATACCCCATTTTTACACCCATTTTCTCATTTTTTTCGCCTTTATGTTGATAATATGTTTAGTAGATCCTCTATAAGTAGTTTGGAGGTTGATTGGTTGCTTTTTGGTTCATATTTGCATCAATAGACTCTCATGAGAGTACAACCCATTTTCTCATTTTTTTGAACTAATTTACCTAATTTGGAGATAATATATTTAGTAGATGCTTTTACAAGTTGTTTGGAGTTGAATGGTTATTTTTTGTTCAATTTTGTGCATGTACTCTCTATACTCATGAGAGTATATCCCATTTTCTCATTTTTTAAAACATTTTCCTTGTTTTAGAGGCAATATGTTTAAATGATGAGTTTTGAGGTGCTTTTATCTATATACTCACTGAGTCTTATTTTCTTATTTTTCTACTTAAACCATGTTTAGAGTTAATATGTTTAGTAGATACCTTTATAAGTTTGGAGGATGATTTGTTAGTTTTAGGGCTTTTACATTTGTACTCTCTGTTCTCATGAGAGTCACCTTATTTTTTTTTAGTTTTTTAACTGAGGCTTGTCATATATTTAATATATCCCATTAGAAGATGTTTGGAGATGTTTCATAACAATTGTTTTAGAGACTATTTTGCATGTGTACTCTGCCTCCATCTATAATGTTCTCATTAATTGACTTTTCATTTTGAAGTTTAAAATGTCCGGAAAAGGATAACTTCTGATGCCAACCAACATTAGAGTGGTGTTTGATACTATTTGATGCTTTCGATGAAGTTTTGACATTTTAAGAAGGCTACATTTACACCAATTCATTAGGATGCATGGAATTCAACAAGACTTTGTCATCTCTTTAATCATGTCTGGGATATAGAGATGCATTTTTTTTTGATGGCCAATGCATTCCTTTCACCCCAAAAATTGCATTAATTATAGGGATGTTAAAAGAGGGAGAAGGATGGTAGAAATCCCACTTTCAAAAGTCTAGCTTAGTGGATTTTAAGAATAAACTTGAGAATTTGGATCTTTCTTATAGACAATTTGTGTAGTTGTACATAATTTTTTGCTTTCAAATCTTTTTTTATATATCATTATAGAGTAGTGTCAAATTGATAGCCTATGCCGACGACATAGAGATTTTTGTTTATAATTGGCCGGGCTATTTGAGCTTTCACAATTTGATGGTATTACATCAAAAATTTTGTCACGTAAGGCACGAAAGTATATCACAATTATAGAGTGGTGAATTGATAGCATGTCAAGACACATAGAGATATTTACTATTTACAATTGGCGGAGGCCATCGCTTTCTACACAATTTGATGGTATTACATCAAAATTTTATCACGATAATCAGAATATGAGTGACATTGTCACTCTTATAATGGTACATTCTACATCTTCAGATTTATATTATTCGATGCATTGAAGTTAAGTTATATAAATATTCATTGGAGATGGGTAGAGCATAGGCATCATAAGGCCACTTTCTTCTCGCAGCCAATGATATGGACAAAAATAAAGTTTACAGATGATTCCTTCAGTGGTTTGGAAGGACACCAGGTGACAAAAAAATAAATTCACTTTATTTATCTCATAATATATTTATTCATATTATAAATCATCACATTTTCTTATTGGTGTAACATAGGTTTGCCTTTTATTTGAGGACATATCGGAGGAGGAGACATGACTCAAAATAAGGCCTCATATCAACAGATAACCCATAGCCCAATAGCCCCATTCCAAGTCTAAGGAGTGGAGCCCCCATTGAATCTCCATACGTCTCTTCTCGATACTCCCCTTCTAATGTATCTAGCTTGCCATCTACTAGTACCCATATAAAAAGCTTTGCGATAGAGAAGATACTTACAGGTTCCAGGGCCCTAGGGGAAAGAGTATCATGTTTTGAAGCATCAATAATTGAGAGAATTGATGGTATTGATTTGTGGGTGCAATGAGAGGTGTTCTTTGGGTGAAGGGTCCCAGCATGGGGAAGCTCATGGAGGCTACCATAAGGGAAGCTCTTGAGGAGGCTACCACAGGGGCAACACCTATGGAGGCTACCAGGGGAAGCCAGGGCTACTGGGAAGCCCTAGAGCTACCATGGGAGAAGCTCTTGTGGAGGCTTCCATGGGAAGCCCCTGTGAAGGCTACCATAGGGGAAGCTCCTGTGGAGGCTTCCATTGGACATGAAGATGTTGCTCAGCCTTTTTACAGGCATTGAACATAGTGTGAAGGTTAGGAAGAGGAAAGTTATCCTCCCCTTCACACAAATGTACTGAAGCTGAAAAAATAAATCATGTTGTTGCTACAGGATGTGCATGAAGAGGTATTACTTGCTTTTCCTTTTAGTTTAATCTAATAGTAGCAAATTTCAATAATTTTTTATGTAGGTTAACAAAGATATTCTAATATTAATGGATGAACCAACGACTATTGTCATGGTGGTTGAGGAGCATTAGGCGAAGGTATTCTTCATCTTAGAAGATTCAGCTTTAATTCATAATGAGTCTAGCTCTTAAACCTTGTTAATTTCTTGCAGCCAATTGAGGCACATGCTATTGTTGACTTCTTATTAAGAGATGTCCTGCCCAAGCCAATGTTACAGCTAATTGATACCTCGTTCTTGATTTAAGGACAAGCAAATCATTTTTTACTTTATCTCATTCTATATGCATAAAACCACCTTTTCATGTAGTAATGCTCACATTCCCAAGCTTCTCACATGCAGGAGTGATAGCATATTCGCAATATCATTTGTATGAAGATTGATGAGTTGTTGATAAGATATTTGATGCACAATGCCAATGCCTTCACCTTTTCTCGCAAGAAGTATACTCTTTGTCCTGGGCTATATGTCCCCTATCTATATGTTTCATGCCTACACTGGGTGAGTTATTGCATGAAATTTTGGGTAATACGATCCATTCCAAGCTTAGATAGTTAGAAGCTATTAATTATAAACTTTTTCTTGACTTCTTATAGAGTTATGCTAAATATGACCTACCAAAAGAAAGCAAAATGTTTATCTTGCATGTTAGAAAGTGTTCAAATAATTACTCTTACTTTCAATTATAAATAATCAACATTGGACTATTGGT
The DNA here is from genome assembly GCA_021442155.1 of Cymbidium sinense. NCBI lineage: Eukaryota > Viridiplantae > Streptophyta > Magnoliopsida > Asparagales > Orchidaceae > Cymbidium > Cymbidium sinense. The sequence continues at coordinate 289,720,762 of CM038215.1, forward strand.
GGGGAATATTAAGCAAGGTTTATATTTTATGACTCATTGCCAAACCTTCATAAGGCCATTCATCATAATTGTAAGAATTATTCTCATTTTTAGTTTTAAAAGTGCAGACATTGTGCCTAATTCTTGACTTTTTTTTTACTCTTTTGATCAAATTACTCGTTGAAGATTCTGGCTAGGCTTTTCAGAGCGATCCTAAATAATGGCTAATCAAAATGATCAATGGGCTACCAGTCCAAGAAAATACTCTTGATTGTGGGATGTTTGTGTGCAAATACATGGAGGCAGCGATCATCAAACCTCCAATGGACTGGGCTGACTAGCAAGATTGGCCAAAGAAAATAAATTGCTTCAGGGTTGAGTTCGCTTATGTTATTTATATTTAAGTATGAAAAAACTAAGTTGAAAAATATTGAATTAAAGAAGTTTGATGTGCTGAAAATGAATTGCTTTAGAAATCTAACTGTGGTGTGTTTATGGATGCCATTAGAAGCTTTTTTTTTTTTGCTTTTAACCCTATTTTGAGATAATATGTTTGGTAGATGCCATTACAAGTAATTTGAGGTCGATTTTTTTTTTGGTTTGCATCTATAATCTTTGTACTCTGGAGAGTACACACCATTTTCTCAAATTTTTTAGATTTTTTACCCTGTTTGGAGATAATATGTTTAGTAGATGCCATTATAAGTAGTTTGTAGGTTACTTGATGGGTTTTTCGTTTAGTTTTGCATCTATACTTTGTGTACTCTCATGAGAGTACACCCTCATTTTCTCATTTGTTTTCAACATTTTTGCCATGTTTGGACAAAATATGTTTAGTACATGCCATTACAAGCAGTTTGGAGGCTGAATGGTTATTTTTTGGTTCAATTTTGCACCTATACTCTTTGTACTCTCATGAGAGTACACCCTTTTTTCTCATTTGTTTTAGCTATTTTACCTAGTTTGGAGATAATATGTTTAGTAGATGATGTTACAAGTAGTTTGAAGGTAGCTTGGTGGATTTTTGGGGCTATTTTGTACCTGTACTCTCTGTACTCTCATGAGAGCCCCATTTTCTCATTTTGTTCAGCTTCTTTATCCTGTTTAGAGATAATATGTTTAGTAGATGCCTCTACAAAAGTAGTTAAGATTGATTGGTTTATTTTTATTAGTTTTACATCTAATTGCACATGAGAGTACATCATATTTTCTCATTTTTTGAACTATTTTATCATGTTAGGAGATAATATGTTTAATAGATGCCATTACAAGTTGTTATGAGACTGATTAGTTGCTTTTTGGTTTATTTTTCTATGTGTACTCTCTGCACTCTCATAAGAGTACACCATATTTTCTCATTTTTCTTTTTGCCATATTGGAAAAATATGTTTACATGCCATTACAAGCTTTAGGTTGAATGATTATTTTTTTTTGTACAGATTCTCTAGATTCGAGAGTACACTCCATATTTTCAATTTTTTCAGCTATTTTACCTAGTTTGGAGATAATATGTTTAGTGGATGCTTTAGCAGCTTTGGAGGTCGCTTGGTGGATTTTTTTATTTTGCACCCATTCTTTGTACTCTAATGAGAGTACACCCATTTTCTATTTTTTTCAACTTTACTTAGAGATAAATGTTTAGTAGATGCCTCTACAAGTAGTTTGAATGATTGATTTTTTTTGTTCAGTTTACATCAGACTCAATGTACTCTCATGAGAGTACACCCCATTTTCTCATTTTTAAAATACTATTTTACCATGTCAGGAGATAATATGTTTAATAGATGCCATTACAAGTTGTTATGAGATTGATTGGTTATTTTGGTTTAATTTGCATGTGTACAGCTGTGTATTCTCATGAGGGTGCATGAGAGTACCTATTTTTCTCATTTTCTTTTAGGTTTTTTTTCCATGTTTGGGAAAATATGTTTACATGCCATTACATGGAGGTGAATGGTTGTTTTTTTTTGGTTCAATTTTCAGACATATACTCTCATGAGAGTACACCTCATTTTCTCATTTTTTAGCTATTTTACCCATTTTAGATATATATATAGTAGAAGCCTTTACAAGCAGTTCAGAGGTTGTTTGGTGGATTTTTGGGATTGTTTTACACTTGTACTCTATGTTCTTTCATGAGAGTACACCACATTTTCTCATTTTTCTTTTTTACCCTATTTAGAGATAATATGTTTAGTAATACCTCTACAAGCAGGTGATTGGTTATTTTTTATTCGTTTTGCAGATCAGGTACTCTCAGAAAGTACACCTCATTTTATTATTCTTTTGAACTATTTTACCAGTTTGGAGATAATATGTTTAGTAGATGCCTCTACAAGCAGTTTGGAGATTGGTTGCTTTTTTGCATGTGTACTCTCTATACTCTCATGAGGGTATACCCCATTTTCTTATTTTTTTAGCTTTTTTATCATGTTTGGAGATAATATGTTTAATATATACCATTACAAGTAGTCGATTGGTTCTTGAGGTAATTTTCAGATTCCACTCTCTCATGAGAGTACATCCCATTTTCTTTTTTTTTCGCTATTTTAGTTTGTTTGAGATAATATATTTAAGATGCCTCAAGAGCTTTGAAGGTCGATTGGTTAATTTTTGAGATAGTTTTGTATATGTACTCTCCATACTCTCATGAGAGTACAACCCATTTTCTTATTTTTTTAGCTTTTTAACCTGTTTGGAGATAATATCTTTAGCAGATGCCTCTACAAGTAGTTTGGAGATTGATTGGTTGATTTTTGAGATAATTTTGCATGTGTACTCTTTATACTCTCATGAGAGTACACCTCATTTTTTTATTTTTTTCAACTTTTAACCATGTTTGGAGATAATATGTACAGATGTTTTACTTGGAGGTCGATTGTTTTCTTTTTGGGCTTATTTTGCTTGTGTATTCTCTGTACTCTCATGAGGGCACATCTTATTTCTCCAGTTTTTTTTCAGCTTTTTTATCCTGTTTGGAGATAATATATTTAGTAAATTCCATTACAATCTATTTGGAGGCTGATTGGTTGCATTTTGGTTCAATTTTGTATGTGTACTCTTATGAGAGTACATCCCATTTTCTCATTTTTTTTAGCTTTTTTACCCTGTTTGGAGATAATATGTGTAGTAGATGTTATTACAAGTTTGGATTAGTTGCATTTTGGTTCGTTTTCTATTAATATTTTATACAATAATGATATCTAGCAATGATCGAAGGTAAAATAGTTATTTTTAATAATATTTACATAACCTAAAAAATATTTTGAATATTCTTGAAAATAAACTTTTTTTGTAAAAATAAAAATAAATGATATGATACAGATAAACTAATTAATGAAAATTTTAAATATAAAATAACAAATTTAATATGAAAATATTTAAAAGCAGTTGTAGATACTTGTTTTTGGCTATAATTGCTTGGAAGTTTAAATTTGACTAATCTGAAATAAGTAAAAAAATATAAGAATTAAAAATTTTATATAAATTTGAGTAGTTCTCTACTGAAATAGGTAAGTCTGAGTCCTTTCAGAATAATTTGAATCTAAACTTAAAATCATTCCTATAATGCTTTATAAAATACGTGTGTGATAAGAGCAGTATTGTTTACTCAAAATAGTTTAGATCCAAACTGACATTCATTCCAATCATGCTTTATAAAGTACGTGCGTGTTAAGAGCATTCCATTTACTCCTAATAATTCAAATCCAAACTTAAAATCAAGCTTTATTTTATTTTCTTTTTAGTTTTTTTTAAATGGAAAATAGTATAAGGGCACTATCATTTACCGAAACTCAATGTCACAATCCAATATATTCTAATAATTTATTAAATATTATTCATTATTTTGCTGAACTAAAATATAGTTGAAAGTTTTATAAAAATTAAGAAAATTCTCTTTCAAACCTAATTGTGCTATCGGTTTTATTTTTATATCTTTATTCCTAAATAATGAAAATTTTATAAGAATTAAGAAAATTCTTGTAGAGTTACAAGCTATTGGATGGTTCTTGGTGGATTATCATTACTTCATATGTATACTCTTTGTATTCTCAAGAGAGTATACCCCATTTGGTCAATTTTTTTTCCGAAATTCTACCCTGTTTGGGGATGAAATGTTTAATAGATGCCATTGTGAGCATTTTGGAGGCTTCCTGATAGGTTTTTGGGACTATTTTGCACTTGTACTTTCTACACTCTCATGAGAGTACACTTATTTTTCTTAGTTTTTTTTTTCAGCATTTCTACCAATTCTTTCATTCAAATTTTTAGTAGATGCAAATGCAAGCTATTTGGAGGTTATTTTGTTAGTTTTTCAAGCTATTTTGTACTTGTACTCTCTGTACTCTCCTGAGAGTACACCCTATTTTCTCTTTTTCTGTCAGATGTTCTACACTGTTTGCAGATAAAATACTTAGTAGTTTCAAATGCATGTTGTTTGGAGGTTATTTTGCTGGTTTTAGGAGCTATTTTGCATGTATACTCTCTATACACCCTACATGGTCTCCACACCTCACATATTATTCTTTGGTCTCTATAACATTAAAAATATAATGGTTTAAAGTTTAAAAGCAATATTTAAAGACTATAAATTCAAAGGCAGATAGAAAATTACTTTTGGCTTTCTTGTTTCTCTCCCAATATCTCTTCAGCATTATATTTGAAACACCCTTTGGTTGCTGCTTAACTGGATCCTTTAAAAAGTCATTTCCTTTATCTATTGTCATTGACTTATTCTTCATAGCAGTTCTATCAATTGGAGGTGAATTCTCACATAATATAGAGTCGACATTATCAGATTATTTTTTTAAGGATCCCATCATATACTCCTCAGTTTTCTTATTATCTTGTTCCCTGGTGCTTATTTGATATGCATATCGACGATATGTGATTCCAAAAATAATGCCGATTTCCATCATTGTTGCACATCTTTTAAGTTCTGTAAGCATGTCAAAGTAGGTATCCCTCTTGCTCGGTTGACCATCATGAGAATATACTTCCGGAATGCACATAATATCTTCATGACTAAGAACTCTGATGGGCACAAAACACTCCATCATTTCAATTTTTTACAACTATAAGTTACATTTAAGCATGTCTTGTCAAAATGGATAGTCCATATTTTGGAAGAACTTTTATTCTCTAAGTTTCTCACCAAATATTCCATGAGATTATCATTTGATACATTTGCTACTAATCCTCTAACTCCATGCAAAAATTCTTCTTCAAATATTGTATAAAGCTTTCTTGTATAAAATATAGCATCTTGTTTTAGAAATGGATTGGTCTTAACAACAGGAACAATTGCTGACTGGCTGGACTTAAAATCTTCATCATGTTCATTCTATCGCCATTTGTCCATAACCTTCTCCAATCCCAAGAAATAATCTGTGATTGAACTTAATAGTTTATGGATTCCATGACATACATTATTCGTGGACTCACTACATTGCATTGACAAGATATCCATACAGAATGAGTCTTTGCAGAATGTGGTGAACCACTTGCATTTAATTTTATATAGCTCAGACAGCCAAGCATGATCATGCAAATTGCCTTCTTCTAGCATGGTAGTCCAAGCTTTCTCAAACTTACTCATGCATATATAAAAGAGACTTTATATTGTCTTATTACTATTAAAGCAATGTACCTTTGAAGGAGCTTTCTTCGAAATATGCCATTGACACAACTTATGGCGAGTATGCGGTAATGCAATTTTGATAGCTCTCACCATTGCCTTATTTTGATCAGTGAATATTATTATAGGATGCCTTTCACTCATTAATCGGAGAAATATTTTGAATAGCCATGTGAATGAATCAATTGTCTCTTATGATAGAAAGGATACTCTAAATAAGATATTTTGCTAGTGATGATTCAATCCAACAAAAAAGACACAAACAAGATTATATTTTTTGAGTTAATAGTTTGTATAAAAATTATGATATCCCCAAAATAATCATATTATATTCTTAACATTCCATTGCTCCAAGAAACTAACCAAGCTGTTTGACTCATCAACTTGGACATCCCATACAAACATCCCATCCTTCACTTGCCTTTCCTTGAATAGTTGTATTAATGCATTATTATCTCTATTCGCAATCCTCGATCTTCTCTCTTTTTGGATGAAATTGAAAACATCTCTTTTTTTGAAGCCAATATTCTCCATGTTGCCAACTTCCTCACTTAGATAGCTAAATGCATCAGTTGCTCTAATTTCGCCTTTATCATTGACTTCATCAAAGCTGCATTCTCATCGCTGATGCCTCTTTATGATATGAGAAGATGTAGGTCACCCAGCTTTTCCAATGAATGATTATGAAGTTCTATATGTTTTTTAACCTTCTAATTCCCATCAAATCAATAAAACATAATCATGGACAACCACTCCTCATCTATTTTTGAAAATTGACCGAAAATTGAGCTTTGGACTACTTTTGCACATAAAAAATCCTTTGATTTGAAATTTTTTGAGTTTGGACAAAAACTAGTATGATCTTTTCTAACACTGAATCCAATTTGATGTGCATAATCACAGTACAATGCAAATGCCTCCTTTTCATTGTGAACAATGGTGCCAAGGAGTTTCCTCATAATTGGGTCATTAGACATAACGACTTCATCATCACACCGGTCATTTATCTCATTTACCTGCGCAGACACAAATATGTTTCATGCAAAATAGCACCAAAAAAAGAAGAAGAAAATTCTTCATGAAACACCTCCAAAAATCTTACAATGGGATATACTAAACATATGACAAGCCCTATAGTTGAAAAAATTGAAAAAATGGAATATACCCTCACGTGAGTACACAGAGTACACATGCAAAATAGTCACAAAAATCAAAAAATTCTTCGTGAAACACCTCTAAACATCTTATAATGGGATATACTAAACATATGAAAAGCTCCAAAGTTGAAAAAATTGAAAAAATGGGGTGTACTCTCATGAGAGTACACAAAGTGCACATGCAAAATAGCTTAAAAAACTAGCAAATTCTTCAAAAATCTCTAAACATATTACAATGGGATATATTAAACATATGACAAGCTACAATTAAAAATTTTAGAAAATGGGTGTACTCATGAGAGTACATATAGTACACAAAAAAACCAAAAACTAGAAAATTCTCCATGAAACATCTCCAAACATATTATAATGGGATATAGTAAATGTATGGTAAGCCCCACAATTAAAAATTTTAGAAAAATAGGGTGTACCCTCATGAGAGTACATAGAGTACACATACAAAATAGCCCAAAAAACCAAGAAATTCTTCATGAAATACCTCTAAACATCTTATAATGGGATATACTAAACATATGACAAGCCCCATAGTTTAAAAAATTGAAAAAATGTACTCATGAGAGTACACATAGTACACATGCAAAATAGCTCCAAAAATTAGCAAATTCTTTATGAAATATCTCCAAACAGATTACAATGGGTAAATATGACAAACCCCATAATTAAAAATTTTAAAAAAATATGGTATACCCTCATGAGTGTACAAAGAGTACACATGCAAAATAATCCCAAAAACTAAGAAATTCTTCATAAAACACCTTCAAACATCTTACAATGGGATATATTGATAAGCTCCATAATTGAAAGAATTGAAGAATTGGGGTGTACCCTCAAGAGAGTATATAGAGTATACATGCAAAATAGCTCCAAAAACTAATAAATTCTTCATGAAATATCTCCAAATAGATTACAATAGGATATAGTAAATGTATGACAAGCCCCACAATTAAAATTTTTAGAAAAATGGGGTGTATTCTCATGAGAGTACACAAAGTACATATGCAAAATAACCCCAAAAACTAGAAAATTCTTCATGAAACACCTCCAAACATTTTACAATGAGATATACTAAACATATGACAAGCCCCATAGTTAAAAAAATTGAAAAAATGGGGTGTACCCTCATGAGAGTACACAAAGTACACATGCAAAATAACTCCAAAAATTAGCAAATTTTTTATGAAACATCTCCAAACAGATTACAATGGGATATATTAAATATATGACAAGCCCCACAATTAAAAATTTTAGAAAAATGGGGTGTACCCTCATGAGAGTACATATACAAAATAGTCCCAAAAATCAGGAAATTTTCAAAAACACCTCCAAACATCTTAGAATGGGATATACTAAACATAGGACAAGCCCCACTGTTAAAAAAATTGAAAAAAATGAGATGTACCCTCATGAGAGCATACAAAGTACACATACAAAATAGCTCCAAAAACTTAGAAAATTTTTATGAAACATCTCCAAATAGATTACAATAGGATATAAAACATATGATAAGCTCCACAATTAAAAATTTTAAAATGGGGTGTACTCATGAGTTCATATAGTAATACATACAAAAAATAGCCTCAAAACTAGTAAAGTCTTCATGAAACACCTCCAAATATCTTACAATGGGATATCCTAAACATATGACAAGCATAGTTGAAAAAATTAAAAAAAAAATGTACTCTCATGAGAGTACAGAGTATACATGCAAAATAAAAATCAGAAATTCTTCATGAAACCTCTCCAAACATTTTACAATAGATTATGATAATCATATGACAAGCCCCATAGTTAAAAAAAAAAAAAAATAATCCTCATGAGAGTACAGAGAGTATACATGCAAAATAATTTATAAACCAAAGAAAGTCCTTTGTAAAGAACTCAAACAGGAAAATATATTTTACATAAAGAATTTCAATGAATATCACTAACAAACCCTAAAAATGTATATATAAAATGATTGAGAAATTCGATGCATTTTACTTAACATCATCCGCTAAATTACAAATATCACATTCTTCCATTTTCACGGTTCTTTCCAAAAAATGAAATGAGATTTTTTGTTTCTCTCTCTGAGCTAAGTTTTTCTGAAAAAAAACATATTATGCTCTAAATTTATATATATATTACTTTTAAATTTCTCTCGCTATTTTAATGGGTAGTTAACTTTAACGTCACAAGTTACGGGTGGTAAAGTAAAAAATCCATATTTTAATCGACACGTTATAGGATTGGGAGTAAAGTTACGAACTCCACGTAATATTTTCTCCTAACCAAGGCCGCAAGGCCTATCTCCATCCCACTTTCACGAGAAAATATCACGTGCGGAGTCTGGACATAGCTTTATGTCCGGATGCCAATTTCTATGCAACATGTGTCTGATATGAAAATATGGCTTTTTTACTTAACAACAATGTAACTTGATAATGCTTTAACGATGTTACATTAACGGGCGCCGATCCGTAAAAGCGGAGAAACTATATTTGAATGCGAGGGAAAAATTTAAAAGCAATATATAAATATTTGGGCATAATTTTTTTTTTCGAAAATCGAGCTCGAGAGAAACGTAAAATCTCATTTCATTTTGGGAAGAACCTGAAGATGGAGAACAAATTTAAAGTGGCCTTGATGATGTTACGACAACAAGGATGAAGTATTAAATAAAATACATAGATAAATTTTCAAAATGGTACTGTACTCTCATGAGAGTACACCCCATTTTTTTCATTTTTTTCAATAATTTCTCCCTATTTTGATATAATATATTTAGTAGATGATATTACAAGCTGTTTAGAGGCTGATTGGTTGGTTTTTAGGACTATTTTATATGTGTACTCTTTGTACTCTCATGAGAGTACACATTATTTTTTCAGTTTTTTTTCAACTATTAAACCCTAATTAGAGTTAATATGTTTACTAGATGCCTTTAGAAGCAGTTTGGTTGGTTTTGGAGGCAGATTTGCATGTGTACTCTCTGTGCTATCATGAGAGTACATAATATTTTCTCATTTTTTTTCCAGATTTTTTGGCCTGTTTGGAGAGAATATGTTTAATAAATTCCATTAGAAGTAATTTGGAGGTTGATTGGTTAGTTTTGGAGATAGATTTGTATGTGTACTCTCTGTACTCTCATGAAAGTACATACCATTTTCTCATTTTTTATTTAACTCTATTTGAGTTAATATGTTTACTATATTCCTTTAGAAGCATTTGGAGGCTAATTGGTTAATTTTATGGTTGTTTTGCATCCACTCTGTACTCTCATGAGAGTACACCTAATTTTTTTATTTTTTCTATTTCTCGTTTGGATATAATATGTTATTACAATTTGTTTGGAGGCTAATTGGTTAGTTTTAGCCTATTTTGCATACTCTGACTCTCATGAGAGTACATCTTATTTTTCAATTTTTTTTTTGGGTGGCTTGTCATATGTTTACTATAAGCTCATGCAAAATTTGCTAGTTTTAGATTTTGCATGTGTACTCTCATTCTCATGAGTGTACACCATTTTTAAAATTTTTAATTGTGGGGCTTGCAATTTATTTACCATAACCTATTGAAAGATGTGTGGAGAGATTTTATGAAGATTGTTGGTTTTAGGAGCTATTTTGTATGTGTACTCTCTATACTCTCATGAGAGTACACCCTATTTTTCAATTTTTTACTATGAGGCTTGTCATATGTTTATGACATCCAATTGTAAGATGTTTTGAGGTGTTTCATGAAAAATTTGCTAGTTTTTTGGGGTTATTTTGTGTACTATGTGTACTCTCATGAGGATACACTATTATTTTAATTTTGCAATTGTGGGGCTTGTCATATGTTTGGTATATCCCATTATAATCTGTTCGGAGATGTTTCATGAAGAATTTACTAATTTTTGGAGTAATTTTGCATATATACTATGTGTACTCTCATGAGGGTATATCCCATTTTTCTAAAATTTTTAATTATGGGGTGCCATATTTTTACTATATCCCATTATAATCTATTTGGAGATATTTCATGAAGAATTTGCTAGTTTTTGGAGCTATTTTGCATGTGTACTCTATGTACTCTCATGAGGGTACACCTTATTTTTCTAAAATTTTTAATTATGGGGCGTGTCATATGTTTATTATATCCCATTGTAATATGTTTGGAGATATTTCATGAAGAATTTGCTAGTTTTTGGAGCTATTTTGCATGTGTGCTCTGTGTACTCTCATGAGGGTACACCCAATTTTTCTAAAATTATCAATTATGGGGCGTGTCATATATTTACTATATCCCATTATAATCTGTTTGGAGATGTTTCATGAAGAATTTGTTAGTTTTTTGAGAGCTATTTTGCATGTGTACTCTCATGAGAGTATATCCTACTTTTCTAAAATTTTCTATTATGGGGCATGTCATATCTTTACTATATCCCATTGTAATCTATTTGGAGATGTTTCATGAAGAATTTGCTAGTTTTTGGAGCTATTTTGCATGTGTACTATGTATACTCTCATGAGGGTACACCCATTTTTCTAAAATTTTTAGTTTGGGTGTCATATGTTTACTATATCTCATTATAACTGTCAAGATGTTTCATGAATAATTTGCTAATTTTTGGAATAGTTTTGCATGTGTACTTTTGTACTCTCATGAGGGTATACCTCATTTTGTTAATTTTTGCAATTGTGAGGCTTGTCATATGTTTAGTATATCCCATTGTAAGGTGTTTGGAGGTATTTTATGAAGATTTCCTAGTTTTTGGGGCTATTTTGCTTGTGACATATTTGTGTTTGAGCAGGTGAATAAGGTAAATGACCGGTGCGATGATGAAGCCGTTATGTCTAATGACCCAAATGTGGGGAAACTCTTTGGCACCACTATTCACAATGGATATGTATGCATGGTGATTATGCACATCAAAATGGGTTCAGTGTTAGGAAGGATCATACTAGTTATTGGCCAAACTACAAGAAATTGAAATCAAATGATTTTTTATGTGCAAAAGTAGGTTGGAAGAAAGCCGTCGTCTAAACTGCTTAATCAAATTCTAGAAAATAGATACAAGGAGTGGTTGTTTGGCCATGATTAGATTTTCTATTGATTTAGATGGGAATTGGAAGGTTAAGAAAATATAGAAAGTCATAATCGTTCATTGGCAAAGCCCGGTGACCTACATCTTCTTAGATCATATAGAGGCATCAGCGATGAGAAGGCAATGTTGAAGATAATGATAGAGGCCAGAATTAGAGCAACTGATGCGTTTAGCTATCTAAGTGAGGAAGTTGGCGTGGAGAATATTGGCTTCATAAAAAGAGATGCTTTCAATTTCATCAAAAGAGAAGATCGAGGATTGCGAATGGTGATAGTAATGCATTAATACAAGTTTAAGGAAAGGCAAGGAGGATGGGATGTTTGATGGGATGTCCAAGTTGATGAGTTAGATAGCTTGGTTAGTTTTTTTGGAGCAATGACATATTAATGATAGAATATGATTATTTTGAGGATGTCATAATTTTTGATACAAGCTATTAACTCAATAAATATAATCTTGATTGTGCCCCTTTTGTTAGAGTGAATCAACACTGGAAAAATGTCTTATTTGAAGTAGCCTTTCTATTAGAAGAGACAATTGAGTCATTCACATGGCTATTCAAAACATTTCTCCAGTTAATGAGTGACAGGCATCCTATAATATTCACCGATCAAGATCGCAATGAGAGCTATCGAAATTACGCATACCGCCATAGGTTGTGCCAATGGAATATTTTGAAGAAAGCTCATTTGAAGGTACATTGTAATAGTAATATGATAGTACAAAGTCTAATATATACATGCATGACTCATAGGAAGAGTTTGAGCAAGCTTGGTCTACCATGCTAGATGAAGGCAATTTGCATGATCATGCTTGATTGTATGAGCTTTATAAAATTTGATGCAAGTGGTCCACCGCATTTTGCAAAGACTCATTCTGTATGGGTTTCTTGTCAACACAACATAGTGAGTCCATGAATAATGTCATGGAATCCCTAAACTAACAAGTTCAATGATTGTTTCTTGGGATTGGAGAAGATTATGGACACATGGTAGAATGAACATGATGAAGATTTCAACACCAATAATTGTTCCAATTGTTAAGACTAGTCCAATCCTGAAACAAGTCGCTATATTTTACACAAGAAAACTTTATACAATGTTTAAGGAAGAATTTTTGCATGGAGTTGGAGGATTAGCAGCAAATGTGTCAAATGATAATCCCATAGAGTATTTGGTGAGAAATTTAGTGAATAAACATGCTTCCAAAATATGGATTGTCGATTTTGACAAGACATGCCTAAATGTAACTTGTAGTTATAAAAAATTGAAATGATGAGATTACTTTGGCCCACTATTCGAAGTTCTTAGAGAATATATTATACATTCGGATAAGTATCTTATACAATGGTCAACCGAGTAAAGAGGGATATCTACTTTGGTGCTTACATGAACTTAAAAGATGTGCAAGAAATGATAAAATGAAACCGATTTTTTGAATCACAATATGCATATCAAATAAGCATCAGGGCATAAGATAATAAGATAACTGAGGAGTATATGCTAGAATCCTTAAAAAAACTATATGATAATATTGACTCTATATTATGTAGGAATTCACCCCCAACAGACAGAACAACTAAGAAGAAGAAGAAGTCAATGATAACAGATAAAGAAAATGATGTTTTAAAGGATCCAGTTAAGCAGCGGCCAAAAGGTATTTCAAATGCAAGGCTTAAGGGATATTGGGAATGATTCAAGAAATCCAATAGTAATTTTCTATTTGCCTCTGAAGTTATAGTCTTTAAATATTGCTTTTAAACTTTAAATCATAATATTTTTGTTGTTACAGAGACCAAAGAACAACCTGAGAGGAGTGGAGAACATGTAGGGTCACCCATTGCAACACCTTTTTATGTTATGCCAGAGTGCTTTTCAGAGGTATGCATGGAAAACCCATCAGTCATGCTCTTACATATCATTAACTAATATGATTTTGTATTCTAGGAATTTAACTCAAGCTCAACAATCAATCAGTCGACTGAAGGGTACACTAAGCTGATGATTAATATCATTACAGGGAAACATTTTAATGCATGATATTATTCAGTTGTGTGTTCTTCGACTGTACATACTTTAATATCGATTTGACTAAAAATGTGTTAGTTAGTAGATAGTTTGTTGTACTTGGTGACTAATCTTTGTACTATGACATCTGCTGGTTTTGTTTTTAATATGGTGGTGATATTCTATAGTATAAACCGAAAATTCCCATCAACGATTCTATTCTATAACTAAAATTTATATTTTATCTCCAAAAAAAAAATAATCTCCAAACAACTTTGTATCTTCTTCTACATTTTTTATCTACAAGTAGGGTAGATCATTTAACTTAAAAGGGAAATATATCGAGAGTCTGAGAGTACACATGCTAAAACCTCAAAACTAGTAAAACAACCTCCAAATAGCTTGCATTTGCATCAACTATTTTATCAAACAGGCAAAACAATAAAAGGGAAAATAGAGTATACTCTGGAGTAGAGAGTACATGCTAAACAACCTAAACCGACAAAATAACCTCCAAATATTGCATTTATCTACTAACTATTTTATCTACAAACAAGACCAAGCAACTAATAGGGGAAAAATTACTCCTGACAAGAGAGAGTACACATGCTAAACCCTAAAACTAAAAATAACCTCCAAATAGCTTGCATTTGCATCTACTAAATATTTTATCTGCAAACAGGGCATAACATCTAATAAAAATGGGAAAATGGGTGTACTGGAGAGTACATGAGATAAAAGTAAACTCAATTTGAATGAAAGAATTGGTGGAAACACTGAAAAAAAATGCTCAAAGCAAGTGTACTCTCATGAGAGTACACAAAGTACAAATACAAAACAACCCCAAAAATCTACTAGGAAGCCAATCAGGCTCGAAAGAGAATTTTTTGAATTTTTGTAGAACTTTCAATTAAATTTTAGCTCTCTGAGCAAAATAATAAATAATATTTAATAAATTATTATAATATATTGGATTGTGATATTGAGTTTTGGTAAATGGTAGTGCTCTTAAACTATTTTCCTTTAAAAAAACAAAAATAAAATAAAATTAAGCATGATTTTCAGCTCTGATCCAAATTAGTAGAGTAAATGGAATTGCTCTTAACAATGATCTTTATAAGGCATGATAATGATTGTAAGTTTGGATAACTATTTTGACTAAATGGTTTCTTATCACAAATTTATTTTATAAAAAAAAGGTATCCATAATATTTTAAATATTTTCATCTATAATTTGTTATTTTATATTTAAAAATTCAATTAATTAGTTTATATGTACTATATCATTTATTTTATTTTTACAAACAAAGTATAGTTTTAAATAGTCAAAATATTTTAATGTAAATATTTTAAAATAACTATTTTACCTTCAAGAGATCATTATTTTATATAATTTATGTAATATTTATTGAAACTTCAAATACATTTTAGTATGTCAAATTTATTTTATTTCAAATTACAATGACAAATAAAATAAAAAATAAAATTGGTTAATGATCCCAAATCCATTATTGTACATAAAGCTTGTACATGTAACATAGTATATTGAGAAATGACAAAAAAGTTGGAAAAAATATATAAAATGTGTACTCTCAAGAGAGTATAGAGAGGACAATTGCAAAATAGCTAAAATAAAAAAAAAACTACCAATCAACCTCAAATTACTTAATCTATTAATCATATTCTAAAACAAACAGACAAAAAAAAAAAAAAAAAATATTTATATACCTCAAGAGAGTATGAGATTAAAAACAAAAAAGCTAACAATCTAAATAGCTTGGAATCTATTAAACATATTCTCTCAAGAAAAAATCTGAAAAAAAAGAAAATAAGACTCATGAGAGTACAGATAGTACACATGCAAATCAGCCTCCAAAACTCACTAATCAGCCTCCAAATTGCTTCTAATGGAATCTTTAAACATATTCTCTCCAAACACGCAAACAAAATCTGAAAAAAGAAGAAGAGAAAATAGTACTCTGAGAGTAGAGAGTACTGCAAAATAGCTCAAAAAAGCTAACAATCGCTCCAAAGCGACTTGTAATGGAATCTATTAAACATATTCTCCCCAAAGAGGCTAAAAAAACTGAAAAAAAATGAGAAAATAGTCTGTACTCTCATGAGAGTACATAGAGTACACACAAATCTGCCTCCAAAACCAACCAATCAGTCTCCAAATTACTTATAATAAATCTATTAAACATATTCTCCCCAAACAGGTAAAAACATTTGGAAAAAAAAAAGAGAAAATAGTATGTACTCTCTAGAGAGCATAGAGAGTACGCCTATAAAATAGCTCAAAAAAGCTAACAATCAGGCTCCAAACAACTTGTAATGGAATCTATTAAACTATTCTCTCCAAATAGGCCAAAAAATCTAGAAAAAAAATGAGAAAATAGTCTGTACTCTCATGAGAGTATAGAGAGTACACATGCAAATCTGCCTCCAAAACCAACCAATCAGCCTCTAAATTACTTCTAATGGAATCTATTAAACATATTCTCACCATGCAAGCCAAAAAATTTGAAAAAAAGAGAGAAAATAGTCTATACTCTCATGAGAGTACATAAAGTACACATACAAATCTGTCTCCAAAACTAACCAATCAACCTCCAAATTGCTTCTAATGGAATCTATTAAATATATTCTCTTTAAACAGGCAAAATAATCTAGAAAAAAAAGAGAAAATACACTGTACTCTCAGGAGAGTATAGAGAGTACACCTACAAAAAAACTTAAAAAAAAGCTAACAATCAGGCTCCAAATAGCTTGTAATGGAATATATTAAACATATTCTCTCCAAACAGGCCAAAAAATCTGAAAATAAATGAAAAAATAGTCTGTGCTCTCATGAGAGGACATAAAGTACACATGTCAAACTACTCAAAAAAATTACCCATGAGCCTCCAAATTGCTTCAAATGATATATATTAAATATATTCTCTCCAAACAAGCAAAAAAATCTAGAAAAAAAAAAGAGAAAATAGGTTGTACTCTCAGGAGAGTACAAAGAGTAAACTTGTGAAACAACTCAAAAAAGCTAACAATCATGCTCCAAACAAATTCTAATGGAATTTATTAAATATATTCTCTCCAAACAAGCCCAAAATTATGAAAAAAACTTAAAAAATAGTCTGTACTCTCATGAGAGTACAAAGAGTACACATACAGATTTGCCTCCAAAATCATCCAGTCAGCCTCCAAACGGCTTCTAAAGGCATCTTGTAAACATATTTAGTCCAAACACGGTAAAAAAGCTAGAAAAAGTTGAGAAATTGGGCTGTACTCTCATGAGAGTACAGAGAGTACACATACAAAATCAAACCAAAAATCATCAAGCAACCTACAACTACTTATAAGGCCATCTCAATATATTATATCCAAACGGTAAAAGGTAAAAAAGGGTTTAAAAGCTCCAAACATGTTATCTACTAAACATGACATATACTAGACATGTTATCTTCATAAAGGGTTTGAAAGATTAAAAATTAGCTTCTAATGGCATCCATAAACTCACCACACAGATACATTTCTAAAGCAATTAATTTTCAACACATCAAACTTCTTTAATTCAACATTTTCAGATCAGTTTTCTCATACCTAAATAGAAAATAGCGTAAGTGAACTTAGCCATGAAGTAATTCATCTTCTTTGGCCAATCTGGTGGTCAGCCCAGTCCATTGGAGGTTTGTTGATCACTGCTTCCATGTATTTGCACACCAACATCCCACAATCGACATTATTTTCTTAGACTGGTAGTCCACTCATCACTTCGATTGGCCATTCTGTGGGATCGCTCTAGAAAGACTGGCCAACATCTTCAATAAGTAATTTGATTTAAAGAGTAAAAAATATAAAGTCAATAATTAGGCACAAAATATGCACTTTAGGCAAACCACAAATGAGAACAATTCTTACAATATCAAGAAGAATGGCTTTATGAGTTGGGTTTGGCAATGAATCATAAAAATACCAAACCGCTTGCTTAATATGCCCCACTAGGAGTGTCAAATGCTGATTATTTATAACTAGAAGTATGAGTAACTCAGCCCTTGAAACACTATCTGCACATGCTAGATGAACATTTTGCTTTCCTTTTGTAGGCCATATTTAGCATAACTCTGCAAGAAGTTAAGAGAAAGTTTATAATTAGTAGCTTCTAACTATCTAAACTAGGAATGGATCATATTACCCAAAATTCTATGCAGTAATTTATCTAGTGTAGGCATGAAATATACATATAGGGACATATCCCGTGACATAGAGTTTCTCGCCAATAAAAAAAGGTGAAGGCATCGACGCGGTGCATCCGACATACTAATCTCAATAACTCATCTTTGGCCTCCACAAATGATATTCTCAATACTTAATGCTTATCACCTACAAGAAGTATGGGAATATGAGCATTACTAAATGAATAGGTGATTTATGTATATAGAGTTGAATGAAAAATGACTTACTTGTCCTTGAATCGAGCACTTCAATGAAGTCGCGATGGTTTTAAGGGGACATCTCTTGAGAAGTCAACATAGCCCACCTGCAAAGGAAATTGGTGATGAAGAGCTAGATTCATTATAAATTAAGGCTTAATTTTTGCTAAGATGATGCATACTCACGATGCTCAACCACCACGCAGTGGTGGTTCATCCACATATTGGAGCATCTTTGCTAACCTACATAAAAAATTAGTGAAAACCATTAGGTTAAATTAAAAGAAAGAAAAGTAATACCTCTCTTCTGTCTCACGTGTGGAGGCTACCAGGAGTTATTCGCAACGTGACTGTAAGTTTGTGAAGGGGAAGATATAGCTTCTCTCTCCTCATTGTCGACTTCACACCAAGCTCGATGATATTGAGTAAAGGTCACAAGATCTTCATGTCCAATGGAAGCCTACAGAGCTTCCCTGGGTAGCCTCCATAGGGGCTTCCCAGGAAGCCTCCAAGGCTTCCCTAGTGGAAGTCTCCACAAGAGCTTCCCTAGTGGTAGCCTCCACAGGTGCTGCCCTTGTAATAGCCTTCTCAAGAGATTCCCCTGTGATAGCCTCCATAGGAGCTTCCCCCATGCTAGGACCCTTCTGCCTAGCAACCACCAAGAGAGCCTATCCAAATCAATTCCATCAATTCTCTCCATTGATGCTTCAAAACATGATACTCCTCTTAGGAAAGTTTTAAATGCACAGGCGACTGATATATTACAAGGGGAGAATATCGAGAGACATATGAAGATTCCTGATCTGACATGGGTTGTTTATAGGGCAAATGAGTCGCCTCCTTTTGATATGTCCTCAAATGAAAGGCAGACCTGTGTTACACCAATATAAAAATATTATGATTTATAATATGAATAAATACATTCTAAGATAAATAAAGTGAAATTATTTTGCGTCACCTGGTGTCCTTCCAAACTAGTGAAAGAATCATCTATAAACTTTATTTTTGGCCATTGTAACATACATGGCTTTGCAAAAGGAAAAGGGCAGCCTTATGATTTATGTGCTCACGCTCAGACCGAATGAATATTTATATAACTTAACTTCAATGCTTCAAATAATATAAACCTGAAGATGTAGAATGTACCATTATAAGAGTGACAAAGCACTCATATACCCGGGTGCCTTCTATGTCAGAATATTTGATGTAATACCATCAAATTGTGATACCAGAAAGGCCCAATTGGCCTCAATTGTACTGAATTTTCTCTAGCAATGACAATCATGCCACTATATAGTTGTGATATATAAAAAAAGATTTGAAAGCAAAAAATGTATGTACAACTGCACAAATTGTGCCGTAGTCAACGAGCGATCCAAATTCTCAAGTTTATTCTTAAAATCCACTGAACAGAACTTCGATGGTGGGAATTTCTGCCATATGACCTTCCCCCCTTTGTTTGATATCCCTACAATTAATGCAACTTCATTGGGGGTGAAAGGAATGCATTGGCAACCAAAAAAGAATGCTTGCTTCTCTATATCCTAGCAAGACATGATTGGAGTGATGACAGCTGAGTCTTGCTAAATTCCATGCAGCCTAATAAATTTATGCAAATGAAGCCTCCTTAAAATGTCAATAACTTCATCAATAAAGCATGTTAAATATTATCGAACACTGCTCTAATGGTGGTAGGCCTGCATCTAGAAGTTATCCATTTCCTAGACAAATTAAACTTCAAAATGAAAAGTCAATTAATGAGAAAATTATTAACACAATGGAGGCCTAGAGAGTACACAAGCAAAACAGTCATAAAAACCAACAAATTCTTCATAAAATATCTCCAAACATCTTCTAATGATATATAATAAATATATGACAAGACCCATAATTTTAAAAGTTGAAAAATTATGGTGTACTCTTATGAGAGTACAGAGAGTACAGATGCAAAATTACCTTATAAACCAACAAATCAGCCTCCAAACTTCTTGTGATGACATTTACTAAACATATTATCTCCAAACAAGGTAAAAATGCAGAAAAAAAGAAAGTATGTACTCTCATGAGAGTATAGAGAGTATACATACAAATTTGCCTCCAAAATCAACCAATCAACCTCCAAATTACTTATATTAGAATCTATTAAACATATTCTCTCCAAATAGGCCAAAAAATCTGAAAAGAAAAAAATGAGATTCAGACTCTCATGAGAGTATAGAGTACATGCAAATCCCTCCAAAACTAATCAATCAGCCTCCAAACTGCTTCTAAAGGCATATAGTAAATATATTAACTCCAAATAGGGTTTAAATGAAAAAATTGAAAATAAGTACTCTCGAGAGTACAGAGTACACAAAACAAACAAAATCAACCAATCGCCTCCAAACTGCTTGTAAGCACAATATATTATATTATATCAAATAGGGAGAAATAAAAAAGAGAAAATGGGTTACTCATGAGATAGAGAGTGATGCAAAATAGCTCTAAAAACTAACCAATCAGCGTCCAAACTGCTTCTAAGGGCATCTAGTAAACATATTAACTCCAAATAGTGTTAAATAGCTAAAAAAATGAGAAAATGGTCTGTGCTCTCATGATAGTACAGAGAGTATACATACAAATCAGCCTCTAAAACTAACCAATCAGCCTCCAAATTGCTTCTAAAGGAATCTATTAAACATATTCTCTCCAAACATGCCAAAAAATATGGAAAAAAAAGAGAAAATAGTCTGTACTCTCATGAGAGTACAGAGAGTACACATGCAAATCTACCTCCAAAACCAACCAATCAGCCTCCAAACTGCTTCTAAAGGCATCTAGTAAACATATTAACTCCAAATAGAGTTTAATAACTGAAAAAACTAAAAAAATAAGCTACACTCTCAAGAGAGCACAGAGAGTTCACATGCAAAGTAGCCTTAAAAACTAACCAATCAGCCTTCAAACTACTTATAAAGCCATGTATTGAACATATTATATCCAAATAGGGTCAAAAATCTAAAAAAAATGGATAAAATGGGTTGTACTCTCCTGAGAGTACAAAGAGTACAGATGCAAAACTGAAACAAACAGCCATCAAGCAACATACAAATAAAATGTAATGTCATCTACTGAACTTATTATATCCAAACATGTTTCAGAATTCATCAAATTCTTCATGAAATAGCACCAAATATCCTACAATGGGATATACTAAACATATGACAAGCCTCATAGTTGAAAATTTTGAAAATACCGGTGTATACTATCATGAGAATATAGAGAGTACACATGCAAAATATTTCCAAAAACTAGTAAAACAGTCTTCTTTCCTTTAAAGAACTCAAATGTTCCAAATGTTCTCCACTAACGAGAGAATGGAGAAAACCCTAAATTTATTAAAGTTCAAAATGCAGGAAGAAATACCTACCGCTTATAATACCTCAATTTTAATGCCCAAGATTTAGCAAATCGAGGAAGGTCGACGCAGCCGAGAGAGCGGGAGGTGAGCTGAGAAAAATTTTTGCACTAAAAGAAATCCCTAAACTGTTATGTGACAAAGAATCTGGAACGACGCACGTAATATTTTCTCCCCCCGCTGTTTTAATGTGCAGCCGTCGGTTAACGAAATGACATTATGTAAGGCGTTAAAAAAAAAGTCATATTTTCATATTGGACATATATTAGTAGCGATTGGCGTCCGGATGTAAAGTTATGTCCGGACTCCGCACGTAAAATTTTCTCCACTTTCACACACCCAAGGGTTGAAACCATCTCTCCAACTCTTCTTCTCATCCCCATTCGTCCCATTCTTCGGATCTAGCCGGCAACCCAACCCTCTAATCTCCGGCAATGTCAGTCTCCCGTTAACAGTCGATATCCTCTATTTCTTGAAGTTTTACTTCAACGAAGCCAGTTCAGCTCGCATCACTCAGCAACATTCACTGATCTCCTTTTATTTCCTCAAATGGATCACCACAACAACTCTCTCGTTAATCTCCATCGCACCAAACAAAGCAGCTCTTCCCATATTCCTCTCACGAGACTCTCTTTATTTCCCTGGCAGATGAAACCTACACCAAAACCTATTATCAGCCTGATGTCCTCTCCTCCTCCCCCTTCACTCTCCTGCATCCAAGCCTATCCGTACCAAACTCCATCCTCACACTCGCGGCTCTCACCCACAGCCGAAGACCAACCATGTAGTCTCACATGCATGCTGCTACTCTCAGCGTACTCTAGATCGGGCAGCGTTCAGAATCGTGAAGATTTTGTCTGAACTCAGCCCAAATACTTTTGTTCTAAATTCAATGCATAATGCTTACGAAAAGATGGGCAAATTCGGTGAGATGGAGGAAATCATGCATCTAATGGAGAATGGCCCTTTTGAAGCAGACATCAGCACTTATAATATTCTTTTAAATATTTATGGCAGAGCCGAATTCTTCTCTAGAATGGAAGAACTGTTCCAATCTTTATTGAGTAAGAAGATGGAGACTGACATGATGACTTGGACATCAAGGATGTTGCTTCAGAAAGAAGCAATACCATAAATGTTCAGATATCTTCGTGGAGATGGTGGATGCTAGTTGCTACCCGGATGGAGGAGCTGCCCGAGTTTGGCTATATTTTTGTTCTGGTGATGAGAAGATTGAAGAGGTGGACACATCGGGGTGGATCCAGTGCAACCATACCCCGTTTATGGCTTGGAACCCACATAGGAGATGGTTGTCTGCTTTACTTTGGTCTCCACTCTCCAACCATGGCAGTTAGCTTGAAAATTCCTCTCTCAATTTTTAGGCATATTTATGTATTTAGATGTTGAATGAATTTAATGAAGAAGCTTTAGCTAGACTAGCTGCCAACAGGATAGAAAGTGGAGATCCGACCATCTTCAACAAGATTGTATCAGAAGAAGATTAAATTTTTTATATAGTTTTATCGTTAATTATTGCTTTATTTTAGATGATGTTAGAGAAACATAATATTCAAAAATATTTCTCAGTAAAATATTTTTTATAATTATTTAAGGAGTGTGAATTTTTTTTAAAAAAAGTCCAAGTTGTCTTTTTTTTTTAAAAGGTCGAAGATATGTTTTTTTTAAAAAAAAATAATTGATTTGCAAATTTTTAATAAAATATAACAGCGTGCTTTTATTTTGAATAATTGATTTGTTTTTTTTAGAAAAAGCTAAAAGTGTGTCTTTATTTTTGTTATTGAAATATGATGGAAAGTATGTATTCATATTTTTTTATGCATGTTCATGAGTATATGTAATTGATTGAGATTTTAGATTATTATTTTAATTATTTTTTTAATCAGATATGAAGAGATATTTAAAAAAAAAAAGATTGAACAAGATGAGCTCAACTCTTCACATACTATTATTGGTGAAAATAGTAATATAAAGTCTAAGCAAGCTTACATAAAATTCAATTTAGAAGATATTTTAGCAAATTTTGGATTAATTTTTTTTTTTTTGAATATCATCATAATGATCATGATAGAGTTTGAAGAACATATCTTCAAAAAGAATCATGCTAGCCTTATAATCATGAATTTCCACAAACATATTACATTTGCTTATGAAAAACATTCTAATCAAATTAGAAAGGAATACAAAATGCGATTGATTGTGTAAGTTTTCTTTTATGTCAAGAATTATCTTTCGTGGTCACTATAAATCAAAGAATTTTAAAAATTAAGAAATTTTTTTTTTGAACTTTACTTTTTTGGGCTAATTATAATGAAAATATTAAGAAAGTTGTTCTTGAAAATACTTTAAGAAATAATATATTAATTGCTCCTGAAATTCAGAAGGATATTACACGTGCAACTGTTATTGAGACTTTAAACAATATTATCAATGATTTGAGTAATTAGTCATTTGCAGTTCTTTTAGACGAGTCTCATGATGTATCGATAAAAGAATAAATGACTATTAAGCTTTGTTATGTTGATAAGAGAGGTTGCATTATTAAGCATTTTTTATACATGTTAGTGAAATAACTACTCTAATACTTAAATGCGCTATTGAAGCACTTTTTTTCAAAGCATGAGTTGAGTATATCACAAATACATGATCAAAGTTATGATAGAGCAAGCAATATGCGTGGTGAATTTCATGGACTAAAAGTTTTAATCTTGAAAAAAAATTAGCTTATTATATTCTACATCATCAATTGTTGTAGCTAAAATTATGTTCAAATTACTATATTTTTAATAATATATCTAATTTGATAACTCTTGTTTGGAGTTCTTAAAAAGAAGAAAAATTTTATTTGAAAGACAGTTAAACAAAATTATTGAACGAATAAGGAGCGAATAACTATGAGATGACAAGAGTTTAAATTAAGAAATAACTCTTTAATGAGTTGGAGATATATATTGAGGATTACATTATACTGCATTGATTATATACTTATTTTATTTGAATATATTATAGAAGTAATTAATATAATTATAGAAGATGGTTTACGTAGTGAACAAAGACGTGAAATAAATACTCTATTTAATTTAATTCAATATTTTGAATTTGTTCTCAATTTAATGAGATTTATATTAGGAATCACAAATGAGTTATCTCAGCTTTTACAAAAAAAAAAGATCAAGATATAATAAATGATATGACTTTGGTTAAAGTGTTAAAACAAATACTACAAAATATGAGAGATGATAGATGAAACATTTTACTTGTAGAATTTCATAATTTTATGAAAAGTATAATATAATTGTGTCAAATATGAGTGAAAGATTTGTTGTATATGGGAGATCAAGAAGATATGCTTAAGAAATCACAAATTTATACTATTATCGAGTGAAGTTATTTTATTCTATGATTGATATTCAACTTTAGGAGCTTAATATTATATTCGATAAGATCAATAATGAATTACTTTTATGTGTGACATGCTTGAATCCATGCGAGTATTTTTCAACTTTTAATAAGAAAAAATTGAAATATTTGAAAATTCTATCCTCGAGATTTTTCAAAAGTTATTATTTTAGATATTAAACTGAGGATTATATTATTGACATTAAATCTAATGATATACTTTTGAAATTGAAAGAGATTGGAGAACTTACACAAAAGTTAATGTAGACAAATAAAAATGATGGTTATCTTATTATGTATTTGTTAATAAAGCATGGTTTGATATTACCAATCGCTGTAACAACTATTGAACGAGTATTTTATGTAATAAAGATCATAAATAATCATTTATGTAATAAAATGAGAGATTCTTGAATGAATGATTATCTTGTTATATATATTGAAAAAGATGTAATTAAGGGTATTGATAAAGAATTGATTGTACAACAATTTGAAAATATGAATACTCGCAGAGAGAAATTATATATACTATGTAATGTGAAGAGAATTTATGTTATTGAAAGATTTAATTTTTTTAATTTTGTTATATGAGATGCTTTAATTTTTATTTTATATGAAAGTGTATTATTTTTAATTTTATTGTACCCCCTCAACAAAAAGTTTTTGGATCCGTTCGCACACAATTTTATGCATTTACATATCTAACACTTAAAGATAGATATTTACTCTTTTGATCCTTAAAAAAGGTGCATATAAATTTTTAAAAGTAAGTGATGATGGAATTTTTGATGTGATATTAAAGATTAATGTGTTATATATATTGTTGTATGCCAGAAAACCAGTTGCAGTAGAATAAAATTTCACGCCTTAGCTTCATTGGGAAATCTAACACATATGCAGATAGTTGAAAAGTGAATAAAAAACTCAAGGATTTTTATGTGGAAAAACTCGACGAAGAGGGTAAAAAATCACGGGGCCTAGCCCAACAAAGATGCTTCACTATATATTAACTTTGGAGTACAAAATTTGAATCTTCCCGATAGCGGGATTACAAGATTGTATGTGAGAAATTTAATAAGAATTGAATCAGTCACAACAACTATATGTATAGTTTGGATGAATTGGTGGCTGATAAATGATAATATCATCGGCGAATCTACGGTGATGATAACTTCAAACTTCTAGTTCTCTCCCAACTTTCTCTTAAGTTCACCTCTAGGTCCTTCCCCCCTCCATGACAAGAATGAGGTCCTATTTATAGGATTCTGAGAGAAGCATTTTGGTCATTGCAGTAAAATTTAAAGCACTCCATCAGACGGTGTATATTGATTCATTTGATCATATATAGTATTTTAATGATTTGACAATTCAAATGATCTTCGATTTGAGTGATCTTAGGCTCATTGGATTTATCTTATCGAGCTGCTTGTTTAGACTATAGGCACATTAAATTTGGAAGTTATTTGATCATCTAGTAAGTGTCTTGAAGTTTCATATGTAACTTTTGAGCTTGATTAACTCATTTGACTCGATCCGACCCGCTTTAAGATTGTTGAACTCTTCATGTTTAATGATTATATATTCACGCTTTAATTTGAGATTTATGCTTCATTTAAAATTTTAAATATCATTTACTCTATTTTGGATGATAAAACTTATTTCATCCAAAAATAAAATCACTTTAATTAGTTATTAATATTTATTTATTTTATTATATTATATTTTTATATATAAAGTGATAATTTACATAAATTATTTTATTTTATATATGCATTGATTTCACTTTGAAAAGAGTGGGACCACAGACCCAAATTTATTTTATATATATATATATATATATATATATATATATATATATATATATATATATATATATATATATATATATATATATATATATATATATATACATATATATATATATATATATATATATATATATATATAGGGATTATTTTTAAAAAAGAATTGTTAATGATAATTAGTTATTTAGGCAATCTAAAAAAATATAATTAGCAAAATAGGCATAGTCGTCATGACATGACGTGTTTCCATGCCCCACCTTTTTTTTTTTTTTTTTTTTTTTTTGTTTTGGTTTTGTAACGGGGGGAGAGAGAGAGAGAGAAACGGGGGGGGAGAGAGAGAGAAAGAGAGAGAGAGAGACAGAGAGAGAGAAAGAGAGAGAGAGGGAGATTTTATTTTTATTAATTTTTTTAAATAATATAATTATTTAAAGTATATAATTTAAAAATATTTTTTATAAAATATTTAATAACTAAATATTTATATATTTAGTTATTAATTTTTTATTTATATATATAATTAAATATATAATTTAAAAATATTTTAATTATATAAATATAAATTTATAAATTTATTTAATAGTTTTTTATTAATTAATATAATTATGTATAATATATATTTTTTATTAATTTTTGTTAATATATAATATAAAATTTTTTAAAATATATAAATAAATAAATAAAGAAAAGAATAAATTATATAAATATTTTATAAACTATATAAATAAAGTAATTATATATATATTTATATTTATAAATTTATTTAGTTATTTATATGTTTAAATTATATAAATATTTTTAAGTTATATCTTCTTTATATAAATTTATTTAGTTATTTATATTTATATCTTCTTTATGTTTTGTTCAGTTATGGCAGCTAATGCACATAGCTTGGTGGCTACAGTTTCTCTCATAAGTAAGAAGTGATTTCATTATTACTTGCATTTTATTTGAGCACTTTTTGCATTCTCATAAGTAAGAAGTTACTTTTTCAATTCCCAAACACTTTTACCAAGTAATTCACATATGTTGACCCCACATTTAAATAAGACAAGTTGATTAGCTATAAATGATAAATTATAAGAATAGAGCTAAAGATAACTTGAGTACTTTTAAATTTGTGATGGTACTTACTCTATAGGATTTGGAGCTTCAATGTAATGTTTGTTGCCCTTTCTTTTAGAGTTGATGGTAGCTACTAGGTACTATGTGATGCATAATTTTTTATTTAAGCTCGAGCCAATATTGGTTGATCACTCAGACGCCATAATTCGATTGCCTTGGTATTCTCTATTTTTTGCTAACTGATGCATTTCTGAGCTTGAACTTTGCATAATTCTGATTGTCATAATTCTATTTTTTCACGGTTCAGATCTGGAGAATTGAACTTTGTAACTGGTTAAATTTTTTGTTTTGTCACCGATCAGATCTGGAGAATTGAACTTTGTAACTAGTTAAATTTTCTGTTTTTTCACGGTTCAGATCTGGAGAATTGAACTTTGCAATTGGTTAAATTTTCTATTTTTTTAAGATTCAGATTTGAAGAATTGAACTTTGCAACTGGTTAAATTTTATGCATTAATGCAGTATTTTAATACTCTTTATTGACATCTTTGAGTTGGAGAGCAGACCGATTGAAGCAAGTATTCTTCCATTGAACTTATTTGAGTTCAGAGCTCTAAAATGGGAAACAAAAAAATGGTGGTAATCTGCTTGTTATACTACTTGTTATACTACTCACAATGTGGTAATCTGCTTCAGATTTCCTATATAATTCCCTACATAATTCTTGTGTGTATAATTCTAGGAACCGAAGGATGGAACTTATAGCAACTGGCAACTGCAGCTTAGAGTGTTGGGATATGATATATGTCTACCTCCATTAAGCTGGTTGGCCTTGTCTCCTTGCTGCAGTTTATCTCCTTCATTTTATTTTGCTGTTGGACTGTTAGTTAATGTAATTTTATTTTATTGTACTTAGTTTTAGTCTATTATCTATTTTCTTTTGCTGTTGGACTTTGTATTTTTTTTCTTAAATGCAAAAAAATTTCTTCTTACCTAAATAAAATAAAAATATCTTCTTTTACAAATTTATATTGTTTGTTTATTCATGATTGTTAAATGCTTTTTTATACACATTTATTAGTTCATTTAGGCTCATTTCTTTAGTGTTTGTTAAGGCTCGGTTATTTAGTGCTTGCTTACTATTTAGGCTCGTTTACTTGCTGCTCATTAATGCTCATATACCTCGTTAAAGCTCATTAAGGCTTGTTTAGGCTCGCTTACGTTGCTCATTAAGGCTCGCTCGTTCAAGCTCGTTAAGGCTTGTTTAGGCTCATTTACTTGCTGCTTATT
This sequence comes from Cymbidium sinense, assembly GCA_021442155.1. NCBI lineage: Eukaryota > Viridiplantae > Streptophyta > Magnoliopsida > Asparagales > Orchidaceae > Cymbidium > Cymbidium sinense. The sequence continues at coordinate 289,750,032 of CM038215.1, forward strand.
AAGGCTCATTAAAGCTCATTAAGACTTGTTTAGGATCGTTTATTTGCTGCTTAGTAAGGCTCGTTAAGGTTCGTTAAAGCTCGTTAAGGCTTGTTTAATTATTGCTCGATAAGGCTTGATAATAGTGCTCGTTAAGATACTTGATTAAGCTCGCTTTATAATTCTAATCAAGCTACCGATAAGAGCTCGATAGAATGAACCAAACACAAATCAAGCTTGAACATCTCGGTTGCTAAATGAACCGAGCTCGAACACAGACTAGCAAGCTCGAAATGAGCTCGAACCGAGCTCGAGCTCCCAGCTCAAGCTGAGCTCAAGCCCCAATGTGTCTTGCTTGGTTTTGGTTCTTCGCTTGCTCTATCTGAGATTAAGAGTTTTCCCCCCAGTTTCCAATAAAAGTTGAAGAATTAGAGTTTGATGAATTTTCATTCTTCGCATGCGCTCCTCAAAAGTATGAAGAGCTCCACATGGCTGGTGGTTTTAATTTTGTTAGGAAACTTGGTTGTCTGACATAATGAAGTAATGAGAATCAGTTTCTCACAGACAGTGTCAAATTATTGCGTGCTAAAAAACTAATTGCGGTAGAATAAAATTTCACACCTTAGCTTCGTTGAAAAATCTAGCATGCACGCAGAGATAGTTGAAAAGAGAATAAGAAACTGTGATTTTATGTTGAAAAGCCAGGAAGAGGGTAAAATTCACGAGCCTAGCAAGATAAATTTGTGCTTATATATATCAACTTTTGATACAAAGTTTGAATCTTCTCGATAATGGAATTACAAGGTTATATGTGAGAAATTCTAATAATGTGAATTCTAGAATCATGTTACAATAGTATACGCAGTATGGATAGAATGGTGTTGATCGGTGACAACAGTGGTGATGACGAACTTCAAACTTCTAGTTCTCTCCCAGATTTCTCCTAAGTTCGTCTATAGCTCTTTTCCCCCTCCATGATAAGAATAGGGTCCTTTTTATAAGATTATGAGAGGGGCATTTTGTTCATTGTAGCCAAAATCCAAAAACATTCCATCGGACGATGTATATTGATTCATTTAATCATAGATAGTATTTTGGTGATTTTATTATTCAAATGATCTTCGATTTGAGTGATCTTAGGCTCGTTGGATTCGTCTCGTCGAGCCACCGATCGATTATAAGACGCCAAATTTGGAAGTAATTTGATTATCCAAGTTCAAGTATGTAACTTTGAAATTGATTTGAACTCATTTAAGCTCGATGACGCGATTGTCGTCTTATCAGTTATTTAATTTGATTACATGTTTTAATTTAAGATTTATGTTTCATTTATAAATTTTAGAGGAAAATATCATTCTTATGAATGATAAAACTTATTTCATCCAAAATAAATTCACTTTAACTAAAAATATTAGGATTAGTTATTAATATTTATTTATTATATTATATTATACTTTTATATATAAAGTGATAATTTACATAAATTATTTTATTTTATATATGCATTGATTTCAGTTTGAAAAGAGTGGGACCACAAGCTCAAATTATATATATATATATATATATATATGTGTGTGTGTGTGTGTGTGTGTTACCGTGAGAGAGAAAGAAGAAGGAAGTAGGGGGCCCCACATTTTTTTTTGGGTTATAATCTTAGTAATGTGAAGAGTTTTTTTTCTTCTATGTTTTTTTGAATGAGGTATATAAAGAGGTTTTTTTTTTAAATGACGAATATGAAGAGTTTTTTATTTTAAATATAAATAATTTTATCTTCTCTCTCTCTTTAGAAGATGAAAAGTTTTTTTTTTAATTTTTTTTAATGAAATATATGAAGAGTTTTCTTCATCATTTTTGTTAACTTTTATCTTTTTAAAAGAATTTGAATAATCATTTTTTTCTAGTATAAATACCCCCAAAAGGGTAAGGAAAAACTCACACTTTCTTCATCAAACCGATCGGGTTTGGAGGCGATCAGCCTGTAGTTATTCGGGCTCGCTTTTCCTCGAGAGAGCATCAATCCCTTTGGCTCGATCTAGTTTGAGGCCATCTGCCCTACTAAGATTCATTTTCTCAAAATCGCATCAATTGTCCTCGCTGACCGAGCCGGTTCTCAGAGCGATCAAGGCCCGTAGTTCATATACGAGGCTTCTAATTTTCCCTCAAAGAGGCCAACCGCCTTGTCGACCGACCGAGGTGATCAAGATCGTAGTTCATACGGTGAGTTCCGCTTTCCTCGAAGAGGAGTCAACTGCCCCTCATCGGATCAGCCGGGTTCTGAGGCTATCGCGCCCGTAGCTCATGCCCGATGTCTCCCTCAAAAGAGATGTCAACTGTCCTAGTCAGATCGACTGAGTTTGGATGCGATCAAGACTCGTAGTTCATACGGCGAGGCTTTGGTTTTTCCTCAAAAGAGGCGTCAACTGTCTTCTTCGGACCGAGCCGGGTTTGGAGGAGATCAAGGCCCATAGTTCATACGGTGAGGCTCCGGTGTGCTTCTGCTTCATCTCTTCGGTAGCCTCCACTATCATGTATTATGATGTCGACCCCTCTCGCAGGCTCCAGTTCTCCCCGATCTCGGAGTTTCCAACCGACTTGGGAGGCCAGATTAATTAAGACTCCAGCTTCTCCCTGGTTTCCACACTGGTTAGCGGGCGCGGCATCCACTGCTCTAGTGTGCTTCCAAGTTTGAAAAATAGAGAGTAACTTCATGGCTGAGCATCCTTCAATAGATATCCCAATGTCTAAAGATACGAGATGATGGGTCGTGGAACCATCAAGGGATGATGAGATAGGGCGATGTAACACTAACTATCAATAGTGATACTTTGATAATCGTTTGGAAGAAGTTTTATTTTCTAGATGATTTGGTGGCTATTCCTCATAAAAGATCGTAACGAGCTTATTCTCCTCCGTCGGAGCACTCGTACCTTCTGAAACTTTTGTATTCTGAGATTTTTTATGTAAGTGTACCTCTTAAGGCTTTTTTCCTTTTGAGATTTTTGATGTACCTATACCTTCTGAGGCTTTTGCCTACTGAGATTTTTGATGTTCCTGCATCTTCAAGCTGCTATCGAGATATTTCAAGTACATGTACCTTCTAAGGCTTGCATACGAGGTTTTGTTGAACCCGACCTTTCTGGTTTTTGCTTATCGAGATTTTGATCTGTACCTTCTCGAGGCTTTGCATACGAGATTTTAATTTAATTGCATCTTTTAAGACTTTTGCCTTTTGAGGTTTTCGATGTACCTGTACCTTTTGAAGCTTTCGCCTATTGAGGTTTTTGATGTACATGTACCTTTTGAGGCCTTCGCCTACTGAGATTTTTGTTGTACCAGTACCTTCAGAGGCTTTTGCCTACTGAGATTTTTGATGTACTTGTACCTTTTGAGGCTTTTGTCTACTAAGATTTTTAATTTATTTGTACCTTCTGAGGCTTTTTTTCTTTTGAGATTTTTGATATACCTGTACCTTCTAAGGCTTTTGCCTACTGAGATTTTTAATTTACCTGTACCTTCTGAGGCTTTTACCTTATGAGGTTTTTGATGTACCTGTACCTTATGAATCTTTCGCCTATTAAGATTTTGATGTACATATACCGCCAGCTTTCTCCACTGGATTTTGTTGCCAGACATTCTAAGGCTTTTGTCTCTTGAGATTTTGATATCGGTACCTTCCGAGGCTTTTTCCACCGAGAGATTTTAATTTAATTGCACCTTACGAGGCTTTTGCTCGAGATTTTTGATGTATCTTCGGGCTTTTCTTTATGACATTTTTGATAAGTGGAGACCCTGTCAACCACTTATTCTCTTGGAGTCTTTCTAGTGAGGACCTTGTCCACTACTAGCTTCTCATCGAGACTTCCTCAGGGGCGTGCCTTCTAGGGGAGGAATCCATAAGGGATTTTTGACCTATCCGAGATAGTTTGTCAGAGTGTTACTCGGTGATATTTAACCTGTGTGGAAGAAGTCAATAGTTTTAACTCTCATCCAATTTTTTTTGTCAAAGTATGATGTTAACCTGTGTGGAAGAGGTTAAACATTTTGATTCTTCCGAGATTATTTGTCAGAGTATTACTCGATGACGTTAACCTGTGTGAAGTAGGTAGGTTATTTATCTGAGCTTTTACTCGGTGAGATTAACCTATGTGTAGTAGGTACAAAGTTATGACCCATCCGAGGTTGTTTGTCAAAGTTTTTGCTCGATGACGTTAACCTGTGTGGAGTAGGTGCGAGGTTTTGACCTATCCGAGCTTGTTTGTCAGAATTTTTGCTCGATGACGTTAATTTGTGTGGAAGAGGTCCAATCAAAATATCATTTTGTGGATGTAGCCAAAGTTGCTCGTAAACCTTGGTCTTATTTTTCCAATAGTATGATTGGAGAATCATAATTTTGAAAGTTATATCTCTTCTTAATGTTGAAATATTCTCTAAATTTGACTTATTTCTTGGGCTAATAATCAATTAGATGCTTAAGATATTAACATGAACTATCTTTTGAGATTAAGAGTTGCCCGCCAGTTTCCAACAAAAGTTAAAGAATCAGAGTTTGATGAATCTTCATTTTTTGCATGCGCTCCTCAAAAGTATGAAGTGCTCTATCTGGCTGGTGGTTTTGATCTTGTTGAGAAATTTGGTTGTCTAACATAATGAAGTAATGCGAATCAATTTCCTATAGACGACGCCAAACTGTTGGTTCCAGAAAACTAATTGCGGTAGAATAAAACTTCACGCCTTAGCTTCATTGGGAAATCTAGCATGCACGCATCCCGAATTTAAGCTCAAGTTCTCCCCGATCTCAGAGTTTCTTAATGACCTGGTTAGGCAGCGTGCATCCCGAATTCAAGCACTAGTGTACTTCCAAGCTTGAAAAATAGAGAGTATATTCATGAGTTAGCATCCTTCAACTGATATCCCAATGTTTAAAGATAAGAGATGATGGGTTGTGGAAGCATCAGGGGATGATGAGATCTGATGATGTAACACTAACAATCAACAGTGATACTTTGATAATCTTCTAGAAGAAGTTTCATTTTCTAGATGATTTGGTGGCTATTCCTCATAAAAGATCGCAACGAACTTATTCTCCTTTGTCGGGGCACCCGTAACTTCTGAGATTTTTGATGTATGTGGACCTTTTGAGGCTTTTACTTTTTGACATTTTTGATGTAGCTGTACCTTCTAAGGCTTTCGCCTACTGAGATTTTTGATGTACCTGTACCTTCTAAAGCTTTCACCTACTAAGGTTTTGATGTATATGTACCTTCTAAGGCTTTCGTCTACTAAGATTTTTGTTGTACCAGTACCTTCTAAGGATTTTGCATATTGAGATTTTTGTTGTACTTGTACCTTCTAAGTCTTTTGCCTACTGAGGTTTTTAATTTACCTATACCTTCTTTGATTTTGATGTACCTGTACCTTCTGAAGCTTTCATCTATTGTGGTTTTTGATGTACATGTACCTTCTGAGGCCTTCGCCTATTGAGATTTTTGTTGTACTTGTACCTTCTAAGGCTTTTGTCTACTGAGATTTTTGATGTACCTGTACCTTCTAAGGCTTTTGCCTACTGAGATTTTTAATTTATCTGTATCTTCTAAGGCTTTTGCCTTCTGAGATTTTTGATGTATCTGTACCTTCTGATGTTTTTTCCTATTGAGGTTATAAATTAACATGTACATTTTGAGGCTTTTATCTTATAAGATTTTTAATGTACCTGTACCTTCTGAAGCTTTCTCCTGTTGAGATTTTTGATGCCATGTACCTTCTGAGGCTTTCGCCTATTGAGATTTTTATTGTACCTATACCTTCTGAGGCTTTTGTCTACTGAAGTTTTTGATGTACTTGTACCTTTTGAGGCTTTTGCGTACTGAGATTTTTTATTTTCCTGTACCTTCTGAGGCTTTTGCCTTCAAAGATTTTTGATGAGTGAAGACCCTGTCAACCACTTGCTCTCTTCGAGTCTTTCTAGTGAGGACCTTGTCCACTAGTATCTTCCCATCGAGGCTTCCTCATGGGCGTATCTTCCATGGGAGGAATCCATAAGAGATTTTTGACCTATCTGAGGTTGTTTGTCAGAGTGTTATGCGGTGACATCTAACCTGTATGGAAGAAGTCAATAGTTTTGCCTCTCATTCGAGGTTATTTTGTTAAAGTATGATGTTAACCTGTGTGGAAGAAGTTAAACATTTTGATTCTTTTGAGATTATTTATCAAAGTATTACTCGATGACGTTAACCTGTGCGGAGTAGGTACAAAGTTATGACCTATCCGAGGTTGTTCATCAGAGTTTTTACTCAATGACATTAACCTGTGTGGAGTAGGTACAAAGTTATGACCTATCCAAGGTTATTTGTCAGAGTTTTTTCTCAATTACGTTAACCTGTGTGGAGCAAGTGCGAGGTTTTGACCTATTCGAGGTTATTTATCAAAGTTTTCGCTCGATGACATTAACTTGTGTGGAAGAGGTCAAATCAAAATATCCGTTTGTAGCTATAGCCAAAGTTTCTCCTAAACCTTGGTCTTATTTTTTCATGAGTATGATTGGAGAATCATATTTTGCAAAGTTATATCTCTTCTCAATGTTGAAATATCCTTCAAATTTGACTTGTTTCTTGAGCTGGTAATCAATTATATGCTTAGCATATTAACATGGGTGATCTTCTAAAATTAAGAGTTGCCCCTCAGTTTCCAACAAAAGTTGAAGAATCAGAATTTGATGAATTTTCATTCTTCACATGCGCTCCTCAAAGTATGAAGTGCTCCACTTGGCTGGTGGTTTTGTTCTTGTTAAGAAACTTGGTTGTCTGACATAATGATGTAATGTGAATTAGTTTCCCACAGACGATGCCAAATTGTTGCGTGCCAAAAAACTAGTTGTGGGAGAATAAAACTTTATGCCTTAGCTTCATTGGGAAATCTAGCACGCACTTAGATAGTTGAAAAGAGAATAAAAAACTTCAAGATTTTTACGTGGAAAACCCTAGGAAGAGGGTAAAAAATCACGGGGCCTAGTCCAGTAAAATTACTTCACTATATATCAATTTTCGAGTACAAAATTTGAATCTTCTCGATAGTGGGATTACAAGATTGTATGTGAGAAATCTTGATAATAAAAATTCCAGAATTAGGTTATAACAGCTATACGGTGGTAGGTGGACTATAACGGTTATGGTGGCGCAATGATAATGAGAATCGCAAATGTGATGATAACATCGAACTTCTAGTTCTCTCCCAGCTTTCTCCTAAGTTTTCTTATAGCTCTTTTCCCCTTCCATGATAAGAATAGGGTCCTTTTTATAAGATTATGAGAGGGGGCATTTTGGTCATTGTAGCCAAAATACAAAACACACTCTGGATGGTGTATTAATTCATTTGATCATAGATTTTTTTGGTGATTTGACCATTCAAATGATCTTTGGTGAGCTTAGGCTCGTTGGATTTGTATCGTGTCGATTTGACTATAAGCACGTCAAATTTGAAAGTCATCTGATCATCTATTCAGTGTCTTGAAGTTTCATATGTAACTTTTGAGCTTGATTTGAACTCATTTGGGCTCGATCTGACCCACTTCTAGCATTGTTGAACTCGTCTCACTGAGTTATTTAATTTGATTATATACATGCTTTAATTTGAGATTTATGCTTCATTTATAAATTTTAGAGGGATATGTCATATATATATATATATATATATATATATATATATATATATATATATATATATATATATATTTATTTATATTGAAGTTTAGGTGTTAGATATGTAAATACATAAGAATTGTGTGATATGTATGTAAATCCCCCAAGTTAGATATGTAAATCTCTTCACTCTTATGTTATCTCTAGAGGAAAAAAGCAATGTGGATTGAAATTTTATGAAAATTTTTGAATTGGATTGGAGAGGGAAGGCAAATGCTAGTGTAACGAGAGAGTGATGAGTTTCGTCTTCGCTTAAAAGAAAATACGAGCATTGCTTGCCTCAATGTTCACTAGGCCACGCCATCGCCAGTATCACTTGTTGGAAAACACCACAAGTCCTTTGTATCCCAACAAGTCCCATAACTCGAAGAAAACGCGTCATCAGCTGGGTTTGGAAAAGAATTTGAGATCTCATCTACAATTGGAGGCATTGTTGGGGAGCTAAAGATGTTATTGGACTCACATGGTTGTTTATGTGCCAGAGAAACCTATGGTGTACCCCTCTTTGACGTAGAGATCTGAAGCGATTTTGCAAGGTATATAAATTGGCTAAAATTTTAAATTAAGCCAGTTTTAAACCATAACTAACAAATTAGATATGTCTAAAAAAAATTTAGATTTAGGCATAGTCGCTTGTACCGTGATAAATTGATAATCTTCTGGAAGAAGTTTCATTTTCTAGATGATTTGGTGGCTATTCCTCATAAAAGATCGCAACAAGCTTATTCTCCTTTGTCGGAGCACTTGTACCTTCTGAAGCTTTTGCTTTCTAAGATTTTTAATATATGTGCACCTTTTAAGGCTTTTGTCTTTTGAGATTTTTGATGTACTCGTACCTTCTGAGGCTTTCACCTATTGAGATTTTTGATGTACCTGTATCTTCTGAAGCTTTCGCCTACTAAGATTTTTGATGTACATGTACCTTCTAAGGCTTTCGCATACTGAGGTCTTTGTTGAACCTGTACCATCTGAGGTTTTGCCATCGAGATTTTGATATACATCTTAAGGCTTTTACCTACTGAGATTTTTAATTTATCTGTACCTTCTGAGGCTTTTGCCTTCTGAGATTTTTGATGTACCTGTACCTTCTGAGGCTTTTGCCTACTGAGGTTTTTAATTTACCTGTACCTTATGAAGCTTTTATCTTCTGAGATTTTTGATGTACTTGTACCTTCTGAAGCTTTCACCTACTGAGATTTTTGATGTACATGTACTTTCTGAGGCTTTCGGCTATTGAGATTTTTTTGTACATGTACCTTCTGAGGCTTTTGCCTACTAAGATTTTTGATGTTCCTGTACCTTCTAAGGCATTTGCCTACTGAGATTTTTATTTTATTTGTACCTTCTCAGGCTTTTGCCTTCTGAGATTTTTGATATACATGTACCTTTTGAGGCTTTTGCCTTCTGAGATTTTTGATGAGTGGAGGCCCCGTCTACCATTTGCTCTCTTGGAGTCTTTCTAGTAAGGACCTTGTCCACTACTAGCTTCCCATCGAGGCTTCTTCAGGGACGTGCCTTCCAGGGAAGAAATCCATAAGAGATTTTTGACCTATCCGAGGTTGTTTGTGAGAATGTTACTCGGTGACATTTAACCTATGTGGAAGAAGTCAAAAGTTTTAACTCTCATCCGAGGTTGTTTAGTTAAAGTATGATGTTAACCTGTATGGAAGAGGTTAAACATTTTGAGTCTTCTGAGATTATTTGTCAAAGTATTACTCGATGACGTTAACCTGTGTGGACTATGTACAAAGTTACGACCTATCCAAGATTATTTGTCAGAGTTTTCACTCGATGATGTTAAACTGTGTGGAGTAGGTACAAAGTTATGACCCATCTGAGATTATTTGTCAGAGTTTTTGCTTGATAACGTTAACCTGTGTGGAGTAGGTGCGAGATTTTGACATATCTGATGTTGTTTGTCAGAGTTTTCGCTCGATGATGTCAACCTGTGTGGAAGAGGTCAAATCAAAACATCAGTTTGTGGCTGTAGCCAAAGTTGTTCCTGGACCTTGGTCTTATTTTTCTATGAGTATGATTGGAGAATCATAATTTGCAAAGCTATATCTCTTCTCAATGTTGAAATATTCTACAAATTTGACTTGTTTCTTGGGCTGGTAATCAATTAGATGCTTAGTATACTAACATGGGCGATCTTCTGAGATTAAGAGTTTCCCCTCAGTTTTCAATAAAAGTTGAAGAATCAGAGTTTGATGAATTTTCATACTTCGCATGCGCTCCTCAAAAGTTTTAAGAGCTCCACCTGGCTGGTGGTTTTCATTTTGTTGGGAAACTTGGTTGTCTGACATAATGAAGTAATGAGAATCAGTTTCCCACAGACAGCGCCAAACTGTTGCGTGCTAAAAAACTAATTGCGGTAGAATAAAATTTCACGCCTTAGCTTTGTTGAAAAATCTAGCATGCATGTAGATAGTTGAAAAGAGAATAAGAAACTCCAAGATTTTTATGTTGAAAAACCCTAGGAAGAGGGTAAAAATTCACCCGGCCTAGCCTAGTAAATTTGCTTCGCTATATATCAACTTTTGAGTACAAAGTTTGAATCTTCCCGATTACAGGATTACAAGGTTATATGTGAGAAATTCTAATAATGTGAATTCTAGAATCATCATGTACTATGACAGATGGTAGAATCTGTTGTTGGTGACAATGTCGATCGATGGACAACGATGGTGATAACAAACTTCAAACTTCTAGTTCTCTCCCAACTTTCTCTCAAGTTCGCCTATAGCTCTTTTCCCCCTCCATGATAAGAATATGGTCCTTTTTAAGATTATGAGAGGGGCATTTTGGTCATTGTAGCCAAAATCCAAAAACACTCCATCGGACGGTGTATATTGATTCACTTGATCATAAATAGTATTTTGGTGATTTTATCATTCAAATGATCTTCGATTTGAGTGATCTTAGGTTTGTTGGATTCGTCTCGTCGAGCCACTTGATTCGACTATAAGCATGTCAAATTTAGAAGTTATTTGATTATCTAGTGTCTTGAAATTTTATATGTAACTTTTGAGCTTAATTTGAACTCATTTACGACCGATCGCCTTAAGATTGTTGAACTGCTACCGAGTATTTAATTTGATTGTATACATGCTTTAATTTAAGATTTATGCTTTATTTATAAATTTTAGAAGAAAATATCATTTGCCCCTATTTTTGGATGATAAAACTTATTTCATCCAAAAATAAATTCACTTTAACTAAAAATTATTAGGATTAGTTATTAATATTTATTCATTATATTATATTATACTTTTATATATAAAGCGATAATTTACATAAATTATATGCATTGATTTCAGTTTGAAAAGAGTGGGACCACAAGCCCAAATTATATATATATATATATATTCATGTTACCGTGAGAGAGAGAGAGAGAGAAAGTAGGGAAGTAGTGGGCCCCATATTTTTTTTTTGGTTATAATCTTAGTAATGTGAAGAGTTTTTTTCTTCTATGTTTTTTTTCAATGAGGTATATAAAGAGGTTTTTTTTAAATGACGAATATGAAGAGTTTTTTTATTTTAAATATAAATAATTTTATCTTCTCTCTCTCTCTCTTTAGAAGATGAAAAGTTTTTTTTAAATTTTTTTTAATGAAGTATATGAAGAGTTTTCTTCATCATTTTTTTAACTTTTATCTTTTTAAAAGAATTTGAATAATCATTTTTTTCTAGTATAAATACCCCCAAAAGGGTAAGGGAAAACTCACACCTTTCTCATCAGATCGATCGAATTTGGAGGTGATCAACGCCCGTAGTTCAGCACGACAAGCTTTCTCAAGAGAGGCATCAACCGGCCCTCGTTGGCGACGGCGGCTATCGCCTACATATAGACTCCAATTTTCTCTCAAAATAGGCATTAATTGTCCTCATCGGACCGGCCGGTGCAGATCAGGTTCATATGACGAGCTTCAATTTTTTCTTTGAAAGAGCCAACCGCCCTTGTCGGACCGACCGGGTTTGAGGCACCGCGCTCAGGGTACTTGAGGCTCTCTCGAAAGAGGAGTCAACTGTTCATCGGACCGAGCCGTTCTGGCTGATCAAGGCCCGTAGTTCAAACGGCGATGCTCCGATTTTCCCTCGAAAGAGGCGTCAACTGTTCTCATCGGACCGACTGAGTTTGGATGCAATCAAGACTCATAGTTCATATGATGAGGCTTTGGATTTTTCTCAAAAGAGGCGTCAACTGTCTTCGTCGGACTGAGCTGGGTTTGGAGGAGATCAAGTCCCATAGTTCATATGATGAGGCTCCGGTGTGCTTCCGCTTTCTTCTCTTCGATAGCATCCACTTACCTGTATTATGATGTCGACCCTCGAGCTCCAGCTTCTCCCGATCTGAGTTTCCAACCGACTGGTTAGAGGCTGCATCTCAAGACTCCTTCTCCCGATCTTGGGGTTTCCAACTGACTTGGTTAGGTAGCGTGCATCCCGAATTCAGGCTCTTGTGTGCTTCCAAGTTTGAAAAATAGAGAGTATTTTCATGGGTGAGCATCCTTCAACTGATATCCCAATGTCTAAAGATACGAGATGATGGGTTGCGAAAGCATCAGGGGACTATAAGATTAGGCGATGTAACACTAACTATCAACAGTGATACTTTGATAATATTCTGGAAGAAGTTTCGTTTTCCAGATGATTTGGTGGCTATTCCTCATAAAAGATCGCAACGAGCTTATTCTCCTTTGTCGAAGCACCTGTACCTTCTGAAGCTTTTGCCTTCTAATATTTTTAATGTATGTGTACCTTTTGAGGCTTTTGTCTTTTGAGATTTTTGATGTACCCGTACCTTCTGAGGCTTTCACTTATTGAGATTTTGATGTACGATTTTTTGATCATGTACCTTCGAGCTTTCATCTTGAGGTTTTGTTGAACCTGTACCTTACCTTCCGATTTTTGATGTACTTTGCCTGCCGGGCTTTTGCATCTTGGATTTTAATTTACATTACCTTTAAGACTTTTGCCTTTTGAGGTTTTCGACGTACCTATACCTTCTGAAGCTTTCATATATTGAGATTTTTGATGTACATGTACCTTCTGAGGCCTTCGCCTACTGAGATTTTTGTTGTACTTGTACCTTTAGAGGCTTTTGCCTACTAAGATTTTTAATTTATTTGTACCTTCTAAAGCTTTTTCCTTCTGAGATTTTTGATGTACCTGTACCTTCTGAGGCTTTTGCCTACTGAGGTTTTTAATTTACCTGTACTTTCTGAGGCTTTTACTTTATGAGGTTTTTGATGTACCTGTACCTTATGAAGTTTTCGCTTATTAAGATTTTTGATGTACATATACCTTCTCAGGCTTTCTCCTACTGGGATTTTTGTTGCATCTGTACATTCTAAGGCTTTTGTCTACTGAGATTTTTGATGTACCTATACCTTCTGAGGCTTTTGCCTATTGAGATTTTTAATTTACCTGTACCTTATGAGGCTTTTGGTTTCTGAGATTTTTGATGTACCTATATCTTCTGAGGCTTTTGCCTTCTGACAATTTTGATGAGTGGAGACCCTGTCAACCACTTGTTTTCTTAGAGTCTTTATAGTGAGGACCTTGTCCACTACTAGCTTCTCATCAAGACTTCCTCAGGGACGTGCCTTCTAGGGGAGGAATCCATAAGGGATTTTTGACCTATCCGAGATTGTTTGTCAGAGTGTTACTCGGTGATATTTAACCTGTGTGGAAGAAGTCAATAGTTTTAACTCTCATTCAATTTTTTTTGTCAAAGTATGACGTTAACCTGTGTGGAAGAGGTTAAACATTTTGATTATTTCGAGATTATTTGTCAGAGTATTACTCGATGACATTAACGTGTGTTAAGTAGGTACAAAGTTATGACTTATCCGAGGTTATTTGTCTGAGCTTTTACTCGGTGACATTAACCTATGTGGAGTAGGTACAAAGTTATGACCCATCTGAGGTCGTTTGTCAGAGTTTTTGCACGATGACGTTAACGTGTGTGGAGTAGGTGCGAGGTTTTGACCTATCCGAGGTTGTTTGTCAGAATTTTTGCTCGATGACGTTAATTTGTGTGGAAGAGGTCAAATCAAAACATCATTTTGTGGATGTAGCCAAAGTTGCTCGTAAACCTTGGTCTTATTTTCCCAATAGTATGATTGGAGAATCATAATTTTGAAAGTTATATCTCTTCTTAATATTGAAATATCCTCTAAATTTGACTTATTTCTTGGGCTGATAATCAATTAGATGCTTAAGATATTAACATGAACGATCTTCTGAGATTAAGAGTTGCCCCCAAGTTTCTAACAAAAGTTAAAGAATCAGAGTTTGATAAATCTTCATTCTTCACATGCGCTCCTCAAAAGTATGAAGTGCTCCATCTGGCTGGTTGTTTTGATCTTGTTGAGAAACTTGGTAGTCTAACATAATGAAGTAATGCGAATCATATTCCTATAGATGACGCCAAACTGTTGGTTCCAGAAAACCAATTGCGGTAGAATAAAACTTCACGTCTTAGCTTCATTGGGAAATCTAGCATGCACGCAGATAGTCAAAAAGAGAATAAGAAACTCTAAGATTTTTACGTGAAAAAACCCCAAGAAGAGGGTAAAAAATCACGGGCCTAGCCCAGTAAAGATGCTTCAATATATATCAACTTTGAAGTACAAAATTTGAATCTTCCTGATAGTGGCATTACAAGGTTGTATGTGAGATAATGAGAATTCCAGAATCAGGTTACAACAGCTATACGATGGTAGTTGGACTGAAATGGTTGTTGGTGACAGTCGGCGATGATAATAGGCAGCGATTGGTGACAACTGTGGTGATGACGAACATTGAATTTCTAGGTCTCTCCCAGCTTTCTCCCAAGTTTTTCTTTAGCTCTTTCCCCCTATAACAAGAATAAGGTCCTATTTATAGGATTTTGAGAGGGGAATTTTGGTCATTGTAGCTAAAATCCAAAAACACTCAATCGGACAGTGTATATTGATTGATCATAGATAGTATTTTGGTGATTTGACCATTCAAATGATCTTTAATTTGAGTGATCCTAGGCTCGTTGGATTTTTCTCGTCGAGTCGCTCAATTCGACTATAAGCACATCAAATTTGGAAGTCATTTGATCATCTAGTTAGTGTCTTGAAGTTTTATATGTAACTTTTGAGCTTGATTTGAACTCATTTAGGCTCGATCTGACCCACTTCTAGGATTATTGAACTCTTCTCATTAAGTCGTTTAATTTGATTGTATACATGCTTTAATTTGAGATTTATGCTTCATTTATAAATTTTGAGGGAAATATCATTTGCCCCTCTATTTTTGGATGATAAAACTTATTTCATCCAAAAATAAATTCACTTTAACTAAAAATTATTAGGATTAGTTATTAATATTTATTTATTTTATTATATTATTTTATATATATAAAGTGATAATTTACATAAATTATTTTATTTTATATATGCATTGATTTCGGGTTGAAAAGAGTGGGATCACAGACCCAAATTTATTATATATATTTCATGTTGCCGGGAGAGTGAGAGAGAGAAAAAGAAGGGTAGAAGTGGACTCCACATTTTTTTGTTCTAATCTTAGTAATGTGAAGAGTTTTTTTCTTCTTAGCTTTTTTATTGAGGTATATGAAGAGGCTTTTTTTTTAAATGAAGAATATGGAGAGTTTTTTTATTTCAAATATCAATAATTTTATCTTCTCTCTCTCTTTAGAAGATGAAAAGATTTTTTTTTTAAATTTATTTATTATTATTTTAATGAGATATATGAAGAGTTTTCTTCATCATTTTTTTAAAGAATTTGAAGAATCATTTTTCTAGTATAAATACCCCCAAAAGAATAAGGGAAAACTCGCACTTTCCTTATCAGATCGATCGAGTTTGGAGGCCGTCAAGGCCCGTAGTTTGTACGACGAGGCACCGGTTTTCCCTCGAGAGAGGTATCAACTGTTCTCATCGGCCCGACCGGGTTTGGAGGTGATCAAGACCCGTAGTTCATACGGCGAGGCTCCAATTTTCCCTCGAAAGAGATGTCAACTGTCCTCCTCGGACCGAGTTGGGTTTGGAGACGATCAAGGACCGTAGTTCATACGACGAGGCTCTAATTTTCCCTCGAAGTATCTCATTGGATCGGCGGGTTTATAGGCGATCAAGGCATTAGTTCATGAGTGAGCTCCGGTTTTCTCTCAAAAGAGCGTCAGCTGTCATCGTCGACCGACGATTTGGAGGCGATCAAGGCCAGTATTTCATACGACAAGGCTCCGATTTTCTCTCGAAAGAGGCATCAACTGTCATCGTCGGACAGACCCAAGTTTGGAGGCGATCAATGCCAGTAGTTCATATGATAAGGCTCCGGTGTGCTTCAGCTTTCTTCTCTTTAGTAGCCTCCACTAATCTGTATGATGGTGTCGACCCCTCTCATAGGCTCCAGTTCTCCCTGATCTTGTAGTTTTCAACTGACCTGGTTAGAAGGCGCGCATCCCGAATTTAAGTTCAAGTTCTCCCCGATCTCAGGGTTTCTTACTGACCTGGTTAGGCAGTGTGCATCCTGAATTTAGGCACTAGTGTACTTCCAAGCTTGAAAAATAGAGAGTATATTCATGAGTGAGCATCCTTCAACAGATATCCCAATGTTTAAAGATACGAGATGATGGTTTGCAGAAGCATCAGGGGACGATGAGATTCGATGAAATAACATTAAGTATCAACAGTGATACTTTGATAATCTTCTAGAAAAAGTTTCAATTTCTAGATGATTTGGTGGCTATTTCTCATAAAAGATCGCAACGAGCTTATTCTCCTTTATCGGCGCACCCGTACCTTCTGAGATTTTTTATGTATGTGTATCTTTTGAGGCTTTTACCTTTTGACATTTTTGATGTAGCTATACCTTCTATGGCTTTTGCCTACTGAGAATTTTGATGTACCTTGAGCTTTAAGCTACTAAGGATTTTGATGTACCTTCTAAGCTTTCGTCTAAGATTTTTGTTGTGCAGCCTAAGGATTTTGAGATTTTTATTTGTACAGACTTTTTCTTTCAGGTTTTAATTTATCCTCTTGAGATTGTTGATGTACTGCTGTGAAGCTTTCATCTATTGTGGTTTTGGAAGTGCATGTACCTTCGAACCGTCTAAGGTTTTGTTATACTTGTATCGAGGGCTTTTGTCTACCTTGAGATTTTGATGTACAGCCTAAGGCTTTTGTCTCTTGAGATTTTAATTTATCTCAGATCTTACAGGCTTTTGCCTTCGAGATTTTGATGTATCTGTACCTTCTGATACTTTTTCCTATTGAGGTTATAAATTAACTTGTACCTTATGAGGCTTTTATCTTATAAGATTTTTAATGTACCTGTATCTTCTAAAGCTTTCTCCTGTTGAGATTTTTGATGTCATGTGTACCTTAGGGCTTTAAACTTGCTTTTATTACTATACAACCGAGGCTTTCCTCTTGAGGTTTTTTGATGTATTTTGTACCTCGAGGGCTTTTGCATACTAAGATTTTTTATTTTCCTGTACCTTCTTCAAAGATTTTTGATGAGTGAAGACCCTATCAACTAGTTGCTCTCTTCGAGTCTTTCTAGTGAGGATCTTGTCCACTAGTATCTTTCCATCGAGGCTTCCTCATGAGCGTATCTTCCATGGGAGGAATCCATAAGAAATTTTTGACCTATCTGAGGTTGTTTATCAGAGTGTTATGCAGTGACATTTAACCTGTATGGAAGAAGTCAATAGTTTTGCCTCTCATTCGAGGTTGTTTTGTCAAAGTATGATGTTAACCTGTGTGGAAGAAGTTAAATATTTTGATTCTTCCAAGATTATTTGTCAGAGTATTACTCGATGACGTTAACCTGTGTGGAGTAGGTACAAAGTTATGACCTATCCGAGGTTGTTTGTCAGAGTTTTTGCTCAATGACGTTAACTTGTGTGGAGTAGGTATAAAGTTATGACCTATCCAAGGTTATTTGTCAGAGTTTTTTCTCAATTACATTAACACTTTGGAGGCGGTGAGGTTTTACCTATTCGAGATTATTTTTCAAAGTTTTCGCACGATAACGTTAACTTGTGTGGAAGAGGTCAAATCAAAATATCCGTTTGTAGCTATATCCAAAGATGCTCGTAGACCTTGGTCTTATTTTTCCATGAGTATGATTAGAGAATCATAATTTGCAAAGCTATATCTCTTCTCAATGTTGAAATATCCTTCAAATTTGACTTATTTCTTGAGCTGGTAATCAATTATATGCTTAGCATATTAACATGGGTGATCTTCTAAAATTAAGAGTTGCCCCTCAGTTTCCAACAAAAGTTGAAGAATCAGAGTTTGATGAATCTTTATTCTTCACATGCACTCCTCAAAGTATGAAGTGCTCCACCTGGCTGGTGGTTTTGATCTTGTTGAGAAACTTGGTTGTCTGACATAATGAAATAATGTGAATCAGTTTCCCACAGACGATGCCAAATTGTTGCGTGCCAAAAAACTAGTTGTGGTAGAATAAAACTTCACGCCTTAGCTTCGTTGGGAAATCTAGCACGCACTTAGATAGTTGAAAAGAGAACAAAAAACTTCAAGATTTTTACGTAGAAAACCCTAGGAAGAGGGTAAAAAACCACGGGGCCTAGTCTAGTAAAATTATTTCACTATATATCAATTTTCGAGTACAAAGTTTGAATCTTTCCGATAGTGGGATTACAAGATTGTATGTGAGAAATCCTGATAATGAAAATTCCAGAATCATGTTACAATATATACGACGGTAGGTGGACTATAACGGTTGTTGGTGGCAGTCGGCAATGATAATAGGTAGCGATCAGCGGCAACGATGGTGATGACGAACTTCGAACTTCTAGTTCTCTCCCAACTTTCTCCTAAGTTCACCTATAGCTCTTTTCCCCCTCCATGATAAGAATAGGCTCCTTTTTATAAGATTATGAGAGGGGTGTTTTAGTCATTGTAGCCAAAATCCAAAAACACTCCATCAGACAGTGTATATTGATTCATTTGATCATAGATAGTATTTTGGTGATTTGATCATTCAAATGAGCTTTGATTTGAGTGAGCATAGCCTCGTTGGATTTATCTCATCGAGCCGCTCGATTTGACTATAAACACGTCAAATTTGAAAGTCATTTGATCATCTACTTAGTGTCTTGAAGTTTCATATGTAACTTTAGAGCTTGATTTGAACTCTTTTGGGCTCGATCTGACCCGCTTCTAGCATTGTTGAACTCGTCTCACTGAGTCATTTAATTTAATTATATACATGCTTTAATTTGAGATTTATGCTTCATTTATAAATTTTAGAGGGATATGTCATATATATATATATATATATATATATATATATATATATATATATATTGAAGTTTGGGTATTAGATATGTAAATACATAAATTGTGTGATGTATGTAAATCCCCAAGTTAGATATGTAAATCTCTTCACTCTTGTATGTTATCTCTAGAGGAAAAAAGCAATGTGGATTGAAATTTTATGAAAATTTTTGAATTGGATTGGAGAGGGAAGGCAAATGCTAGTGTAACGAGAGAGTGATGAGATTCGTCTTCGCCTAAAAGCAAATACGAGCATTGCTTGCCTCAATGTTCACTAGCTTGGCCACGCTCGTCAGCAGTATCACTTGTTGGCAAACACCACAAGTCCTTTGTATCCCAACAAGTCCCATAAGAAGAAAACGTCATCGCAGTTGCTGTTGGAAAAGAATTTGAGATCTCATCTACAATTGGAGGCATTGTTGGGGAGCTGAAGATGTTATTGGACTCACATGGTCGTTTCTGTGCCAGAGAAACCTATGGTGTACCCCTCTTTGTCATAGGGATCTGAAGCAATTTTGCAAGGTATATAAATTGGCTAAAATTTTAAATTAAGTCAATTTTAAACCATAATTAACAATTTAGATATGTTTAAAAAAAATTTAGATTTAGGCATAGTCGCTCGTTTAACGGGCGACTAGCTTGCCACGTCGACTCCAAAGTGGCCTTGCAGATTTCACTATTTAGTTAAGAGCCAGTCGCCCATTAACTCTATACGTCCTAGAGCTAGTCGCCTGTTAAACGAGCGACTAGCTTAGGTTATCAAAATGGGGTTGTTGGCCCCATTTTCCTTTGCGTGACTCGTTCAAAATCCGACAGCAACCCTCACGCGTGTGACCCCTGATTCAGTCCTCCGATTGCGACCCAATACCGACAACCGGCCTCCCTGGTCGACACATACCCTCCCCCAGCTGACA
Organism: Cymbidium sinense; assembly: GCA_021442155.1. Classification (NCBI taxonomy): domain Eukaryota; kingdom Viridiplantae; phylum Streptophyta; class Magnoliopsida; order Asparagales; family Orchidaceae; genus Cymbidium; species Cymbidium sinense. Next base: position 289,769,934 of record CM038215.1, read on the forward strand.
GCGGCTCCCCACGCCTCCAACCACCACCCCTTAGTCGATAACGGCGTTTCCCGCGTCCAACATCTTTCCCCCTTCGTCCAACAGCATGTGGAAGGCGAATAGGGGCTTCTAGCGAAGTTTCCGGTGGCTCCATTCGTTGTAGTTAAGCTTCCAGTGGCTTCATTCCTTGTTCGTAGTGCATAGTACATCGATCTTCCTTTCCGCATGGTAAATCCCTACTATTTTCATGTGTAGTTGTTTAAGGCTATCTTGATTGGGTAGAATTAGGCTTGGATTTTAGTTGTTAACTGAGCTAGATTTAAGTTAATGCTTGAAATTCGTGATGCATTGCTTTTCGCCAATATTATTATTTATTAGCTTGAGAATATCAGGTTGGATCAAATGTAGGATTTGATGAATTAAATTGAAAATATGTTTTAGTTTCAACCTATGAGTTTATGTTCGAGTAATCATAGGATGTTTGTGTGGGAGTTGAAGCAATGTGGAAGAGGAATGAGATGAGGATGAGGTAGTTTGAGGAGAAGAATCAATTAATTGTTGCTATGGTGAGGAAAAAATGAAAGAAGAGTTTGAATTTGAGACTATTAAAGAATTTGGTGGCTATTGTGGTGGAGAATATGATGCAGTAAATAGAATAAGAATCAGAGTATAAGAAGATTGTGGTGATGGAGAAGGAATGAAGTATTGATAATCAATTTTTCTTATTCTACGGTGGCGAACTAAGTATTGATAATCAATTTATTCCAACTTACGTTGGTGGTCAAAATTGTCCGATTAAAGTTGAATAGCTCAACACCTTAATGGATTTGAAACAAAAAAATATGAGATCGCTACACATTGATTCAGAGCGTCACACAGTTAGTCTATTATGTCATCATCCGATGGGGAATGGATTTGTAGCGTCAGTTATTTCTGATGATGAAGTTTGTGATATTATACTGGACGAAGCTTCTCGTCAGACATTGTTGTTCTATGCGGAAGTTGAAAATGCTAATATTGCATCTACATCAGCTGATCCTTTCTTAAGGCCGGTAGATAATCTGTAAACCTTTAAACATAATTTCATCTCACATGCCACCTTAATGACACAGAATAGTTGTAAATATATATTAGAAGCTTTGCAGGGACTTAAGGCTACAGATGCATGTTAGCGACACACGTTATAGACTGGAGCCTGCAGAGGGTGTCTCATAGGAGGAGGTTTTTGGCCATGCGATAGAGCTATATGATTTAGGTATCGAGCTATCTACATATGCTGATCCAGGACTATCTATATATCAGCCTAGTTTGAAGTCACAACCGCTATGTACCCCATCACAAGACTGTCCTAATCAGACACTGCATGATGATATACCACAGGTTCATGGAGAACCTACATTGGAGGGTCACCATCAACTGCGTGATCATCCATAATGTGCACTTGATCAGTATAGATCTAGGAGTGGTACAATTCCACGCAGATGACAGAGACGATAGCTGTTTAGGATATTGCTACTTACTTGTCTGGAGTACATATATTTATTTATTTTTGCTATCTGTCACATATGTTTTATTTTTTGGACTGTCCTATGGTTGCATTTTTTATTATCTGTACCCTATATTAGATTGTTTCATATTTATGTTTCTCTATTTTTTATCTAATACTAGAATCACAAAAATTGCTTAATAACTTGTTCACAACAAGAAGAAGAAGAAAAAGCTTTTATCCCATTATGTGTGGTCAGCTACATGAATCTTTTTGATCTATTATGTATTATTAAGTTTAAGAGGTACTTTTCTATCACAACAGGCGGATGCATTCCTCCACTTCAACCATCAACTGAATTCAACTAATAACATCTCCATTTATTTCATTATCATTTTGAACAATAGAGCCTATATATATGAATCGTTCACTCTTTTTAACGACTTGTTCACCCAATGGACTCCCTCTCTAGTCTTATCAACAAGAAGAATGCCATCAGCAAAAATTATACACCAAGGTACATCTTCCTGTAAATGCATATTAAGCATATCCATAACTAAAGTAAAAAAGATAAAGACTTAAAGCTTATATTGCATGTAATCCAACTGAAATAAAAAAATATTTTGTCAATCCTCCTTGTATTTGGACACAAGTAACAACTCTAGCATATATATCCTTAATGACTTGAATATAACTAATATTAACTCCTTTCTTTTCTAGAGCTCTCTAAAGAACATCTCTTGAAATTTTATCATAAGTTTTCTCTAAATCAGCAAATATCATATGTATATATTCCTTATTTTCTCTATACTTCTCCATCAAACCTCTTAACAAATGTATAGCATTCATAGTAGATAAATTATTTTTTTTAAAAAAATACTTGTATGCTAAATAGGGGAGTAGCAGCACCACGTCAGGTTTGACGTGGCAAGTTTGTCGTCCGTTAAAGGGGCGATTATATCTAAATTTTAAATTTTTTTAAACACACTTAAATTATTAATTAAATTTTAAAACTTACTTGGCATATAAATTCTGGCCACATCGCAGCCGGATCCTTTATGGAAGCTCTTTTCGGCTTTTTTTCTTCATTCTGTCGAAACTTCTGATATGGACTGACCGTAGAGAACAGTAATCCGACAAGCATAATGAGAATCCCGCGATCAGAAACCCATTGAAGGAGTTTCCGATTCCTATACCATTCGCTGGGTTACACGTTTACAAATTTGGAAATAAAGGAAAACGAGAGATAAGCAAGTTGCAATGAACTGAATATTGATATGAAAATTTTGATCTTTATATGCAGTTCACTGTTGTTATTGTTGGAGATGTGAAGTTGGTTAATTTTTCGCAACTTAGGGTTGAAGCTGGAGTTAATTTGGGAGAGTTAAGGGAGAGTGATGAGTCTACGTATTTAAAATTGAGGATATATATATATATATATATATATATATATATATATATATATATATGTATATCATAGAATTTTATATATTTACATATTTAATATTTAAATTTAAATTTTTATATATATAACACTATAATTTTTAATATCAAATAAAAAATATTATTATTATTTATTTATTTAAAAGTAAAATACACTTTTTTAAGCACAATAAATATTTGATAAGTAAATATTTAATTTTAGATGTTAGATATATAAATAGATAAAAATCAAGTGGTGTGCATGTAAATCTTTTAGGATGTTAGAAATATAATTAGAAAAAGTTTAGGTGTTATATATATAACACTGAAAATTCTTGATGTCAAAATGTCGATTCAGTGGTAACTCACCAAATCTTTAAAATATAATTGAAAATTTGTGATATCGGTCTCACAAATTTGAAGTGTTTATAGTCAATCGAGGTGTCTTGACGCGGATCAAAACAAACACATCTCCTAATTCTGACTTCATTTGATTATTCAAATACTTATAATACATGAGATGATCGAAGGAATCATTTCAAGCCGTTCGATGGAGTGGTTTGGATTTTGCATATATTTAAAGAAACGTCACTCATCTAATCTATAAATAACTCCTCATTCTTCATGAGGAGCCGAAGTTTGAAGATCATCCGGCATGTCGTCTTCACTTTCGGCGGTCGACCAGCCCGTCGGCCACCACCGCGGTCGTTCTTGCCACCACCCCGGTCCTCGCGCCGTTAACCACCATCGGTCATCGCATGACCGTCACCGGTCGTTGCCGTCAACCACCGTCGCCGGTCGTTGCTGTCAACCACCGTGCTGGTACCCGACCACCGCGGGCGGCGCGCCGGCCACCACCATTGATCGCCGTTGTCATCGTGTCCGGTCATCACGTAGACCACCGTCGGCGGTCACCGCCGCCACCATCGCCGATCCGCCGTCACCACTACCATTGATCATCACGTCATCGACCCGCGTCGGTCACCATAGTCATTTGCACCGGCGTCGTTCGCATATCCGTGGTCATCACTTCTGCCTCTATCACATTATCGGCAATTATCTACAGCTTTCTGTAGCTGTTGTTACCTGATTCTGGGATTCCCATTGTCAGGTTTTTCTCATATACAATTCTGTAATCTCGTATCGGGAAAACTTTGTACTCCGAAATAGATATATAGTGGAAAATTTTTTTTGCTAGGTCAGTGGTTTTCATCTTTCACGGGATTTTTCACGTAAAAGTGAGTTTTCTTGTTAAATTCTTCTCATGTATGTCTTGGATCTCATAACAAAGTTAAGATAAACTTTTATTCTAATAATTAATTTTTTGGATATATCTATATATATATATATATATATATATATATATATATATATATATATATATATATATATATATATATAGATATATATGAAAGTTTAAAGTGGTATGTATGAAACTCTCTTTTGTTTTTTTTAATTAAATTCTGTACATTATTTTACTTAATCTCTCTCCCTTTTTTTTTTTTTTTTTGTTCCTTCTAGGCTTGTAAAATGTTTTGCTTTATGTTAATGAATTCGGACCGAGGCCCCATATTTTTTCTATTTAAAAAAAAAAAAACCCTTAGGCTTAGTGCTCAAGTTGCCCTGTTAGGTAGCCTACCTACCACCATTTTGCATTTTTTTAAAAAAAACTAAATTTATAATTTTGGATTTTAGTATGAGGGATTAGGATAAGACTAGGGGGTAAAGGAGTGTTTATTTGAAATTTATTTTGTTAGTATTCAGTTTGTGTTCGAAATATAAATTTTAATATTAGGTCGCAGTTATTCTAAATGGCTCTTATCACCGAAATGGAATAGTCAGAAAAATCTGTAGAGGAGGATTGAGCGCAATTTATCTTTTGTATAATAAAACTTTAACCATTAAGTCACTTTGTATGATATGTATATATATAATTTTTTATTTCGAGTTAAATCGGAGAATCGATCCAACGAATGATTGTTAAGTATTCTGTTTATAAATTGAGCTTAAAATATTTATTCATATTCTGCTCACTTAATTAACGAATGAGCCCAACATAAATTTTTTTTAGTCTTAAATCAGACTCGCAAGCGCTATGCACTTTATATCGTAAAATATTAATTCTGTTTTACACCCTATAAATTATGAATATTATAAATTTGAGAAATGTAGGAGGCAGTTTTTTTAAATTCTTTTTAATTTTATCAATTTTAAAATATGTTTTAATGAATGATAAAATTGATTTTCCAAAAAAAAAAAAAGGATAAATTGATTAGATTATTTTATTTTGGTTGACCGAAATATGTATAAATAAAATAAAATATCGTAATAACGTACGAAAATAAAATCATGATTATTTTAAAATACATTATCTGTGTACATACTATTAAGTGCTACAAAAAGTGCAATTAATGACTCTAAAATTACTTCTTTTAGCTTTGTAAATATAATAATCTATTTATCTAATATAAATGCATTTATAATTAATCATTAAAATTGATATAGTACACTCATTACCATTTTAATTATTATATTGAAATAAGAATATTTTTTGAAAATAATTAAAATTTAATTGAATCACTTGAGACTTTGTTTGATAGTAAGTATTTTAGGATTGATTAATTTTATGAATGTTGCTTAAAATAAAAAAAGGAATTTAAATATTTAAATATTTGTTGTTTCACCATGCAAAATAAAGAGGTTAGAGAAATGTTACGAGGCGAATATGATTTAAATAGATTGGGCTAGAAAAAATGGATTGTGTTGGAAAAGTTTTATATAATAATAGATATGAAATCTAGCACACATTATTTAAAATGAACAGAAAACTAATATTTACGTGAAAATCTCGAAAAGAGGAAAAAATCACGATAGAAAAGCTTCCACTATATATTTGTTTGAGTACAAGTTTTCCGATTGATTAAATAATTATATATGAGAGAAGATGACAATGAATCCCAAAATTAAACAATAATACCATATAGCGTTGATGTAGCAGTTAAATAGTAGATGATGGTGAATAGAATCGACGATGAAGTCGTCATGATGGTGACAACGATTGATGGCGGCAAGTCGGCTGGCTAGATAGTATGGTTAACCGTCGGATGACACCATTGTGTTTGAGGATTTTCAAGCTTTAGATCTCTCTCCTCTCTTGTTCTCGTATGAAATGAGGCTATTTATAGGTGGAGTGGTGTCTAAATACGAAAATAACTCCACTTCATGACTGACTCAAAATGATCCCCTTGATAATATGATGTATTTTGTGTATTTGAATGCTCAAATGATGTAATTATGATATATTGGGCTTGTTGATTTCGTCAAAATGATTTGACTATAAACACTCCATATTAAAGAGTCGATTGATAATAAACGCGTTTGATTTGTCTTGATGCTTTGAATTATTTTGCCAAGATTCATGCTTCTTTGGAATTTTTTATATGCATTTAAATAGATTAGGGTAGTATCACGGGATAAGGATAGTGTTGGAGATCTAGAATATACATAATAATAGATTTGATAAGGTTAATACTGAATTATTTTTATATGTGACATGCTTGAATTTATGTGATTATTTCGTAGCTTTTGATAAGAAAAAATTGATATGTTTGGCTAAATTTTATCCTCCAGACTTTTCAAAAGTTGACACTATTATTTTAGATGACCAACTTGAGAATTATATTATTGACATTAAATCTAATGATGCATCTTTGAAGTTAAACTAGATTGGAGAACTTACACAAAAATTAGCGGAGACAAAGAAAAATGATGTTTATTCTATTGTATATTTGCTAATAAAGTATGCTTTGATATTGTCAATCGCTACATCAACTATTGAATGAGTATTTAATGTAATGAAGATCATAAATAATCTTTTATGTAATAAATGGGAGATTCTTGAATGAATGATTATCTTGTTACACATATTGAAAAAGATATAGATAAGGGTATTGATAAAGAATTAATTGTACAATGATTTTAAAATATGAAAACTCTAAGAGAGAAATTATATATGATATGTAATGTGAAGAAAATTTATGTTATTGAAAGGTTTAGTTTTTTATTTTTGTTATATGAGATGCTTTAATTTTTATTTTATATAAAAGTGCATTATTTTTAATCTTATTTTGCCCCCTCTAAAAAAAGTTTGCGAATCAAACACATAAAATTAGATATTTACTTATTTAGTATTTTTATGCTTATGTATATCACTTTAAAAGTGAATGATGGTGGTATTTTTGATATGATATTAAAAATTTTGGTGTTATTTATATGAAAAAAAATTAAAGTTTGGGTATTATATTTATAAATACATAAGAATTGTGTAGGGTTGAGAAATTTGCTTGAAGATCGTTAATCGCTCGAAAATTGGCTCATATTTTGGCTCAAATCGAGCTAAACGAACTGAGCTATGAGCTGAATTGTTGGCTCGATTTTTTATTCGAGCCGATTTCGATTCATACATAAATTGACTTGTTCGATTTTCGAACGGATCGAATGCTAAATCTTAGGGTCATTTCACGGTGATTTTGAGTGAGATCAAGCTTATTTAATGAACAATGGATATCTAACTTAGGATCGAGATTATAATTTACAAGTTATAATGAGGGTTTCACCGTTTCAGCCTTTGATGCTTCGTGACTTCTTTTTCTGTTTCTTATCTTTGTGGCTAGGGCTGAGAATGATCCTCTATTCTTTGGTCCTCAGGCTTCAATGCTTCGTAATTTATTCCTCAGCCCTAGCGGCGGGCTCACAGCCGATCCTCTCTGAGTCGTAGTGTTTGCATTTTTGTCTTTGGCACAGACTCATTGTTACATTCGCAACTTCGCTCAACCACTTGATTTGTTTCTTTTCCCTAGACTCATTTTTCTGGCACAAATAGTGAAAGTATTGGTAAAATTTCTTGGTTAGTTTATGACATAGATGTATGTTGGTTATTTTTTTATATATTATAGTTTCAAATCTTGATAACTCTCGATGACACTATTGTTGGCTTTCGATTTTTGTTGGTATCAGTTTCACAGCTTGGTAGTTGTTAGTCATGAAGAAATATTTTAAGGGGATTGTTATGTGCTTTGAGGAAAGTTATCTTGCTATTAGAGCTTTCAGTTTTTTGGTGGTATCAATATTTAGAGCTCTTGATTTGCTCATTTCCTTTGTGTTCTGTAAAAATAATTTTAGAGCAGAACTTATAGTCCTTTCTTGGATGCTCTCGATTTACTCTTGTCCTTTAACTATGCAGTAAAGTAAAGTGGAGCCTGTGAATTGTGATTCCTTTCATGTGAAGCTTTTCTCCTTTCTTGGATGCTCTCGGTTTGCTATTGTCCTTTAAGTATGTAGTAAAGTAAACTTAGTAAAGTGGAGCCTGTGGCTGTGGGCTGTGAATTGTGATTCTTTTCTTGTGAAGCTTGTCTCTTTTCTTGGATAATCTCAGTTTGCTTAGTTGCTCTTATCCTTTAAGTATGCATTTATAAGCTGTGATTCTTGAATCAGTTAGACGCTCTTGTTGTGGTATTAAACTATTTTAATGTGTAATCGCTTTAAATGTGTTAAATTTTTTTTGGATGCTCTGCTCTTGTTGTGGTATTGAACTATTTTGAACATTAGTTTTACATAAACCTTTTTTTAACTATGTTACTTTTACAAACTTTGATGATCCATTTTTTTTTTCTGATATTGGATCTATGGATATTTAGTACATCGTTTAGATCATTTTGTTCGGTTAACATGAAGTCATCTCTTATACATGTATCATTTAATTTCTTTTTTTCACTTGAGCAATGCTTTACTATTTTCATCGTTGAGAATGGTTACAGTAAAGCAAAGATATGAAATCATCTTTTATATATATGTCATTTAATTTATTTCACTTGAGCAATATTTTACTATGCTCATCGTGGAGAATAGTTTCTGCAATAGATATCTGATAAAATTGGAATGAATTAGATTTAGAAAAGTTCATAGTTATGGTTTACTTAAACCTTTTCATAATTATTTTGGTTTCAACTTAATGATTGGTTCATGATCAAATTAGAAGATTGAATTCTTAATTTCTTTGTTGGACATCAAGTTTTTTCATTATTGTTGTCTTCATATCTTATTCTCAAACATTTTTTTTGTTCAAAATCATTTTTTTACATATAAATTTCAAATATTTGCTAAATTTCATGCGAGTCTATAATTGAATCATAGTATTTTTGTATAGATATAATAGAAAGTCACTCTCAAAGTAAATCAAATAGTTCTTCAACTCAACTTCATGCTGAAAATGCAAGAAATGCTATTGAAAGTATGGATGGAATTACTTCTGTAAATGATATAAAGGGTAAAAGATAACGTTCTGAAATTTGTCAACATTTTATTGAAATATTTATCTTAGAAAAAAGAAAAGTCATACAGAAGTACCAATACAACTATTGTGTTAAGTCTTATGTTAAACAAAAAATTAGTACTACATCTCAATTGAGTAGACAGTACAAAATGAATAACTATAGTAGAAATAGTGTAAGAAAAAAGAGACAAAAGTTTTTTGATCTTATAACTGAGGACCTTAAAGAACCTGAATCAATTTCTTGTTTGTGTGTTTCAACTGCTTATGATCATAACATAATTAAAAATATTATTATTATGATGATCATTATTCATGAATATCTCTTTATGACAGTTGAACATTTATGGTTTAATATTTTGTTGAAATCTACATATCCAAACTACCGTAAAATTTCTATATTTGGTATCAAAGAGTGCATGAAAGCATAAGTGGAAAAGAAAACTTAAAAAATTCTTAAATTAAGAGAGTTTCTCTTACTAGTGATTGTTAGACATCAAGCCAATAATTGGTTATATGTCTCTCACAATGCATTATATTAATCCTGATTAGAAATTGCAGTCTAGGATAATCAATTTTTGGGATTTAGATCCGTTGAGGTGTGATATCTGAAGTCATTTATGAAAGTTTGTTGCAATGAGGTATTCAAAATAAAATTAGCACTATTACTTTGGATAATGCATCATCAAATGATATAATAACTAGAAACTTGAAAGCTTTATTTACTAGGAGGTTTGGATTTATGATAATGGGAGATTTCTTTCTTGTTTGTTGTTCTGCTCATATTTTAAATCTAATAGTATAGAATGACTTGAAAGAAATTGACAAAATAATTGAGAAAGTAAGAGAATTAATCTTATTTATAAATCGATCTTCTTACCGCTTACACAAATTTGGTGAGATTGCTAGACAAATTGGTTTATCCACAATAAAATCATTATGCATTGATGTTCATACACTTTGAAACTCAACATACAAAATATTGTAGTCTGCATTTTACTACAAAACTGTTTTTCCAGAATATGCTTTACGAGATCTTAATTATATATGGTTACCTTCCGAGGAAGATTGGAATCAATTTGATAAGATTATAGAGTTGCTTCATATTTTCCATCGAATAACTGAAATTTTTTCTTGATCCAATTATCCTACCATAAACAAGCTTCTTCCAAATCTAATACTAATTAAGAAAACCTTTAGATAGAATGTTTATCGATACTATATTCATTTCTTATATGACAAACACCATGAAGGCAAAATTTGATAAATATTGGAGATTGTTCATTGTTATTTTCAATTGTACATTAGATCTCAAGATAAAATTATTTGTCATTAACTACTACTATCCATAGATTTATGGTAATAATATTATTGATGAGAAAAAGGATGAAGTTAAACAAAAATTATTTGAGCTTTACTCTTTCTATGTTGCTGATAAACAACATATAACTAAAGAAAATACTAGAGCAACCACTATAGAAGTTGAAACAACATATACAATAAAAGGATGTCACAGTTTGTTTGATAATTTGGCTGAGTTATATGATTTTATAGACTATACTGGCCTTTTAGTTCTACAGAAGTCTGACTTAGAATTACACTTAGAGGAAGCTTGTGTTAAATGTCCTGATTCAGAATTTGGCATTTTAGATTGGTGGAAAATGTCTGCCATGAAGTACAAGATACTATCTAAGATGACAAAAGATATTTTTAGAATTCCAATAACTTCTGATTTCTTTAATGTGGTGGTATCTTAGTGATTATAAAGTTCTATTTCACCAAAAATATTGGATGCCTTCATATGCAGTGGAAATTGGATTTGAGCAGCATACAAAAAATCAAAAGAGCATATGGTAATGTTTTCATTCTTCTAATTTTATAGTGGAATTACTTGCCATTTAATTTTTTTCAAAAATGACAACGTCTGCTTTGCATTTTTTGTTTGACATTTTAACTAAAAAAATTTAGCTGTATTTGTACCTGAAAGCTTGATTGTGGATTCGCAAATATGAAATTCAGTATCGTAACAATTTACTTATATAATACTATAGGTTTAGCGTAACATTTCTTTTTTTGCAGCTTATTGAAGACTTTAACTATTTTGTGGACATTTATAATATATTGTATTACTGTATTAGTGATATTATCAAATTTACTAATGTTTTTCTACTGTTTTATATATTGTAAAATATGTTATTAATTTTGGATGCCCAATGATAAAATTATACTGAGATGATTATTGATGCAATTTTTGATTTTTAGTCCTACAATATGGTGGATTTTGATTTTTAAATATATTAGTTTGGTCAATGAAAAAATTTGAGATCATTCAGGGTGACAAAATGCTTCTCAGTTTTGTGCTTTGAAATTGTGGCTTACTTTCTCAAATTATAGCATTTAAAGTGGCTGAAATTTTTTATAATGTTGTTAGTTACTCTAATATTTGAATGTGAAGGAAATGGAAGGCTGAAAGACTTGTTTCAACTATGTTAGAGTGTTATTTGTACATTTTAGTTGCTATTCTAATGCCATCATAGAAGTTTCCTAAACTTTTGAACTCATTTTGTATTTTGATATAATTGAAGTTAATGCTTTTCAATGTCATATGTAACCCTTAAAAATAGCGACCATCTCAGTATTTTGAGAGCAAAAAAAAAAAAAAAACTCATTCAACATAATTTTTCTCTTATATTATCAGTGAATTAGATTTCAATTTCATTCCACTTCATTGTGTGTATTTTATTTCTTATATTTAACTTTTATTCCATACTATATCTTTGGGCTTTGAAATACTCCAATTTATGTAATTAAGTTACTTATAAGTGCTTTTGTAATTTGAGTTCTCCTTTTATTCTATGTTCTCCGATTCCTGTAATCTTGTGGGTTACAGCTCTATTATGTTACATGGATATGTAACATGTGGGATGTAGCTTGTGTCTTTTCCAATTCTGAACTCCAAATGTCATCTCATATGTTGTTGTTGTCCTAAGATTAGGCTTCTCAGGTCTTTGTCTGTTTGTGCACTTGATCGACAACAATGTTGGAGGCTTGGAGCTCAGGTATTTGTTTTAATTCATAATTTTGATGTTGATTACTTTAGTAACTTAGCTTGATGTATTTATTTTATTTCATAATTTGAGTTCTCCTTTTATTCTATGTTCTTCAATTCTCTGGAGCTCTCTTTACAATTTTACTGTAACAGTTTGTCTTTTCCAATTCTAAACTCCCAAATGTCTGTTATCTCATATCTATTGACTGTTGGAGGCTTGGAGCTTGTGGTATTTCTTTTAATTCATAATTTCTGTTATTCAGTTACTTCAGCAGTTGGAGCTTAAGGTATTTATTTTATTTCACAATTTTTGTTGTTCAGTAAATTCAGTTGGAGTTTGTGCTTTTTATTTTATTTTTCTAATTTGTTTTGTGAAAGCATATAGTGGGGGGCCGGAGGTTATCAAAAAGTTGGAGATTTATTTGATTTACTTATTTGAGAATCAGGACTATGACAAGAATAACATAAGTTTGCAATTTCAATTTTTTCCAACAAAAATTTCTGATCCATTATTGGTGGCTCTCATTGGACGGCCAGACAACTTCACGATTCTATTTTAGGGCTTTCTATATTTTAACGATGCTATCGGATGACCTCGACAACATGGAGTCTACAAGTGGATTATTGAAATTTGTATAGATTGCGGATACTTGAAGATGATTATAACTCTCTCTGAGTCCCAATAGTCAATTTAAATATGTAATATTGATATTGTCTTTTATTTATATTTTTTTGTAATTTGATTTGCTGTATTGACTAAACACAATTAAATATGTACAATGGAAATGAATTGTAAAAATTTCAGTTTATCTGTGTATTAATATGTACAGTAATATTATCTTTAATTGATTTAAAAATTATAAGTGTCCTATTGATTTACATTTCAATTTTACATTGTTAATCCAAGAAAATTTCACACTTAGTTAAACCAAAATGAGCCAGCACGTTTATATTTTCGATCCATATTCGAGCAAAACATTATTGGACTTATAAAAGCGAAATTTCAATTGCTTTTGAGTTGGATTGGTGATCAGTTTGATCCAAGTAAAGCAATGAGTACAAGTTACGATCTGAATTCGAGCCAGAATAAAATTAATTTAAGCGGATTTTGAGGCGGTCCTGGATCGGCTCAAAATCGGATCTCTCAGCCCTAGAATTGTGTGATATGTATGTAAATTCCCCAAGTTTTAAATATATCATATATATCATTTTCTATCACAAATGTAGACTCTCTTCACTCTCGTGTTATCTCTCCAGAAAAAAAGCAGTGTGAAATGAAATTTTATAATTTTTTTCGAATCGGATCGGAGAGGGAAGGCAAATGCCAGTGTAACGAGAGAGTGATGAGATTCGACTTCGCCTGAAAGCAAATACGAGCGTTGCTTGCATCAACGTTCACCAGCTTGGCCACGCTCGTCAGCAGCGTCACTTGTTGCCGAACACCACAAGTCCTTTGTATCCCAACAAGTCCCATAGCCCGAAGAAAACGTCATCGGAGTTGCCGTTGGAAAAGAATTTGAGATCTCATCTGCAATTGGAGGCATTGTCGGGGAGCTGAAGATGCTATCCGACTCATATGGTCGTTTCTGTGTCGGAGAAACCTATGGCGAACCCCTCCTTGACGTAGAGATCTGAAGCGATTTTGCAGGTATATAAATCCCGGCCACATCGCAGCGGGATCCTTCATGGAAGCTCTTCTCGGTTTTTTTCTTCATTCTGTCGAAACTTTGGATATGGAATGTAGAAAACAGTAATCCGACGAGCATAATGAGAATCGCGCGATCAAAAACCCATTGAAGGGTCCTATACCATTCGTTCGGTTACACATATTTACAAATTTGGAAATAAAGAAAAACGAGAAATAAGAAAGTTGCTACGAAGTAGAGGTGTCAAAAAATACCTAACACGATAACACAACTCAAAAATTCAAGTTAGGGTCAAAGAAATTGACATATTTAATTATTTGGGTTGAGTTTGACTTGACTCATTAACCCTAAATTAACTCGATTAATTGTTAATTAATTTTTTATCCATAAACTTCAATTATTTTTTACTTGTGATTAACCTATTTTGATGCTTTTGACCTAATACGTGTATAAATAGATCATTTTGGGTGATGTTAATTCATTTGATGGCCGGATTAGGTTGAGATGTTGGCTCGTTTAATAAACTTCATTCAAATTTATGTTAGTTGGACCAAAACCGTCGACATGACACTCTATGAACTGAATATTGATATGAAAATTTTGATCTTTGTATGCAGCTCACTATTGTTTTTATTAGAGATGTGAAGTTGGTTAAATTCTCACAATTTAGGGTTGAAGCTGGAGTTAATTTGGGAAAGTTAAGGGGAGAGAGATTTTTATGTATAACATTACAATATTTAATATCATATCAAAAATATTATTATCACTTACTTTTAAAAATTTTTTTTTACAATTTTAGATTTTAGTATGAGGGATTAGGATAAGAACCATCGTAAAATATCAATTCTTTTTTTACAACCTATAAATTATGAATATTATAAATTTGAGAAATGTAGGAGGCAGTTTTTTTTAATTTTTTTTAATTTTGTCAATTTTAAAATATGTTTTAATGAATGATAAAATTGATTTTCCAAAAAAAAAAAAAAGATAAATTGATTAGATTATTTTATTTTTGTTGACCGAAATATGTATAAATAAAATAAAATATCGTAATAACGTACGAAAATAAAATCATGATTATTTTAAAATACATTATCCGTGTACATACTATTAAGTGCTACATAAAGCGCAATTAGTGACTCTAAAATTACTTCTTTTAGTCAGCCAGTTTAAGCTTTGTATATATAATAATCTATTTATCTAATATAAATACATTTATGATTAATCATTAAAATTGATATAGTGCACTCATTACTATTTTAATTGAAATAAAAATATTTTTGAAAGTAATTAAAATTTAATTAAATCACTTGAGACTTTGTTTGATAGTAAGTATTTTATGATTAATTAATTTTATGAATGTAGCTTAAAATAAAAAAAAAACGAATTTAAATATTTAAATATTGGTTGTTTCACCATTCAAAATAAATGTAAGGAATTCTTTTATGCTTGGTTGGCTATTAAATAAATCTATTAATGTTTTAATTCAATAAATGTATTAATATGATATATTTTATGAATGTAATATGTGTATAAATTAATATTAAATCATTAATTTAATTTAAAATTTTAAAACCTTTATATTAGCATAAAAATGTATAAAATTGTTAATACCATATTATCCTACCTTATTTTATATTAAGTATTATTTTTAGCATAATTTAATTAGTAATAAAATTATAAATCTAAATAATAAAAGTTCTTGTAGAAATGGGTGGCATTAAGGTGCAATCATGATAGGATTTGAGGAAGATAGTGCTGTTTAATGACATGGTATTACTGATGGGTAATGAATAATGAAAATTTTATGATTTCAGTGATTGAAAAGGAGCCTTTATAATATTTATAATTGCTAGAATCTAAGAGTGATTTTATATACAGTAAAATCTATCTAAAGTAATACTATCTAAAGTAATATCCTATCTAAAGTGATAAACACGACTCGATTCTCAACTATATGATATTGTATGTATTGTATCTGCCTAAAGTGATAACCTGTCTAAAGTGATATCCTACCTCTGATCCCAGCAATATCATTTTAGACAGGTTTTACTGTATTTTATAGTCACATATGACATCTAAAATCAAAGAGAAATATAGCAAATCTCAACCTTCCGCCATTGATTGTGTGGGATGGTGATGCTATGGATAAATGTGGTATTAGAAAGTTAGAGTAATGCTACGACTCGAATATGATTTAAATAGATTGGGGTAGCATCAGGGGATAAGGATCCTATATACATCATAATTGCTAGAATTCAAGGATGAAATCTCCATTCTTTATGTGATAATATGAGATTTTTCTAAAATTTAGTAGCGCAAGAGAGCTAATCTTAGCTTCTTTTGGTTCCACCACTTTGTATAGGATGAGTGATGTGTGGTGAAGGCAGTTGTGACATTAGAGGATAAAGAATAATGCTACAAGTAAATAAAGTAACATAAAGGGATTATGATTTCATTAGGGTTATATAATATATAGTTGTGAGAATTTAAGGATGAAAATCTATATTCTATTAATTAACATGTGATTTTCTAAAATATAAGGGAAGAGAGCTAACCCTAATCTCTAGTTCTATGACTACTACTACGGGATGAGTGACATCAGGGATGTGGGTGACAATAGACATTATAAAGAAAAAAAATAAAATTTGCAGCAAATTAAGTAAGTTATAGCATCGATTTTTGAACTGATGGGAAGTATAGTATGTCTCATGATGAATATGATTTTAGTAAATTTGGGTCGCATTAAGCGATAAGGATTATAGCAGGAATGATTAGATATTATTAGTGGTGTCATGTTATAACTCAATGAAAAAATGACGGCATATATGCAATAGATTTCATTTAATTGTATGTTATGATACACAGATAAGAATACGGGGATACAGACACAACATAGACACGTAACATTTTTATTTTTAAAAATATGGGACATGCATTTGACACGTTATATATATATGTTGCGTGGTGGAAAACTAGTTGCGGTAGAGTAAAAGTTTATGCCTTAGCTTTATTGTGAAGTCCAACACACACACAAACGTTTGAAGAATTAATAATAAAACTCCAGAAATTTTATGTGGAAAATCTCGAAAAGAGGGAAAAAATCACGCCTAGTCCAATAAAAAAATCTTTCACTATCTCTTTGTACAAAATTCTCCCAATAACGGATTACGAAATTGTATGAGAAGGACTAACAATGAGAATCCCAAAATCGAACAATGTATAGCATGATTAGGTTAGCGATTCTAGTGATAGTAGATGATGGTGAACATCGATGATGGTGGTGATCGGCGATGGTGATGACCCGGCCGGTAGTAAAGTGTCAAACCGGGTGAGTGCAGTTCGGTCGACCGATCCGACACAATAAGGTTGACGAACCGTCTTTATGAAACGGTCAAAACATCAACCCGAACCTGACCTGATTTCAACCCGATTGACCCGACACGACCAAAATGATCAAAAGCAGGTCAAAATCGGGTAAATTTCAGGTTGGCGGGTCAATTTCAGGTCAAATTTGAGTTTGAGGGTCAAAATCGAGTCAATTTCAAGTTGGAGAGTCAACCTGAACCCGGCCCGAAAATTTTTCGGGTCAACCTAAACCCAGATTTTTCGAGTCGGGTTCATGTCGAGTTGTCGAATTAGTCAATTTTGACACCAGCGGTAATAATAACGAGCGGTGGCGGGTGGCAGACGGCCAGCAATGGCGGACGGTGTGGCCGGCCGACGGCGGCGGTGGTGGCGATGTGATCGGCGGCAGTGACAGCCGTGATGGCCGGCGGCGGCCGGTGGCGGTGGTTGGCGGTGGTCGGCGGCAAGTCGAGTGTAACACGATGCTTGGAGGATTTTCAAGTTTTAGAGCTCTCTCATCTCTTTAACTTGGTCTCCCCTCATGTGAAGAATGAGAGGTTATTTATATATTGAAGGAGTGACGTTTCTGTAAATACATGCAAAACCTGTACCACTCCACTCCGTTGGACGGCTCAAAATGATTCCTTTGATCATTTGATGTATTTTAAGCATTTGAATGCTCAAATGAAGTTAGAATTATGAGATCTTGAGGCTTGTTAGATCCGGCTCGTTGACATGCTCAATTTAACTATAAACACTCTATGTTTAAGTGCTATTTAGGGATTTAACTGAAATCCCAAAGTTTCCAATGATATTTTAAGTGCTTCATCTCAACTAGTTTCAACTTAGGATCAGCTTGCTTTCGACATCAAGATTCGTGCTTCGAGTACTAGAATTTTTAGTGTCATATCAGTTGCCCCTTATTTTTGGATGACATTATCTCAATCATCCAAAAATATATATGCCAAATACTTGAAAATAATAAATTCTTCAGTGAAATTTGCGGGTACATTAATCATACATTTTGAGAAAATAGATCTTCATGAGAGCACAAGATTATGATCCGGAGTCTGGTAGCGGTTGTATTAATGCAGTACGGCGCGCAAGGTTTTGGTTATGGATGGACATTCTGGTGCTTAGCGCCATGGCGCGTGGTGGCAGATCACGGAACTTGCGGGCCGGCGGGTGACGAGTGTGGGTTAGAATGACAAACGCAGATCGCGAGCTGCGTGTGAGTTTGGTCGTGAGCGGTGGAAAGCTTCTGGTTGAACTCGGGCTGGTGGTCACCGGGCATCGGAGGAAGCGGGAGGTTGTGAAGCGGGCGGCGTCCACGCGCACACGTCAATGAGCAATTTTAGGCGATTTTTTGGTTTTGCTATTTTACCTTTTTGCTATAGGTCTATAAAAAACAGGGCCAGAAAGAACACACCTTATATACTCTAGTGCTCATCTTCTTTGAGAGAAGTCGCTTTGAGACGATCAAGTGTTCATCTGACGAGGCTCCAGCTTTTTCTCGAAGAGGCGTTGCCCTTATTGGACCGAGCCAGTTTGGAATCAAGGCCGTGGTTCATACGATGAGGCGATTTTCCCTCGAAGAGGCGTTAACGCCGCCGTCGGAGGGTTGGTGATCAAGGCGTAGTTCATATGGCGAGGCGGTTTTCCCTCTGAGTCAATTGCCTGTCGTTGGACCGGGTTGAGACGCGTAGCTAGTTCACGGCGGGTCCGATTTTCCCTCAAAGAGGCGTCAACCGCCCTTGTTGGTGGCCGGGTTTGGGATCAAGGCCCGTAGTTCATGAGGTGTCGTTTTCCTTCAAAGAGATGTCAACTATCCTCGTCGGACCACTGGTTTATCAAGGTATCGAGGCTCCACTTTTCCCTCGAAGAGGAGTCAACTTTCCTCGCCGGTCCGAGTTCGAAGGCGATCAAAGCTCGTAGTTCATACAGGCTCGATTTTCCTCGAAAGAGGCATCAACGTCGTCGATCGACCGGGTTCGAGGCGATCAAGGCCCATATCGACGAGGCACCAATTTCTCCGAAAGGCGCCAACCGTTCTCGTCGACCGGGTTCGAGGGCGATCAAGGCGCTCATACGGCAAAACTCCCGTTTCTCGAATAGCAAATCGCTGTCCCCGGACCGTTCGGAGGATCAAGGCTCGTAGTTCATCTGGCCGATAACCGGCAAGCGGTCGGTGATGATGATGATCGGTTAATAATGACAACGGTCGATGGTGGTGACCGAGGAGATGGCGACGATAGTCGGCACGGTGGTAATGTGATGAAAGCGGTGGGCACGCGGTAGTTTGAGGGTGGTAGCGGCAAGCAGATGGTAGTCGGCATGGCGGCCAGCGTCGGTAGTCGGTGGATGACGGCGGCGATGGTTGGACGATGACCGTCGGTAAAAACCGACGGCTCGTAGTTCCTACTTCTTCGTAGAAATTGAATTTCTTGAAACTTCAATGGATGGTTCAGATAACCAAGATGGCGGGGAAACGTTAATTAGGAACCATCATTTGAGCAACTTAGAAAGTCTGATAGATAATTTCAGAGTATCATTCTCCATGATGTTAGTTGATGTCGTTAACTGTGGGATAGAATCGAATCTGGGATTTTGACCCATCCAGGGTTGTTTGTCAAAGTGTTACTGATGACATTAACCCGCGAAGAGGTCGAATTGAATGGATTTTGACCCATCCGGGTTATTTTTGAGTGTTACCGATGACATTAACTATGGAATGGGTTGAATTAAATCCTAAGGATTTTGACCTATCCGAGGTTGTTTGTCGAGTGTTACCGACATTAACTGTATGGAAGTCGAATTGGATCCGGTGACCTATCCGAGATTGTTTGTGAGTGTTACCCGGACGTTAACTCTATGGAAGAGGTCAAATCCGGCGGATTTTGACCTATCCGAGGTTGTTTTTCAGAGTGTTACCTGATGACGTTAACCTGTATGAAAGAGGTCAAATTGAGTCCGCTAAGGATTTTTGACCTATCCGAGGTTGTTTGTGAGAGTGTTACCCGATGACTTTAACCTATATGGAAGACATCGAATTGAATCCCGAGAATTTTGACCTATCCAGGTTGTTTGTCAAAGTATTACTGACATTAACTGTATGGAAGAGATCAATCAAAACATCCGTTTGTGGTTGTAGCCAAAGTTTCTTCTTAACCTTGGTCTTGTTTTTCCATAAGTATGATTGGAAAATCATAATTTATAAAGCTATATCTCCTCTCAATCTTGAAATATCCTCTAACTTTGACTTATTTCTTGGGATGATAATGGATTAGATGCTTAACATATTAACATAGGCGATCTTCTGAGATTAAGAGTTTCCCCCCAATTTTCAATAAAATCTGAAGGAACGAAGTTTGATGAATCTTTATTCTTCACTTGCGCTCCTTAAAAGCTTGAAATACTCCACCTCGATGGTAGTTTTGATCTTGTTTGGAAACTTGGTATATACAGGATGAAATAATGAGAATCAATTTCCATGCGTCATATGCGTGCTAAAACCCGGTTGTGGTAGAGTAAAAGTTTACACCTAGCTTTATTAGAGTCCAAGACACCGAGCGTTTGAAGAATAATAATAAAACTCAAATTTTACGTGGAAAAATCTCGAAAAGAGAAAAAATCACTAACCTGGAAAAATCTTCCACTATGTATCTTTTGAGTACAAAATTCTCCGATAATAGGATTTAATTGTATATGAAAATGACTAACAATGAGAATCCCAAATCAACAACATATATATGGTTAGGTTATAATAATTGCTAGTGGTAGTAGATGATGGTGAACAATGATGATGGTGGTGACCAGCGGAGATGATCGGTCATGGTTGGCGGCGGTGATGAATGGCGATTGCGGATCGGCGGCGGCAGCGATACCGGCGGTGGCCAAGCGGTGAGTGCGACGGCGATGGTTGGCGGCAATGGAGATGGTCGGTCAGTTTTGTCGATTATGCTTGGAAGATTTTCAAGCTTTAGAGCTCTCTCTCTCTCTCTTTACCTCTCATGAAGAAGAATGAGAGGCTATTTATAGATTGGAGAATGCATTTCTGTA
This sequence comes from Cymbidium sinense, assembly GCA_021442155.1. NCBI lineage: Eukaryota > Viridiplantae > Streptophyta > Magnoliopsida > Asparagales > Orchidaceae > Cymbidium > Cymbidium sinense. Next base: position 289,791,251 of record CM038215.1, read on the forward strand.
AATACATGCAAAACCCATACCACTCCACTCCATCGGATGGCTCAAAATGATTCCTTTGATCATTTGATATATTTTAAGCATTTTAATGCTCAAATGAAGTCAGAATTATGAGAACTTAAGCTTGTTAGATCCGACTCATCGAGACACTCGATTTGACTATAAACAATCCATGTTTAAGTGCTATTTAGGGATTTAACTAATATCCCAAAGTTTCCAATGATATTTTAAGTACTTGATCTCGACTAGTTTCAACATAGGATAAGCTTGCTTTCGACATCAAGATTCGTGCATAGATTTTTATATCAATATATATATATATATATATATATATATATATATATATATATATATATATATATATATATATATATATATATATATATATATACTTAAGTAATTTATTTTATTGTACTTTAATAATCTTAATGAGTAAAATTTATTATCAATTCTAAATTTATAAATTTAATTACAATTTTTTTATAATTTTAATTATCAAATCTCATTCTCTAAATTTTCAAAACTCTCCACAATAATTTAAAATATTAAAAACTATATTTAAGATATTTTTTTTATGTAGTTTTAATTCAATTATTTAGAATTTAATTTTTTAATAATATTATTTTAATCGAATACTTACCCGTATTAGACGTGTGGATCATTCATGTTCAGATATGTGTTAGGCTCTTATTTTTCAAAGTATCATTGCATCATAGATTATAGACATAGGTACATGGTAGAAAAAGATGAGTTTAAAATTCACTTGATTTTAATAGAAAATGCACTCCAAAATAAAATTTAAAAGGCCATCAAGAAGGCTAAAGTCAAATAGACCATCACAACTTATTATTATTATTATTATTATTATTATTATTATTAATCATATGATTTGTTGAGCCATCTCAAACCAATAGAGGTGATCCAGTAGAACAGTAGCTTATAAATAAATAAATAAATAAATAAATAAATAAATAAATAAATATATATATATATATAGAATGGGAGATGGTAGAAAGTCTTTTCTCGTCACTCGTTCCAATTAGCTGCTCCAAAATCTTGCTGAAAACACTTGTTCGGTGCCACTAAAATAAACCTGGAGAAGTCACGAAACATTTTTTACTTTGTTTGTAAATTTATTTTTATAAAATTAATATTCAGATAAAATATTTGAAAAAAATTAAAATAACACTATTCGGGTGGTGGCTTTGTTTATTCTTAATGATTTGAAAGGAATTAATAATCTGTAAATATGAATATTTAAATTTTGTCTAAGAAAATATTTGATTGTCTGAAAAATGTAATGTAAAAATAATAATGTAAAAGAAAGTCAATATATTTAGATTACTTTAATTTTTTGGTTGAAAATTTTACAAATATATGAGTTTTATTTCTGTTTGATTAAATAAATATAATGTAAAATACTTTAAAGATTTTGGGTATGAGGAGAGTGGCGAAGCGGTATGGTGATAAGCGATAACGCGACGGTGAGTGATGACGGTGGCCGTCGATAGTTAATACTTTATATATTGGCCAAATAGATTTAAATCATCAAATTCAGTAAATTAACTTTTGATGAATTTCAAATACATTCATCATTTTTTATTTTAATTTACATCGTATCAAATGCAAATTGAAATCCTTAATTTACTTTATTTTATTTTACTTTTCCTTCCAACCAAACAACCCCTTAATAAATAATTAATTTTTCAGTGTATCCCACGTGCAATTATCCTAATTAATTCTTTTTTTTTTAACATTAAAGTAAAATTTCATTAAGGATACATCTTATTTATTTCTATTTAGTAAGATAATAAAGCAAAATTATAAGTAAATCTCTTATCACTATTATTAAAATATGCCTTTAAAATATTATATTTTAGAAATTTAAAAATATTAATCAATTAATTAATTTTTTAAAAATTTCATTGGCAGGCACAAGATTTCTTCCACATAAAACTGCCGTACCTCACTAATTACACTCACCAACCAACCCACCAATCATACAAATTATTTAAATGGCGATAAATGGGCCCCACCGTTGGGCCGAAGTCATCCTCTCCACCAACCCCACCCACTCTCCACCAACGTCGCAACCTTAACCTACATTCATTGTATAATTTTCGTAAAAATCATTTTGGCTATCAAATTTGAATTTTAGCACAAAGCGTAGATATTCCCTTTGAGTTTGACGTCAATTTGACTTTGAAAATTAATTTTGAAGTTAAACGAGTTTTATACTATACATATATATAAAGAAATAATCATCATAATATTTAATTTTATTATTATTAAACTCAAATGAGCTGAGCTAAGTTGTATAGATTTGCTGATGATCAAATATTAAGAATTTATTTATACTATAGTATGAAGACGTAATAATTGTTTATGAAAAATAATAAAACATGTTGTATATATATATTTTATTTTAAAAATTTAAATCAATTTTTTGACAACCATCATTCTCATGTGATATAAAACACAACTTAACGTCCTACCTTTTTAAAATGTGGCTAAGATAAAATTACCAAAATAGCAACTGTGAATTTTTGCACATTGCAGCTCTAAATGAAGTCTAAATCTCTTGGGTTCAATGTTTAGTGAGTGTGCTAACAGCTTTTGATAGTATTAATGCACTGTGATTGCGCTACACTTATCAGGATGTAGCTCATATAACAATATCTTAGCTTATCATAATTCTTAAAATCTCGAATGCTTTTAATTATAAAACATTTATAATGTATAATTGCTTTGAAATAAATTAATAGTTAGATCCAAATAGTGGTCTATCATTACATTCAATAGGCCTATATTCCACTATTATCAGAGTCACTTATTTTCACTTTTTATTACACCTCAATAAATTTCTTTGATGAATTATAATTTTATAGAAAAAGTATTTTCTTTGAATTAACTATGGTTTATCCTTTATTTTGGTCAAGCATTAGTTTGGTTAACTATAGTTTGCTTCCAACAAATCCCTCCCTCCTATGTTTTGTTTATGACTTTGAGAATTAATTTTTTATATGTAAAGTTTAACATAATTTATTTTAAGATTTTGGAGAAAAATCATCAAAATAACATACTGTTATCTAAACCTAGTTAGAACAATTTGTAAATTCATAAAAAAATAATTATAATATTAGTCTTTTATTAGATAAGTCAAAATAATTTATTCTTTATTTTCTTCCACCATTTTTGAATTATTATTATAATATTTTATACTTTTAAACTAAATGTAAATAATTTTTTTGCTTAATATTATATTTTTTAGTCATTATAAAATTAATATTTTATTATTTTTATTTGTCTGATTTCATAATTTTTGTTTTAGTCAAATTTGTAAGAATGGATGTTAGATATCTTAATATTGAAATATATATTTTTTAAAATAACCCATGCCCAAAAAAAAAAAAAAAAAAATATCCAACGCAGCTCCTCATTGTACATAAGTAAAATCTCCTTGTTATAAGATCTCATACGTTCTTTATGATTCGTGAAAACATGATACAATTAACATCACAGAAACGTTAATCCATTCTTACAAATAGGATCGTTACCTAATTTTCCATCCACCTACCGCCTGCTGCTTTCACACCTATAAATACACCCCACTGTCACCCACTTCACACCAAATTCCGGTTAATAAAATAGTGGGAGTGCCTGCAATCCATCGAACTCCAGCGAATGGCCCTCTCACCCTGGACCGCCGCCGTTGCTGCAGCGGCGATCATCATCTCGGCGGAGATCTGGCGGCGTCTCCGCTTCCGTCTCCCTCCCGGCCCCCGGCCATGGCCGGTTGTCGGAAACCTCTACGACATCAAGCCTGTTCGATTCCGATGCTTCGCCGAGTGGGCGGCGAGGTATGGTCCGATCATGTCAGTGTGGTTTGGGACGACGCTGAATGTTGTTGTATCGAGCTCGGAGCTGGCGAGGGAAGTGCTCAAGGAGAAGGATCAGTTGCTGGCTGATCGTCCTCGGAGTAGATCGGCTGCTCGATTCAGCCGAGATGGGACGGATTTGATATGGGCGGATTACGGACCTCATTATGTGAAGGTTAGGAAGGTCTGTAATCTGGAGCTGTTTTCGCCGAAGCGACTTGAGGCGTTGCGGCCGATTAGGGAAGATGAGGTCACTGCGATGGTGGATTCTATTTACCGGGAGGCGACGCGAAAGGGTAATTATCTTTGTTCCTCGTTTTCCCTTTATTTCTACTGTTTTTACTGTGGGTATTTGGATAGCAATTAGCAAATAATTATTAGGGAACGTGATTTATAAATTTATTGTGGTTTGATTATTTTAATTCTAAGAATTGGAATCCGGGTGGTTGAGGCTTCAAGCAGGTGTAGTAGTTGAGGTGTCCACGAGATTTGTTGACCCGACATCTTTCAAGACTAGTGTGACATGTCTTTTTTATATATATATATACTTGTATTATTTATTTCGTAAAAGAAGGGAATCACTTATCCAAATTAAGCCAGGGTTAGTAGTTCACCGATCTAATTCCAAATCAATCACAGTTCTGAATTAAATTATTAAATTAAAGTGTGGTCGATGATTATTTTATTTTATATATTCTTTTTATAATTTATTATCTAGTATCCTTCCCAAAGCCATGATTAATCATTTATCCCCACTGCGTTCAAATTAAGCACGACCCTGCATTAATTCATTGATTTTTAAGTTAGATATTTGAGATTTAAAAAAGTTCTTTAATTGTATTTAAGATGATTAGCGTGAAAGAATGCTTAACTCAATAATTAATAGAGAAGAGTATTTATTTTCCTAAGATTTTGAATTTGAGTCACATATTTTATGATTTATGATTTATTATTTTTAAAATAAAAGTTATTGACCGGAATGACCTATTTAGCATAATAATTGATTTATAATTAACTACTTTTTGTTTAAATTGTTAATTTCAAATTAATCACGCTTCTTTATTAAGTTATTGATTTTAAGAAATGTGTTTGAGATTATGCAAAATTTTTTTTGTTTAATTATAACTATGATATGATTAGCTTGAATGATCCAGTTGATCTATATGTAGCTTTGATGGTTATCTGAATGGTAGTTGAATTATAATTCGCAAGAGGATTAGTATTTGAGTAAAGCAATTGTACCTGTTTTATGATTGATTAATTACCTTATTGTCATTTGCCAAGTCTTCCCCAAATTAATATTAGTTTCAACCCGTATTTAGCCTTATTATCTATGAAGAACAAAATTGCTGTAAATCTTTTTCTGGACTTGGCCAGATTAAACCATACCTTGGGTTGACTTTAGACAGATAAAAACATTCAAAGATATTTCCCAGCAGGCACGACCAAAGTTGTATTTCTCCAATGCGAAAAAAAGGGGATCTTCAGTTATGAACATATTAAAGGCATTAGGATTTATGATTGTTCCCTGTTATTGAAGTTCCCACAAAATCATGTTAAGTGTTCAACTTAGCTTATTAAGCAAATTAGCCAATTTATGTATTTGTTTTTGGCTAGCTGACTTATCAAGTTGAATACAATTTGTTTACTATATGAAAATCATATATAAATGTATATGTATAGATTAACATAATCAAGAGATAATATTATCGAGCTAAACATAATCAAACTAGATGATTCATATTTGATTGATCAACTAATTAAATAAAGGAGCTTATAAAAATTAATCAAACTCTGCTGAATACCTAGAACAAAAATAACAAGTTTTTTACAGTCCTAGTTCAAAGTTTGAGAGTGAATTTAATAACAAATTCACACATATATAATCCATATACAAGATAGATCTAGGGCTGACAAGATTGGGTTGCATGGTTTAAATTTAATGTTATGACTTCATCACCATGGAAGGTTTTACAACAGTTAAATCAATGGTATTAATTTCAGGTCTCTGTTTTGCAGACAAGGTGGGGCAAAGCTTGGTGGTGAGGAACCACCTTTCAGGCGTGGCATTCAACAACATCACGAGGCTCGCATTCGGAAAGCGTTTCGTGAACGCAGAGGGCGTGCTGGACGATCAAGGCACCGAATTCAAGGCCATCGTGGCTAACGGCCTCAAGTTCGGCGCGTCGCTCTCTCTCGCCGAGTACATCGATTGGATCCGGTGGATGTTCCCCCTCGACGAGGAGGCCTACGCTAAGCACGGCGCTCGGAGGGATCGCCTCACCCGCGCCATTATGGAAGAGCACACCCGAGCGCGCCAGAAAGATGGCGCAAGGCAGCACTTTGTTGACGCGCTTCTCATGCTTAAGGAAAAATATGATCTCAGCGAGAATACCATTATCGGACTGCTGTGGGTAAGCACCACTTAATTCTCTCTTTTATGTCAGATGCCTAATGATTGTTTTTTATTTTTGAGAAATTTAGCATACAGAGTTAATATTGGTTATATTCAAGTCATTAAAGGATATATATACTAGAGTTGTTACTTATGTTCAAACACAAGAAGGATTGACAAAATATTTCCTCATTTCAATTGGATTACATCAAGGATCAGCTTTAAGCCCTTATCTTTTTGCTTTAGTTATGGATGTTCTTACTAGGCATTTACAGGAAGATGTACTTTTGTGTATACTTTTTGCTGATGACATTCTTCTTATTGATAAGACTAGAGAGAGAGTCCAAGAAAAATTTGAATTATGGAGGTCAACATCAGAGTCTAAAGGTTTTCATTTTAGTAGATCTAAAACTGAATATATGGAGTGTAATTTTACTTGTAGTTAGTAGAAGTGTGGACATTGTAACAACATTAATAAGAGTGATTTTAGATATTAGGCTCTATTATTCAAAATGAGAAATAGATGGAGATGTTATTAGTAGATGTTGAAGTGGAGGAATGCATCTGACGGTTGTGTGATAGAAAGGTTTAAACTTAAAGAAAATTTTATAAGAGAAGACCAAGACATGACTTATAGATAATAGGCCAATATAAAGATAAGATTAGTTAAGTATTAGAGATGAGGATGCTGTGGATGAGTGGCTTTACTCTTAGAGATAAAATGCAAAAAATGAGTATGTTGGGAAAAAATTGGAGAATCAGTGAGAAGAAGAGAGAGTTGCTTAGATGGTTACCACATAAACGTCGTCCATCGAGAGAGTAGATTTAGATTCCTTATGTTAAGAAAGAAAAGATGGTTAAGATGTATAAAAAATGATTAAGATATCTTAATTAAATAATAGACACAATGACAAAAGATTCATATAGCCGACCCCACTTAGTGGATAAAGACTTGTTGTTGTTGTTGTAGAAATTTAGCATACATAGCACACAGTTCTTATGCATTTACATATTTAACATTTAAAATTTTATATTTACAAAAATAATGATTTTCTTATACCTAAAAAATATGTAATAATAAAAATGTAAGTATTATTTAAGTAAATATAAAAATTGAGATGTTCTACATATAATATATAAGATTTGTGTGTGAGGTAGTAAATGCCCTTTTATTTTTTCACATCTCTCTTATGTCTTTATTTATATTTAATAATTTTTTTTTTCAAAAGAAATTCTAAGATTATTTCACAAATATTTGCCTGTGCCAATTTAGTCGCCCATTATCATATTTTTTTCAATTTAATCTCTTATTATGAAAAATTGATCCAAAATAATTTCTTGTGTAAATATAGTCATACAAAATTAATCTTAATTTACTCCCTCAATTATATAAATTGATCCAAATTTTGTGTTCGAGGGATCATTTTGGATCAGTTATATAGAATTAAAAATTAAATTAGAGAATTATGATACGGAGATTAAATTAGCTTTATAAATTATTAGGGGGATCATTTTTAGATTAAACTTTTTTTAGGGCATTTATACACATACATATCACACAATTCTTATTTATTTATATGTCTAATACATAAATTTTTTTATTTATATAAATAATATTTTAAATTTTTAATATCATATTAAAAATATTATTATCATTAACTTTTTAAAATGACACGCATATTTTCTTGCGTAAAAAGTGATATATATATATATATATATATATATATATATATATATATATATATATATATATATATATATATATATATATATATATATATATATATTTGTCAATATAAAACTTTTAAGTATTAGATATCTAAATGCATAAAAAATTGTGCCATAAATTAAAATTTTTTTTCTTTATTTTAGTTAAGTGTATTTGCATGCATACCTCATAATTCTTATATATTTAAATATCACATATCTAATTTTTGATATTTATATCATAATATTTAAATCTTTAACACTACATCAAAAATATCATCATTATTATTTTTAAATGAATATAATTTTTGATGCACTTAAAAGATATTAAAATGTAAATATTAAATTTTAACTGTTAGATTTATAAATTCATAATAATAATAATAATATTATTATTATTATGTGATATGCAGCATAGTCATCTGCAAGATTAATTTCCATAACTGCTTCGTGCAAAAAGCATCTTATATTCCATCCGGGATTTTCATTTCAGGACATGATCACCGCGGGCATGGACACAACCGTGATCTCAGTAGAATGGGCCATGGCGGAGCTGGTGAAGAACCCGAGTCCAACGCAAGCTCCAGGAGGAGCTCGACCGCGTCATCGGCACCGATCGCATCATGACCGAAGCCGACTTCGCCAACCTCCCCTACCTCCAATGTAGTCAAGGAGTCCCTCCGCCTCCACCCTCCCACCCCCCTCATGCTCCCCCACAAGGCCACCGCCGACGTAAAGATCGGCGGCTTCGACATCCCTAAGGGCTCCAACATCCACGTCAATGTCTGGGCCTTAGCTCGCGACCCCAAGGTCTGGAAGAACCCGCTCGAGTTCCGGCCGGAGAGGTTCGAGGATGAGGACGTCGACATCAGAGGCCACGACTTCAGGGTCATCCCCTTCGGCGCCGGACGAAGGGTGTGCCCTGGAGCCCAGCTGGGGATAAACCTGGTGCAGTCGATGCTCGGGCATCTGCTCCACCACTTCGACTGGTCGTTGCCGGAAGGGGTAAAGCCGGAGGACATCGACATGACGGAGAACCCCGGGATGGTCACTTTCATGCGCACGCCGTTGCAGGCGGTGGCCACCGCCAGGCTCCGCTCATCTGTACAAGCGGGTGCCGGCGGACATGTGAGCGAGGCTGCTGGTACTCTTCGATTTCCTTTCTTGCTCTTTTTCTGAAATAGAACTTGGGAAATGTAATATGCTACTCTTTTGCACGATTTCAATGGAGAGGGGGTTCTGATGAACTCTGTTGATTATGGTTAGTTTTCTTCTGTTATTTCATTGAAAATGTGATTAGAACCTTTTTGCATAACCACATGTAAAGATAGAACTGCATTGCATAGGATAGCATATGGAGTTGTGGGAGAGTAATAACAAGCAGAACATATTCCATCTGTTTCTCACATGATCCATAGTCTTCATACGCATTACAAGTGGCTGTCCTCTTAAAGCGAGTAAAAGAAAAATCTACAAAATTTTATTTTTTAAAATTTTCCAGATTTTGGTTCAATGTTATTTAGATACTAATATTATATTGTGAACAATATTATTCTTATAACAAATTTATCTGTCAAATGATGCATTTTTAATTTGCTGTGTTTTGACTGTGTAATAGTATCCGACAAGAACAATGGTGATTTTGATTTTTTTAATAAATCATTTGTCTTAACATTTAGATAGTTTAAAATATACTTTTTCACCTTTCATGAATGAAGAAAGTGAATTCCAACAATTACAAGAGGTTTAGTAAGTAAAACTCAAGGAGCAGCAACATCACTATGAATTATATATGTAAGTATTGTAAATCTTCCAAAAGACAATAATGTCTTGTCATCTTCGGAATAAGCAGGTAAGAGTTTCTCAAATCACTTTGCACAAGCAATTTTCTTTTGAGAAGGTATAAATCTCTCATAAATTGCAAGAATTGCAAGCATAGTACATAAGTGCCCACTACTGTGAAAGTTCTCCATTACAAAATGTCTCTGTTAACTTTAATATACTTTGTAAGATGCAATTTTTATGACTTTATCATCATAATAGAGGGTGTAAACGAAAGCCGAAATTGTTTTAAAAGATTTATATTTGGAATGTTATATATCGAATAAACGTCATTGTTCATCATCATCATAATAATAATAATAATAATAATAATAATAATAATAATAATCATAAAAAAAAATAATAGTAATAAATAATAATAATAATATAATATAATATAATTTTTATTTCTGCTAAATCGAAATGAAGCATCGAACAAATGATTGTACGCTCGACTCGCTTATATATCGAAATTGAATTGCTCGTTGTCGTTAGTTAACGAACGAAATGAACATGTACATAACGATAAACACGATACATGAACAAAGTTTTTGCCTCTACATAATAGTGCCTTATGAGGCCTTTTCATACAACACTCACAACGGGTGATATCATGTATATTATCTAGTAAGTCTTCCTACAAGTCTCTAAATCATATCTTTTGGTGCATGTCCAAGTTAATGTTTTGTCTTCTTTACTAAATGTGTATATACTATAGTATGATTTCATTCATGTATAATCATGGCATGAGATTCATTTCGAACATTAGGAACTTCATAATCGATAAAAGAATCAACAATCATTTATCGAGTCAATTCTAATAACACTTAAAATAAGTATTAATATAAAATACATGCTCTATATAATATAATATTTATATTTATACAAACAATTAATTGAAATTAATTTTAAATCAACTCAAAATTGAATAATCTTGAGCAACTTAGCTAGACTCAATGATTTCACTTTCAAGCCGTGATCGAGTCAATTTGAAATTGAAATTTTGATTTCTGGTCAGGGCTGTTCCTTTTAAAACTAACTAGATGCTGACTCTACTTCATGATAGAGTGCTAGTTCCCATTTTCATCTAAAATCACCCCTCTCTTCCCTTAGATTATGAGTAATTCTCTACAAGTGTAGGTAATGCTCTTTACCTACACTAAAAGTATGTGAAAACTTCCACTAAACTAAAAAAAATGATGATCACTCCCTTACAAATAAGGCTATGATTTTATCTCAAACATTGAAAACTACTTCAAAATAGAGTTATCTTTTTGCTCAAATTGAGATTCAATCAAGCCAATGGCCAACCTAAGGATCCCAACCCAAATTCAACTTAAACTAACTCTAAATCCACTCAAGATTAGATTGTTATCAATCATTCTTCATGTCACCTCCCAAAAACCTAGTCTACAAATCTAGCTTCAACCCCTCAAATCCTTTACAAATGGTAGCCCATCTTTCCACATTCCTTTGAGTGCTATTTCCTCTATAGCCAGCCAAAACTCCTCTAGATCTCCAGCCTTCAACCAAGTTTAATAAATAAAAAAAAAGGAGTTAACATAAGATCTAGAAGCAACCATGAACCACCTATTCCCTTGCAATCTCTAACAACTGCTGCAATTCCTAACAAAAGGACACACAAAGATGCATTCCAATCAGGACTCCATCCAAGACCAGGCTTTAGTTACTATAAGAGTTTGCACTAAATCTGTGATGCCAGCCACATAACCCATCCATTCCCATGGCCCAAGGAAACAAAATTTTCCCCACTTGTACTAAGTAATGCCACTAAGCATTGGCATTGGCTTCCTTAATCCCTATTTCTACAAGCTTTACTGTGATCTTCCCAGCTTCCCATGCTTTAGAAAGTTCAAATATCTGCAGTCTCGATCACCAAATTTTCAAGATATTAGTTGAACTTGGTGAACTAACAAGTTAGACTTAAAGTAACTCTAACCCTAAACCTTAAACTAATGAGTTAATTTGTTTAATAAATATTAATATAAAATACACATACAATATATTAAAATTTAATAATTTAAATATAAAATTATTAAAAATATTTAAAAATTATATTTAATTTTCTTATATTAAGTATTTTATTATTCTAATTTATCATTCTTTTTATCACTTTAATATAGTAATTATCAAAATTATGATCATTTTATCTCTTTTGTGCTAAATGAACTGGCTCGTGAGTCAAATTGGACTTACGAAATAAAGCTCAATCTCAAATTTGATTAATTGATCAAGCTAAACTTTAAATCAAAGGCGATTGAGTTCAATTCAATTCTTTTACCCCTACTCCTAATGATCACCACAAGATTTCAAGTCGTTCATAGACCTCCTAAGAATAATATTTCATTAGAGAATAGCGAGACTTAGAAGACAAGAAATCAAAGGACCACAAAGTCCACCAAATGCAATAAGCATAAGTACATCTAAAAGAAGCTCAATCATTGCCTGTGTTAATCTCAGAGCACATACCAAGGCCCTATTACATACTCAGTAGCTTGTTGTGTTGAAATCATGTGGCATTGCCCTCATCATTGGAGCCAATTTGTAGCAAACAGAGAGATTTACAAATACTCAAATCTGTTTCGTAATGCAATTCTTTCCACCATTTATTCTGAAATCCTACTTCATCCATTCGATCTCGAGAATGCTGAAAATCTCATAAGTGAATAACTTGCCAGCTGCTTCATACAAGTAAGAAGAAGATGACTATACCATTTGCAAAGGAAAGAAAATGAAAAGACGGATTTACATATATACTACACAATTCATATAAATTTACATATCTAATACCTAAACTTAAAATTTTTCATACATACAACACCTCAATCTTCAATATTACATCAAAAATATTATCATCACTCACTTTTTTAAAATAAATACACATTTTTAAGCATAATAAAATATTTAGATAAATAAATATCTAATTTTATGATATGTAAATGCATAAAAATTATGTGGTATGCATGTAAATCTTCCAAATTAAAAAAAAAGGGAAAAAAAAATAAAGGTTTATCAAATATATATAATAAATATCCTTTTTCTTAAATTTCATACATTCCTCTGGAAAAAAAACTATCAAACTCAAAAAAAAAAAAAAAAAAAATATTGAGAAGAAACTCATTCAATCAATACAACACCTATAAACAACTACTAAAGAAGAGAGAGAAAGAACAAAACTCAATAATTACAATTAGAAAAGGAAAAATAAGATAAAACATCCCACGCTGCAAGATTAAACCTAGCCTTCGTCCACTGGGGCAAAATACCCTCACTCAAAGATTTCCCTCTGCTACTGCTGCTGCTGCTGGGGGTGCTGATACTGTCACTGCTGTCCATTGATCTGCTCTTGAGAATACGAGGCCTCAGTTTCTTCATATCTGATAATTGTACTGGCTTCAGGAAAAACTCATCTGCTCCTCCCTCCAGGCATCTGCAAAAGAATATCAATCCCCCATAAGAATAAAATTTTGATCAGAGCACTGGAGTTCTGCATCTAATAACAAACACATAAATCTTTTCAAACTTTATCTAATTTTAATCCAAAAAATATGGTTCATCAATGGTGTTTTCTGGATTGATTGGTTTTGAGAATTTATTTTTTTTGTCAAATTATAATCTTAAACCTTAAAAACAAACATTTAGCCAAACAGTTTATTAAGATTTAACAAATATTTTTTTAATAATTTTCATGCCAAACAGTTATCATTTTTTTATTATGATTTACTAAATCCTACTTGTAGCCAAACATTGCAGTTCAGTAGAGTTGGATGCCTGATCAAAATTTTTATTTCCACAAGTTCGAACTAGATAGGATTCATGTCTCCAGTAATATTCAATATAGTGTAATTACTACCATGAGAAACGCATAAAAGAAGGTTCAGCTCACCTATTGATTCTGGAAGGCACATTCTCGGAAGACATGATGACTACTGGGATGTCCTTCAGTAAGGAAGATTCCTATTTTATTTAACAACGAACAGAAAAAGGTTCAGAAAACTCATCAATTTCAAAACTTAGGATGCATTTAACGCAGTTGCAATTATAAAAAAGTTATGATGAAATTGTTGCAAAAGAAATTATTGTCTAAAAAATTATAATAATATTAATTTTTTTTTTAAAAATCAGATCATAGTTTTCTAGCAGTCACTGCACTTTGCCAGATTAAGTTAAAAACACAACTAAAACGTAATTTCCAACATGATCAAATTACGGATTTTTATAAGAAAATTCACCTTGATCTTCTTGAGGAGATCATAGCCTGTCATTTCTGGCATGCAATAATCAGTAATTATCAAATTCACATCAACCTCCTGCAATTCACCATAAACAACTTAATTCAATATCACCAACAAGTTCTCAATTCGAACTCAACCATATATATATATATATATATAAGCTTCCATACGAACAAAAGGAAAAAAAAAAACTCACCTTTTGACCTGGAGGCGCTGCATTAGTACCATCTTCAAGCAAACCCAGAAGCTTCAGGGCTTTGCTCACCGAATCCACTACAGTAACTACCAAAAATAAAGAACCAAAGTCCAAGAATCAGAAAAAGAAAAAAAATTTTTTTTTTGTCTGAAGCATTTCGTCGAACAGGTAGTATAATGTGCACCTTGGTAAGAAGAGGTTTTGAGCAACCGTTCGATGAGCTTCCGATCCGTGATGCTGTCGTCGACGGCGAGGACGTGGAAGTGAGGGGGTTCGGTGGCGACGGTCATCGCCGGCGAAAAGCTAGCTAGGGTTTTTGTTATTGGAGCAGGATAGGAGCAGGATGATGATGAAAGGTAGGTTGGTGCTCGGTCTATTTTCACTCTTCGCTTCTTTTATAATGGACAAAAAGATTTCATTCTGACGGAGAAAATCAAACAAATCTGGAAGGAAAGATCCGATCGATTTCCTCCGAATCTGCATCGCATAATTTCCGATGCGTTTTGAAATAGAAAATTATGTGCTAGTGCTCAGAGATCGTTGGTATCTGTATTTATATTTTTATATTCTTGTGCTAATGCTTCATTTTATAATATTTTTTCTATTCTTATAAAAAAATCAATAAAAAAATTTATAATAATTTGATTATAATTAAGTTTAGGGTAGAAATTATTATAGCTTGGTGTATTAATCTGGCCTTTATTAAAATATTATAGAATAAATTTTAAGTAAATGTTAGTATTTGTTAATAACACAATATATTAATATTAAATTGATAAATCAGCATATGTTTAATTTATTTTAAATTTGTATTAATATTATTTTAAAATACTAACAAAATATTAATAGTAAAAGACTAAGTTTTAGTATATTAATTTTATTTTATTTTAAAGTTTGAGATCAAAATAAAGAATAATTACAAATTTTCACACACACTCTCTCTCTCTCTCTAAAGCTCTATCATATGATGTTTGGAGAAGACTAAAACATTATAGTAGATAAAGCTATTGTTAAAAATAGAGTATTGAGAATGAAACATAATTAATTAAAAAATATTATCTTCTAAAATCACCAACAGAAAGAAAGTACTGCCTTCGCAAAATCCCAAGACACAATACATAAAATAACAATAAAACTCTGAATTTTCAAAAAAGAAAAAGAAAAACCAGCCCAAATTCTCAAAAAACTCCAATTACGACTGTTAGAAGATAAGATCTTCCAAAGGAAAGAATCAGGAGAAAGAAAAATGGACAACGATCAAATCAGTTGCCAGAAGAAGAAGTGAGCAACCGTATGAGAATATTCCGAATCAGAACAATTATCGTCGAGGTAATCACGTGATAGGTTCGGTGGCGAGCATGACGAAAAGCGATTAACTAGGGTATGCTTGTGACGAGCGAGGATGATAAGATGGGTTTGGAGGATCTTTTCACTCTCTCATATACAAAAGAGATTTATGATGAGAGCAAGATACAGCAAAAAATTAATTTCATCACGATCTCATCCCTGATCATTTGATGATAAAAATCATTCTGAGGAAGATCTTGGAATACTGATATCGATATTCTAATCTAATTTGAGAGCTTTTGAAATTTAATTGAAAAGTATATTTATGATCTAAATTTATGATCTACATCAAGATTCGTTGCTTTGTAAAATTTTCATTATAGAATATTTTATTTTTTTATATTATCTAATCATCAAAAATATATTAAGTAATTTTTAAAATATTAAATTTTCAACTAAATGCAGATATTAAAATTTTAATAACAGATTTATTAAAAAATAGTTAATAATTTTATTACCACAAATATGAATAAAAAAGAAAATTTATAGTTATAATTAATTTATATATAATTATTTTTTTAATAAATATATAGAATAAAAACATTTTAGTAAATAATATTGAAAATAGAATAAAGCTTCCACTATATATTATTTAGATGACAAGATCTTAAATTATCAGAGATGGTGAATAATGATAACAGTCAATGTATTAAGAATGTAATTTAAAAAATGATGTATTATCGAGAAAAAATCACTAAGTCAAAGAATGAGATTGATTTAAGGATCATAGGATGGTGATAAATCATTTAGTGGCACGACATTTGAGGATTTTATCCTCTCTTGGCCTTCATGTATAAATGAATTTATGATCAATGGTTAAATGAAAAGAAAATTTCATCTGACAAACAATGATTGATCATTTGATGTATTTTAAATATTTGAAGAAAATGAAGTGAGTTGTAAGATGTTTGGATCAGAATGAGTATTTAACTATAAACACTCAATATTTGAGAACTTTTGAATTTAACCGATCTTTTTAATGATATTTTAAGGATTTATTTAAAATTTCTAATGTTGGATCAAGATTCGCATTGAGAATTTTCATGATCATATCAATTATTTAGATGAATAATTTTATTGATCACTTAGCGATTCATTGATCAGTAATCATAATGTGCATGTCAATTAGCAATGACATGGATTCACTAAAATTTATCTCAATAAACACATTAGCCCTGATCTAGGGTCAACAGAATTTTGATGATGACGATAATAAGTTGATTGACGACTTTTTAATTGATGGTAAAGGAATTGCCCAAGAAAGAGAAAATGATGACTCGATTTTCCTTATTGTATAAGAGTAAATTTTCCTTAAATGGAGAGACAACTATATGCCTAGAGTACAAGATGTTGTAGAAGCATTGGAAATATTTTTTATGATATTTGAAGAAGCAGTTGGAAGTTATGAATTTTTTTTTGAGTTGTGATCCACAATCGATAAAAAAATAGAAATTTTCTTGTTATGATTCATTTGATTGATTTTTTTTTTTAAGGAATGAAGATTTAAAACCTAATGGAGTTATGGGGGCCTATGAATGATGTAGAAGGATGAGGTAGGGTTGGAGGGGTCTTAATTAAGGTTATTGGAATGTAGGATTTAAGAAGGGTCCGATATTAGCTTATAAGAAGAGTGATGATTGAAGTAGAGAGAAGAAAGGGGATATGATATGATTGATATAAATCACTTCTCTCCTTTGGCCGAACCAATGCTTGATTAGGAAAACAACTTGAGCCAATTATGTTGCATAACCAAGAAGAAACAAATATTTAAGCAAAAGAAAAATATAAAATACAAGCCTTCCATAAGTACAAAATTAAGCCAACCCCTTCATCATAAGTGGAGTGGTTCCTTTGCCATATAATATTCAATCACATAATCTCTTCTTGCCCGATGTGGCTGACCAAAGAGACTCAAGAGTGAGTTTTAAGCTTTCCAAATACTTCTAATTGATAATTGGAGGAAGGAGAAGTTGACCAAGCAAGACTTCTTTGTGATGTGTGCATGATGCTACAAATGTCTTCGTGACTTGAGAGAATTAGGTTATGGGGAATAAGTCATCAGGAAATATTCTTTCTTTGTAAAAGAGGCTTTTCAACTAAGACGAAGCTTCCATGGCAATTAAACTTACAAGGCCATAATGATAAAGAGAGCACAGTGTGTTTTAGCGATGGATCTTAATGAATATCAACTCAGTATCTTTATTGTCATTTGTATGTTTTTAAGATTAGTAAAAAATGTGTGGATAAAAATTGGGATCAAATCAATTTCAATTACTTCAAATATGATTGGATTGAATTGATTTAGGGTTGCTATATCTCAAATTTTCCCAAAAATTAAAAACTTTAGGTGCTCTATGATTGATCTAGCCTTTCTAATTCATCCCTTGCATTTTCTATATATATATATATATATATATATATATATATATATATATATATATATATATATATATATATATATATATATATATATATGCATATATATATAATAATATATTATTGCGAGAAGATTCACAGATAAGAATTACCTTAGTAAAAAAGTTTTGAAAAGAGGAGATCTCAAGATTTTTAAAACTCAAAAGGGAAAATCCACCTGCCTTTATTTAAAATAATTTCACTATATCAGCTTCTGTTACAAATTATTACCCTTTATCTAAAGTTGGAGAAGTATAACTTACAAGAATAAGTTTTGTGACAAGCTTCAAGATTAGAAGGCCACGCTTGAGGTAGAATCGATGATCCCATGAAAACTACAAAAAGATTGACTATCGCGGCATCAGGCGATGACAATGGTATGGCAGAACAAACATTGGTGGTCGATGGTGGCTATGCGTTGATACGATAATCTGATTGTCACACGATGACCAATGGCGATTTCCAGCACCAGCGTCGGCGGTGGTGGTGCAACCAACCAGTGACGACGGATGGCGATACCAGAGTCAAATGGTGGTCGAACGATAATCGACGACGGTCGGATGATGGCGGCCCTACCGGCGGTGGTCGGTGATGATCCGGTGATCACCTCTTTATGCTGAGATTCTTCGTCCGAGCTCTCTTCCTCTTAGCGCCTCCTACGAAGAATGATTATTTATAGATTATGAGAGTGACATCTCTGTAAATACAAGCAAAATCCAAACAACTTCATCGAACGGCTCAAAATGATTCCTTCCATCATCTCATATATTTTAAATATTTAAATGCTCAAATAATGTCAATTACGATCTTGTTGTAGATCCTCGCTAAGACGCCGATTTGATTATAAACACTCTATATTTATAGCTATTTAGATTCCATCGATATTCTAAAATTTTAATAATATTTTTAAGTCTGAAATTTGGTCTCACTCGTAATCAAATTACTTTTGATATCAAGATTCACGCTTCAACTAGTAGAATTTTCAATTATATATATATATATATATATATATATATATATATATATATATATAATATATATAATTATTTTTTTTTCATTATAGCTCGCACATGACACATAATAATATATTATATTTATTATTTATACAGAAAATTATTGCAACCTTCACTTATCTTCACCTTCAATTCAAAAATCTGTTGAGGAGGGCCACATAAATCTTAGAAAATCTTCTCATGTCATATCAGAGGGAGGCCAAACGCCATGCGAAGATCTTCCACAGATTTTCCTTCACATGTGGCCAAATCCCATTGTCTTTTTATTTCTCTTTCTCTTTAACTATAAATTAGGTTTCTAGAAATCACAAGCTTTTAATTGAGTCAATTTCTCCCCACAATTATGAACCATGTGACAGCTTCTGTTTAGGTTTACAATGGCTACAGGCTACAGCTGTGGAAACTTCTGTCATGCAAGCACTAGAGCTTTCAGAGAGGAGAATATAAGAAAACAATGTGAGAAATTTGAATTTATTTGATAATAGAAACATTGTTTAAGCATTGTGTTGATTAAGTAGTTTTTGATTTTATGAGTTTGATTAAGTGTGATAAAGAATAATATTTGTTGGGATTATAAAAACCTTGATTATTTGATCAATTTAGTGTCTAAATAGCTAAATATTGTTTGAATAAAACAAGAGTATGATGATTTTATATAAAAAATGTTATCATTCTTTAATGCATGCATTACCTTCAATTAAATATATATTTAAGAATGAATAATTTTAATAGGTTTAGATATAGCATATGGATGTTCTTTTAAGAGTCAATAAGAATGAATATTTATTAAGCACACTTAGGTCCCTTACAACATAGGAATTCAAATATATATTATGAAGAGATTTGTGACTAGCTAGTGTTTGAAACTAGTGGCAAATCTCTAATAAACCAATCCCTTGTGCTCGAGATTCCCGTTTCTTTCTCTCTATTCATTTTTTTAGAACGGTGAGCGTGCTTAAACGCACACGATGCGCTTAACGCGGCCACTCGAGAGCGAGGCTCCCAACCGACGGGCCCCGCCATCTCGTGCCTCTCTATTCATCTTCACTGTAGTTGTGACCAAATGTCATCTCTCATTCCATCTAAGTATTCCATCCTCTCATCTTTTCAATCTCATCTTTCAACTCCAACTCTCCTCGCTCACCCTAACCCTGGCCACCAATCTCACTTGCTGGCAAAACTAGCCTAATCTCCAACCCCATCTAACTTATTTCACTCTATTTCATATCCACAATCACATACTATACTTAGTTATAATGATAGTCAACCTAAACTTATTTTGATTCCAAAATATATTATTATAGATTTATCTTCATAAATGAGTGGTGAAGATAAGACAATGGTGATTTGATGCATTCAATTTCAACAAAGGTGTCATCATATGGTATACATAGAAATAAAATTAATGAAAGAAAGGTATGAGGTCACATTTGATAACAATTTTAAGCTATTTTTTATTTGTTTTGGCCCTTTGATTAACTTTATTTGATATCATCTAATAATGTATTTAATATTTTATTTTAATTCATTTCACTGAGTAACTTGGAACATTAGCCACATGGAAAATGTGCTAAAATGTAGAAAACACAAGGAACATGAAGATTCCAAGATTTTGTATTGCTTGGTGAAAGAGTGTATTTGAACTCATTATATTTTATTTAGATCGATTTACCAAATAGTGAACACTCTAATGAATTGAATTATATTTATCGATATATTTCCACTTACAAGAAATTATTATAAAAATTTTGGGTATTTCATATGGGTAATTTTTTTTATTAATTTCATTTATTCCCTAATTTATAATATATATAATTATTTTAAATATTTATTTTATTTTATTTTTATGATCATATGTTTAAATTTTTTTTTCATGATATGATCATTGATCATATAAATGTGTTAACAAATTAAGATGATCCCAAAGTTGCATTATATTTACTTAATTTGCTCTCGATTTATTTTTTAATTCATGATTAATCATCTACCTAAATATAAAATGAGTTTAATTATAATAAAGTTAATGATTCTTAAATATTTTCTGTGCCGAATTTTTTTTTTTTGAATTTACATGTCTTATATTTTGCATTGAATTTATTAAATTAAACTAAAAGTAAACATGTTAATAATTTTTATTAATTATTTTTTTTTGAAAATTTGAATTTATTTATTTAAGCTCATTAGGTTTCTCCAATCTTCTCTCAGGCCCTCTTCCATCATAAAAAATAAGGTTTTATTTAAAAATTTCTTGATTGTTTTTTTTTGAACAAAATTTTAAAATACTCTCTTGATTATATGATTTTTTTTATTGTTTAAGGGTCTTAATGATATAAAATTTAGCCATTTTAGGCACTAAACATTCTTTTTGTCGAGACACACATTTTGATTATAAACATACAAAACCTAGAGATCATATGATCATCTAAAATTTTTTTTTGAAGTAATTAACTATGCATCAACTGCTTATTTTGGAATGTTTGAAGTAAGATTGAAATACTTCCGATGTCGATGGATTTGTTAGTGCCATAAAGTTGTAGTTCATTCAAACTTTGAGAATTTCTCTCCTAATATTCACATAAGTTAACATTACAATCCCTTATAGGATATTTATAGTTATCCAATACATTTATACAATGTCTATGTTAGCCTAGTACCAATTTCAAATTTAATTCTCCTATAAACTTATTATGGTTGATCTATAAGCAACATTAAACTCTTAATCTTGATTTAATATGGTGTTGTATTTCGGATGTCGGGTGTACACCACACATATCTTATATGGTACTTATTAAAGTGATCACGACAGGTATGATGTACTATATCAAAGATAGAAACATCACCCTATAATAGACCTAATCACCTAATAAGAACTCATAAGGTTGATAGGTCTTCTATGTACTAGAGGTCTTTCCTTTGCTTTACATGAAAAAGTAAAGCAGAGTTTATTTTATGCCCGGTTCTTTAGTTCTCTATGGAAGCAAGCTTCCATAGTTAATTACATCATAATAAATTAGATTTCTTAAGAATACTCTCGATTAAAATAATCAATCATATCTCCAAAGATTTCAAGGCTAGACTACCAAAGGATTGGGTATTTTTGGAAATTCAAGTGGGAATGTTAAATTGGAAAGACTTATTTTTGGAATCTAAAGAAAGATATATAGAGAGTACTCATGATACTAGGAAACTTAGTGAGTATTCCAATCATCATATGGTGAGACTTTATATGTTTGAAAGAGAAGATTTATTTTTATTTGAGTTAAAATTTTATCAGAATGTTAGGGCTTATAGTCCATCAACACAAGATAGTGAAAATGCCTAAGAGATAATGATTTATGCTAGTAGAATAAAGAAAACTAGCAATCGGATCCTGAATCTAGGGAGGTTAGCATAAAATAAAAGCATGACCTAAATCTAAATAGAAAAGGGGACATAAAGGTCTACCTTCATAAGAGAAAATAAACTCATCCAATTCTTCTGGACTTATAACCGTCTGGAGTGGCCGCCAGCTAACACCTCCTACGCTTTAAACACATGTATGCCAGTCTTATGTAATTGCAAGATAGTTGGTATGTTATTTCATTAGAAAGGAGACTAGAGTCCTAAACTTACTCCTAAGAGACTAGATCATGACTGGTATGAATTCATGACTTAGACTAAATGCAAAATTTTATAGATTTTATATCATTTTGACACATTGATTTGGACAAAGGCCTGGGATGGTTATGCTTAAATGCATGATGAAATATAATTATTGGCTAAATCAGTGGGAGGAGGTATTCTCCACTATAAGGGATGCCCTCATAGGTCAAGCATTCCCCTATCGTACAAGAGTGGAGACCCTCTCTATTTAAGAGTGAGATAATATGACATGCATGATGTTAGATATACATCATTTAGCTAAGGGGTTGCTAAATATTTTAATTATCTTAATTATAACCTAAGTGTGATGTTTATTTTTGAGATGTGGGACACCACACAGATCTTAGGGGGTACTTATTGAAGTGATCGAGTACGACATTAAGGAAGGATGCACTATCTCGAAAGATAAAAAATCATCACCCTATAATGGACCTAAATACCTAATAAGGACTCCTAAGGCATGATGAGCCTTCAACTATACTAGAGATTTTTCTCCTACTTTACATGAAAAAGTAAAGCAAAGTTTATTTTAAGCTGGGTCCGTTAAGTTTCCTATAGAGGAAACCCCCATAGTTAATTACATCCTAAGGAATAGAATCCCTTAGGAATACTCTCGGTTAAAGTAGAAATTAAAGTATACATAGATTTGAAGGCTAATATCAAAGGATTAATTATATTGAAAAATAAATTGGGAAAACTCAAGGAGAAGACTTATTAACGAAGCTAGAGAAAATGAGAAGGGAATGATCATGATACTAACAAACCTATTAAGTATTCCAACCTATCTTATAATTGAGCTTTATATATTTTAAATTGAAGAGATTTATTTATTGGAGTTGAATTTTTATTAGATTGCTTGGGCTTATAATCCTTCAACATGAAGTTGTGAAAAAGCCTAAGAGGTGAAGATTTATGCTTGTAGCTCGAAGGAAATAACTACCTCAGATCCTAAATCTATGGAGTTTTAAGAAGAGCTAAAGCATGATCTAAATCTAAGTAAAAGTGGACATTAAATTTACCTCCATAAGAGAGGATAAACCACCCAACTGCTGGGCTTACAATCGCTTGGAGTGACTGCCAGCTAACTCCTACATTTTAAATCCATGTGGTCAAGTCTTATAAAATTGCAAGATAGTTGGGTTATTATTAATTTAGAAAGAGAGACTAAAGTCCTTAAACCCACTCCCTAAGAGACTAGAGCATGAGTGATATGGATAATGACTTAGTCTAATGCAAAATCTTTTCAAATTTTATTCAATTTTGGACACTTCATTTGACAAAGGCTTTGGGATTTGTTATGCCTAAATGCATGTTGAAATGAGATTATGAACTAAATCAGAGAGAAATATATATTTTTCACCATAGAGGAGACCCTCAAAGGTCAAGTCTTCATCTATCGTGTAAGGATGGAAACCCTCTCTTAACAAGAGTGAGACAATATGAATGTATGATGTTAAACATCAATATTCAGCTAATGGGTTGCTAAATCTTTTAATTATCTTGATTTAACACCTAGGCTTTATGTGAGGTTATGAATTATTTATAGATTTAATTATGAGTTGTAGTTGGGTAAAAGATTTATTTTTCCCTAAGAGTCTAATCGGATCTAGGCCACACATTAAATCATCATTCATGAAAAAACTATGGAAAGGCATGCCATTTTTATTGTGCAATTTAAACATAATATTAATCAATTTTATAAATATAGTGCAAAAGAATAAGAGGCCGGTGAAGTCGGGTACCGCCGTACAACCCGAAAAGAAAAAGGATGGGTAGCTGAGCTCTACCCTTATACATCCCAAAAAAATGAAAGAGTAATTACAATTACAATGAATGAATGTTATATGGGGTCTTCATATCTTCATATCTCCTTCATTTCTTCATGTCTCTTCCTTCTCCTTTTGATTTGATTTGCTCCACTTCAAAGGCATCACAGGGCCTCCCAAGATAAAGCCTTCTAGTCACTGCTCATCATAATCCCATAACATTAGTCCTAATTCTTAATATAAAATTATATTAAAAATATAAAGAATAAATCTAACTACACCTACAAAATAAGTGTTAGCTAAACACACATATAATCCTAAGTAGTTATATCATAATTTGGACTTAGCACCCTGCACATGGGTGACCAAGCCCACCTATCCTAATTTAGATTATACTTAAAAGATTAAGCATCCTACAAAGAGAGAATTTATATTTATTTTTAAGCGACCCTTAAGCATAATCTCCTACAGAAACATGATTAAGCTAATCATGGCCTACCATTCTGTCAATGAAACATACACTCTAACATCCAGTCTAAAATAATACATCATAAAATAAAATATACATCACACCATGCATCATCCTAACATAGAGCTAGAAGTGGTGACTTAATTCTAATGTGTGTATTAAGGCTTGTGTGGTATGTCCTAACTAGACATTAAGGTTATGATTTTCTAAGTATGAAAGGATGTTTAATCATAAGAGGTTGATTTTATTTAAAGTGATTTAATTGATTTGAGAATTTTACTTAGTATTTTCTTTTATTTCATATGGCCTACACTTATCAACTAAATGTTGTAAAGAGAAAAAAGAGATTTCCCTCTTTCATCCCTACCCTAAGCCACTTTCTAAAGCATGTTGATTTAATTTAGTTCTATTTAGTGAATGGCTTATTACACATTTTAGATTAATCCTAAGTTTAGGTTCTCTTTAAATAATTCTATTAATTGTGAAAGGCTTCTTAAGATTAATCTAATTGAAATACTATCACATGACACATGCTAAATCATTCCTTTCCCTCACATGTAACAAGCATATTATATTAAATCCTAAGTATACCTAGACATGTAATATATTTCCTTTAGCACACTTTAAATGAAAGATGCATATGTGTATTTTATAGAAAATGGGATTTTCATTCATTAGCTATATGCACATTGTGGTGAATTTTTTTATTCTTATCTTCATCTAAAAAAATGAAATGAAGACAAAATAAAACTCTTCTTTGTTGGATACCACGTAGATCCCCAGATGTTCTTATTAGGGTGATCAGGCACGACATTGAGGAATGATGTACTATCTCTCAAGATAGAAGTCACCATCCTACAATGGACCTAATCACCTTAATAAGGACTCCAAAGGATAATGAGTCTTTGAATGTACCAGAGATTCTTCCTTTACTTTACATGAAAAAGTAAAGCATGGTTTATTTTAAATCTTGTTTGTTAAGTTCCCTATGAAGGCAAGCTCCCATATTTAATTACATCTTAAGGAATGAGATTCCTTAAGAATACTCTCAATTAAGGTAAATGATCGTTATCTTTAAATATTTCAAATATAGGACTATCAATCAATTAGTTATTTTTGAAAGATCAAGTGGGATTGATCAAGGGAGGGAGTTATTATCAAAACCAAAGGGAGATAAGTAGGGGATGCTTATGATACTAGGAAGCCTAGTAAGCATCCCAAACTATCTTGTGGAAGGGCTTTATATTTTTGAAATTTGAAGAGAGTTAATTGTTTGAGTTAATTTTTATTATAGAATCTAGGGCTTAAAATTCCATAACACAAGATCATGGAAATGCTTAAGAGGCGAGCATTTATGCTTATAACCCATAAAGAGAGACAACACCTTATATCCTAAATCTAGGGAGCTTTAGCGATGGTTAAAGTATGGCCTAAATCTAAGGAGAAAATGTGTATATGATTTATGCCCACAAGAGAGGATAAATCACCCAACTGTTGGACTTACAACCGCCCGGGAGTGACCGCCAACTAACTTATTCTATGATTTTAAATACATATAGGCAAGTCTTATGATTTTGCAAGATAGTTAGACGATTTATTTAGAAAGATACCAAGTCTTTAAACACACTCTCTAAGAGTTTAGATTATGTAGGGTATGAATAATGACTTAAATATAATGCAAATTTTTGTTGTATTTTATTTTCATTTTTGGACAATTTATTTGACACAGGCTATGTGATTCATATGCCTAATGCATGAGAAATTAGTTATGGGCCAAAATCAATAAGAAGGAGGTGTGTTTCCACCATGGCTCTCAAAGGTCAAGCTAAGTTCCCTAGCAAAGGTGGAAGCCCTCCATAAGCAAGAGTGAAGCAAGATGCTTTTTATGCATGATGTGAAACATACAATATCTAGTTAAGAAGTTGCTAAATCTTTTATCTTGATTTATAACCTAGGATTTAGGTGAGATTATGAGTTATTAATTTTTAATTTTGAGTTGATTAATTAGATATAAAATTTATTTTTTCCTAGGAGCCTAATCGCATCCAGGCCATTCATCAAATAATGAAGAAACTAGGAAAAATATGCCATCTTAATGTACAAACTAAACAAACATCAATCGATTTTATAAAGTTAGTGCAAAAGAATAAAAGGCCTTTGTAGCCGGACTCCACCACATAAATCCAAAAAGAAATTGGGAAGCCGAGCTCTACTCTTATACAACCCAGATTACAAATGAATAATTATAATTTAGAAGGAATTTATGTTATGGGGGTCTTCATTCTTTATTCTTCATTTCTTCTTCATGTTTTGCTTTGCTTCTTTCTTTTCTTCCTTCTTATTTGGTGGGAATGTGGTTGATCCAAAGGCTTCACATGGTGCATAAGAAATAGTCTTATGACCAATGCTCATCTTAATCCCCATAACATTCATTCCAAATCCTAATTACAAAAAAATATATGAAAATGTGAAAAGTAAATCTAATTAAAACCTGTAAAATAGAGATTAGCTAAACACACCACACATCCCAAGCATGTATATAAATAAATTGGACTTAGAAACCCACACATGGGTAACCAAGTCCATCTGGCCTATTTTGGATTATGCTTAGGGGTATAAATAACCTGCACAACAAAAGTATTTATATTTTTATTACAATGCCCCTTAAGCACAATCCCCTACATAAGATAATGATTAGACTAAGATAACCGTATCATCTAGTCTACGCACATACACCCTAACATCTAGACTAAAATATTATATCACAAATAAAATCAGGCATCAATCTATGCATCGCCCTAACATAGAGCTAGAAATGATAACTTAGCATAATGTGCGTGCCATTTAAGGCTTGTGTGGCATGTCTTAGCTAGGCTTTAAGGTTAGAATTTTCTAAGTGTGAAGGATTAAACTTAGAGAGTGGTTTCATTTAAGTGATTTAGTTGATTTATTAATTTTATTTGATGATTTGATTTGGTTTGAATGAACCTACACTTAATTACTAAGTGTTGTAAAGAGAGGAAAAGAGATGAGAACTTCTCTTTCCTTCCTACCTTAAGCAATTTCTAAGGTGGATTCATTAATGATTTTTATTTAGTGAATGTTTTATTATGTGTTTTAATTAATCATAAGTTTAGATTTGCTCTAAATAAACCTATTCAATAAGAAAGGTATTTTAAGATTAATTAAGGTGAATTACTATCACAAAACACACACCATTTATTTCTTTCCAACATGTGTACCATGCATATGAAATGATCCTAAACATAGCTATACATGTAAATGCAAATCTTAGCACACCTTAATGATGAATGCAAAAAGATGTTGTTTAGAAAAATTTGGATATTTCATGATGCATGATATTGTTAAGCAGAAAAGAGGGACTATTTTATCCATTAATCAAATGCACATTTACATGTATGAAAGACATAAGTGAGTACGTCACCATTATTTTCTACACTAGGGGTGTAAGGTACAAGACATACTTGGGGATACTTAAAGCCTTGCAACCCGGGATGTCCAAACTAATATTCCACTTTTCTTAAATACATGTGCATGCACAAAAAGAAAATAAATGGATGAAGAATCATGCAAAAGATTTTTGTTTATTTGTTTCATTTTGGTAAGTTATGCAATTTACATGTGCAATGTGAAGATCCTTCTTAAGCCAAAATATAGAAGTGTATAAGAATGGATTTAAGCAAGTGTTATGTTCTTTTCAAATGAACTATACACTTTACAAATCCTATACAAATCTATGTTAAGAAAAGAGAAGAAAATCACATAACACATTTTATACTAAACACATGTAAGCTTATATGTATTTATAAGTAGCATACCTTCATTTATAATCTTTGATTTATAAGTTTTGAAAATAATTTTTGATTTAGTAGTGATAATAGCCATTCATATTCTTACTTTAGCCAAAGCATGCAATTTAACATAAAAGAAATATTTCATTT
The DNA here is from genome assembly GCA_021442155.1 of Cymbidium sinense. Lineage (NCBI taxonomy): Eukaryota > Viridiplantae > Streptophyta > Magnoliopsida > Asparagales > Orchidaceae > Cymbidium > Cymbidium sinense. The sequence continues at coordinate 289,820,115 of CM038215.1, forward strand.
TAATTTAATTTTTTAAAAGAGAATGAATGCATGACTTCACATGAAAAATAATATTTAACATGCTTGAAAAGAAATAAAGTGATGTAAGCACGTAACTTCATTCATCCTAATTAATTCCTAAAGATAATCTTTTGAAATAAGATTATTTAAAGTGAATCAAACTTCTTTAAAGAGAGTTTTATTTTATTTTTAGATTTGAATTTGATTTAGGAAAAATGAGAAGAGTTTGCTAGTCCTAACCCATTTCCCTCATGTGTGAATTAATTTAGTTTAATTCTTAGAACAATTAAGTTGATTTTATATTTTGTTTAGGTTAAGGTGTGAATTAAGTCCATTAATTACCCCTTACCTACACCACTTTAACTTAATTAACCTAACAATTATGAGCCAATATATGATATGCAACCACATTGAATTTAAATCAGTAATGCACCTAAGAAAGAAAGGGGTTGATTAACTAAACTAAAGGGTTTAATTAAGTACTTGCATAACCTTCCCACACATGTGAGTTGGGTATGATTTCCTTAAACACCACTTAGGTTATTGAACACCTAAGTGTATCTATCAAAAAATTAAGATTATTGAGTTCTAGAATGATTTAATTTTGAATTTTGATTAATTGAATTTATTAATGAAGTGATTAAGCCATTAATTACAACTTGATTAAATGTTTTCCAAATGGAGTGAACTAAAGGAGAAGAGATTGGAAAAGGAATCCTAATCTCATTCCCTAAGTCCCTTCAATATTTACTAGTGATTAGCAAGCCCAATTAATGGATTCATCACTGTTTAATAGATTAATTAATCACTTAATTAATTAAGGGAGTGATTAGGAATGAATCAAGCAATTGCCCTAATTAAACTAGTAATAAATTCCAATAAAATTTGGGGAGGCAGAAGTCATCCCACTAAATATACTTAAGAAGTTTAGAATTAATTAATGAGATAATTAGAGATTAATTAACATAATTACATTTCTAATAAAACTTAAATTGAGTGAAGCATACTGTTCAAAATCAATCAAAATTAATTTTATATTATTCCACCTTTAATTATCTTTAAAATGAAGTTGAGTTTGCATTTTTGTTAAATTTTTTCTGCATTTAGTTATGAATTTATGAAGTTTATGTGATTATTGAGCAATTAAAAAGTCTAATTATTTAACTAATTCCATCGGTGCCACGTGGATCACTGATGCGGCGTACGCTTTCCATGTGGTGTGGCAGGATTTATTATTTAAGTTATCAAATCACATGCGTGGGTGGCACTTTCTCGTTTCCGATCAAGGATCGGATGGGTAGGATAAAACCTGTGGATCTAAAGGATTAATCAACAGATATATCATGTTTTAATCAAGACCGTCCATCCAAAACATGCGGGATGGATGGTACATGATTCATCTTTGCCCTCGCCTGCGAGAGACAGAAACCGTCCATCCTCCAAGGCTTGATTTGAGCTCACTTGAGCTTGGATTGGGCTAGGATTCATCCCACACCATCAAGAAGCAAGGAAAAGCACATCTAATGGTGGAAATTCAATGAGATTACACTTCCCTTCACAAAGGACCAAAGAATTTTCAACCTAAGCTCGATTTTGATTCATACCTCGCCGGAGGCTATCACCGGTGCTTCCAACCATTGAGGTAGCTTTGTCTAGTGGAGACGAAGCCTTGTTGAAGGTTTGAAGGTTCAATTTGTAGTGGATCTTCCAATTGACCAAACCTTACTTCAATGGCTTGCAACTTTGATCTAGGTGAGGCTTCCCATGGCTTGGAGACTTGGGAGAAGCTTCAGATGAGCTCAACTTGCCTCCCTAATGGTGTTTGCAAGAGTAATTGGACTTTGGTGGAGTGATGAGTAAGTTGGAAAATCCTCACATCTCCTCTATTTTTGGCTTGAGGAAACCGAGAAGGAGAATTTGGAAAGAGCTTGAGAATTCTTAGGGAAGCTTATGGATGCTTTCCTTTGATCCATCGAGATTAATCAAATGCAATATAGTTCTTAATTGGAATGGAATAAGGGGGAGTATATCTCCCCTTACTTGAATCAGATAGTCGAGAGCCTCCTTGCCATTTTTTGATCAAATTGCTCTTATGGAATGGGTTGTTTAGGTTGTTAGGAGTGCTATGTGGTGCAGTTTTGGTAGAGGAGTGGGAGTGTGGAGGTGCACATGGGTTAAAATGAGTGTGGGAGGTGATCCATGTGGAGACATTTGAGTGGAGGGGTTTTGGCTTTGGGTTGGGTTTGGCATGTGCACAGCCCTCCTTGGTGTCCAAATGGTCCACTAGGAGGATGCCAAGTGGTCTTGAGTTGAAATATGATCAAATTCCAAGTGAATTTGATCATAGGTTACCCTTTGACCTTGGGGTAAAATTATCATTTGACTTTGATTTTGATTTAAGCAGATTTGATATGATTAAAAAATGGGTTGTGCTAATTTTCAATGAATTTGGTGTTAATTTGATATCATTTGGCTCATTTTGACCCATTTAAGTCAAAATGAGTCAACTTGGGTCAAGTTGACCAATTGATCAAATTAGGTCAAACCATAGTTTAGGTCAAGTTCAAATGATCATTTGAACTATTTTGCTATCATTGGTTTGATTCAATTTGTTTTATATTTAGTTTTGGTTCATTTTGGTTCACTTAGGTCAAATGGGTCAAGTTCACCAATAGGGCCCATTTGACCTAATTAAGTGATGGGTTGGTTTAGGCTTGGTTGATCATTTAAAATATTTTACATGCTTCAGTTTCAATCAATTTTGGTTTGGTTTGATTTTGGCTTGATTTGATCTTTTAGGTCAAGTTGGGTTCATAGTCAATTGGGTTTGGTTGGGTCTAGTTGGCCAATTGAAGCTTTGGTCAAGTTCAATAAGTGATTTAGAATGAATATTGCCCATTGGTTGTAATCAATTTGGCTTAGATCAAGATTTAACATTTTGACTTTTTAGATCAACTTGGGTCAAGTGGCCAATTGCTAGGTTTAGCTCAAATGATGACTTGGTCAAGTCCAATCATTGATCATGAATTGGTTTTGATCAACAGTTTCAATCAATTTGGACTTTATTAAGTTTTGGCTAGTTTGAATTTCATTTGGTTAAGTGTTGACTTGGTTAAAGGCTAGGTTTAACTTGGTTTGACCCAATTTGGGCGATTGATCATCTTATGAAGATCGCTGCTCATAATGTGAGGCTTCGATGGGCTTAGTTCAATCCAATTTGGGTAGGATTAGAATTTGGCTCAAAAAGGTACTTTAGGTCACTTTGGGTCAAGTGAGCCTAAGAGGGTCAATTGACTTGATCAAGGCTTGATTCAAGTTTGGTTGAACTCACATATGGACTTATGATTGAAATATAAATCAATTGCAAGTGATTTGGAGTCAAATGGGTTTTGATTCATTTGGCAATTCCAAGTTCAAAGGATGAACTTAGGTTATTTTGGTTTGAGTTTTGAATTTAGTTTTTGTTTGATGATTGAAGTTTATGTTTGAATTTGGTTTGTGATTGAAGGATTGATTGTTTGAAGAGAAAATCCAAAGGTTTGAATTGATTTGAGTTTAATTTGGCGAAGTTCAAGAATTTGACTTGAAAGAGTTTAGGTTGGATTTATATTATATTTGGATTTGAGTTTTGAAGTGGTTTTTGGTATTTAAATTTATATTTCATTATATTTGTGAATATAAATAGGTTATGAGGAAATCTTTTGAATTTAAAGTGATTTAGATTTGATTTAAGCTAAGTCCATAAGATGAAATCAAAATGGCTTAGGAAAGATTTAAGATTTAGAATTGATCATGGATGTCAATCATTTGGAATTGATTCATGATTTGAGAAAATCCATTGGAATTGATTTAAGGTTTGAGAAAATCAATTAAGTTGGAATTGATTTGAGATTTGATTTGGAATTGGTTTGAGTTTGAAGTTGATTTGGATTTGAAGTTGATTTGGATTTGAGGTTGATGAATTTGAAGTTGATTTGGATTTGAACATTGATTTAAATTTGAAGTTTGACTTGAAAGAAGAAAGGATTTGGTTTAAGCAATAGGGTAGGACTTTTTCTAACACCACTAAGGCATGACCTATTCCTATGGCTAACTCTTTTAAGTCTCTAGGGTTAGGTTAAGTGTTCACCTAATCATTAAAAGTGTCTTAAGACTAAGGAACTCTTAGTGTCTAAGAGGAGTCTGATGTCTAAGATGGAGAAGTTGAAACCTCACTCCAAAAGTGAGGTCAACACACATTCAACTATATAAAAGTTTTAAGAAAGTACTTCACTATTGTTAAACCAGGGGAGTAAGGTAAAGACCTCCTTCGGGCTACTTAAAGCCTTGCATCCCCAGAATGTCCAAACTAGATATACCCACTATTCTTGAATACACATGAATGTACAAATGACTGCAAGATTGGAAAATCATGCAAAAGGTGTATTTCTTTCAATTGAATTATTTATACATGTGAGCTAAAGTTGAAAAAGGAGATTTTTATTCATTAACTAAATGCACATACAAGTGTATAAAAGTTTTAAGTAAGTACTTTGCCATTGTTAAACCAGGGGAGTGAGGTAAAGACCTCCTTGGGGATACTTAAAGCCTTGCACCCCCGGAATGTCCAGACTAGATATACTCACTATTCTTTAATACACATGAATATATAAATGTCAATAAGAATGGAAAATCATGCAAAACTTGTATTTCTTTTAATTGAATTCTTTATACATGTGACCTAAAGTTAAAAAAGGGATTTTCATTCATTAGCTAAATACATATACAAGTGTATAAAAGTTTTAAGCAAGTACTTCACCTTTGTTAACCAGGGGAGTGAGGTAAAGAGCTCCTTGGGGCTACTTAAAGCCTTGCATCCCCAAAATGTCCAGACTAGGTATACCCAATATTCTAAAATACACATGAATGTACAAGTGACTACAAGATTAGAAAATCATGCAAAAGTTGTGTTTCTTTCAATTTAATTATTTATACATGTGAGCCAAAGTTCTATCTAAATTCTAACATAGAAATACATAGGAATGAATTCAAACAAATGGGGTGTCCTATTCAAATGGACTATACACTTGTTAACATTTAAACTTTATGTAAACCCATATAGACTAAAAAAAGAGAGCTCCATATCACATGTTCTAAGCCATAGATACATGAAAGCTTATAAACATTTATAACTATTATAACTCCAAATATTATAGTTGACTTATAAACTTTTGAAAATAACTTTGATTAAATAGTGAGAATAGCCACACATATTATAAATTTAATTCAACACATGCAAACTTAACATAAGGAGAATTCATTTAAATTTAAATATTTTGAAAAACATGAATGCATGAAATCACATGACATGCAACATTTAATATGATTATAAAGGAATAATAAGATATAAAACACATGTTTCATTCAATCAAACTAATTCCTAAGAACAATCATTTCAAATAGAAGTATTTAAAGAAAACTAAGGATTTTAAATCATCATCTTAAGTTTATATCTCAATTTGATTTAAAGAAATGAGGGAAAGTTCACTAATATTAATCCATTCCCATGTTTGTAAATTAATTTGGTTTAATGAAAAGTAATCAAGTAGATTTTATGATTTAATTAAGTTATGATATGGATTAAATCAATTAATTAACCCTTACTTATAGCACCTTAAGGTAATTAACCAAATAATTATGAGCCAACATGATATGTAAATATATTTGAAAATTAAATTAGCAATGCTCCTAAGAAATGAAAGGGGCTTAATGCAATTGGCTCACAATTAATAGTTAATTAAGCTTAAAGAACTTAATTAAGTATATTTATGATTTTCCCACACATGTGAGCTGATTATAATTTTTTTAAATTTTTTTAGGCTATTAAACACTTAAAGATCTACCCATGAATTGATTAATTAGGTTCTGATGTGTTTAATATTTCAATTAGATTAATGAAATCATTAATCACCTAATTAAATTTAAACATAATTGCCACATGGGTTAACTATCCTCCAAATGAAGTGGAGTTAGGGCAAAGATTAGGAAAGAGGCCCCAATTTAATCCCTAAGTCTCCTCACTATTAAATAGTGACAAATGAGCAAATAATTAATTAATTTATTGTTCATATGATTAATTAACCCTTAATCAAGTTAGGAGAGTAATTAAGGCATAATTAGATAATTCTCCTAATTAATTAACCAATAAATCTCAAGAAAATTAGGAGAGGAAGAGGTCATCCCCCTAAACAATCTCAAGAAATTTGGGGTTAATTAATTAATTAATTAGGGAGTAATTAAGGTAATTAAAAAGTCTAATTAAATATTAATTAAGCTTTAATTATTATTCAAAATAAATTAAGGATAATTTTAATGGATTGTTCTCTGAAATTTCTTCAAAATGAATATTTATTTACATTTTTATGATTTTTTTATGATTTGTTATGATTTTTCAAAGTTTTAGCCGATTTAAATAATTTTTCATAATTTTCATAAATCTATTAATTTATTTTTACTAAAGTAGACTATTTGAGCTTTAGAATGAAATATCTCCCTATCCAAATATCCTTTTCACTTGAAATTTTTATGGTACGTGTATTTTACTTTTGTTTTATTGCCTAAAAATTTTAAATCAATCTAATGTGTATTTTTAGGTTAATTAAAGAAATTTTATTTTCACTAAAACTCAAATTAAGCTCAAAATGTTCAGTTAAATTTGTGATTTGGGTTCGTTGGATTCCTCGAAGAAGGATGAATCCAATGAGTCCTTATTTATAATTTTTAGTTAAGTATTTTATTTCATTTGAATTTTTGAAGTTTCTGTTAATTTTAATAATTTTTAAAAGCTGAAAATAGCCTAATTTCCTACTTAACCCAGTTAGCACCCCATGACCCTGACGTGGCAATGTGGTGCCACATGGCACACTGTGATTGGCTGGCATAGTGATTGAGCAGGAAAAGGTGTGGATATGCGTGGATCAGATCAGCCGATCTAGGTTAATCCGTGCGATCGAGTGGGCTAAAATGGGCAGATATGGCGTGAAATCATAACCATCCATTCCCTAGCACTGAGATCGGACTTCCTAGCCAACAAAAGCAATGGGGAACAGTAAATTGAGAGCTATTTTATGATATTTTTCATGAAATTGAATGAAATTTCATCCAAACGGGCTCGATATTCTAGTGATCTTCAACCAAAAACACCTTAAAATGGATGGGGATCGCATAAAATGAAGAATGCAAGGGAAATCTATGGAAAAATTCTAAAATTGAGCACACATTGAATCAAATAAAAGCTCTTAAGGTTGGCTATGGTTCTTAAAAATTACCTTACCAGGTATGATTTCTGGCTGCGGTGTTGATCCGAGCACGCTCCTAGATACAAGAAGAAGTTTTGGGATGGACTTAGGCTCTTGCTTTCTTTGGAATGATGTATCCACCAAGAGTCATCACTTTCTCGCCAAAATTCACTTGATTTTTGGTTGCTTTAGCTCAAAGGAAGTAGAGGGATGAATGAGAGTGAAATGAGAGCAGAATAATGATTTTCCAACCTCTATTCTCTTGTGTTTGATTTTTGGCCGAAAATCACCTCTCATGTTGATTTTTTTTTGCTCTTAGTGGATGTCCTATGGCTTGGGGTGGTTGGGAATGACAGTGAATCATCTTAGGTGCCCTAATTTGGTTGGCCAAGAGGGATTAGTGGGTGTCATAACAAGAGGAGGTGGAGGTCCTTGATGCAAGTGTTCCAATGGGAGAGGTGAGGTGAATTCACCTCCCCAAGAGTCATGGCTAACCCAACCATCTCTTGGGTTAGGTTGGTCAGTGTCTTTGGAGCCAAAGTGGACCAATGGATGAGTGTCAAGTGGCTAAGGAAGAGAAATGACTATTTACATGGGTGTTTTGTCTTATGTGATACACTTAGCCTAAGGATAGAGTGGTCATTTGGCATTAGACTTGATTTGGCAGATTTGAAATGAGTCAAAAGTGAGTTGGACAAAATTTCTTGTCATTTGGAGTTCATTTGGTTAGGTTTAGCTCAATTTGATCCATTTGGGTCAAATTGAGTCAAAATGGGTTAGGTTGATAAATTGGTCAAATTAGGTCAAACTAAGAGTTGGGTCAAGCTCATATGACCATTTGGAGAGGATTGTATATTTTGGTTTGATTTAATTTAGATTTAATTTGGGTTTAGTCTAATTTGACCCTTTATGTCAATTTGAGCTAAGAGGGTCAATTGGATTCAATTGGCCAAATTAGATTCAATTGTGGCCTTGGTCAAGTTTAATAATCAATTTAGAATGAACTTAATCCATTGGTTGTAATTAATTTGGATTGGATTTTGATTTGACCCATTTTGGCCATTTAGGTCAATTTATGTCAACTTGGGCCAAGAGGAGCAATAAGTTTGGCTCAATTGAAGGTCAAGGCATGTTCAAATGTTGATTTTGGGTTAATTTAAATCATTAGTTTCAATCTATTTGGCTTAGGTTATAATTTGGCTAGTTTGGGTTCATTTGGGTTAAAGGGTTAACTTGGACAATGGGCTAGGTTGACTTGGTTTAACTAATTTATGACAATTGATTAATCTAGGATGATCAACAATCATGTCATGACATTTGGATTGGCTTAATTCACTTTGATTTGGAATAAATTGGATTTTGGTTCATATAGGTCAAATTGGCCACTTTGGGTCAAGTGAACCAATTGGATTTAGTTGGCTCGATTTTAGGTTGAGTTTGATTTAGTTGAGTTTATATAGATTTAGGATTGATATATAAATCCAATTGCAATTGGTTTGGGTTCAAATGAGTTTTGGTTCATTTGAATATTTCAAGTCAAATGGGCTAAGTTGAGTTTGACTTAGGTTAATTTTGGTTTGACTTGATGATTATAGATTTCAATTATATTTGGATAGGTAATTGAAGGAATGATCGATTTAAGAGAAAATCTATTAGTTTTGGCTTGATTTGGATGTCATTTGGTTGAGTCCAAGGAATTGGCTCAAAATTTTCAAATTTGTGTTTTGATTTGATTTGGAATTTAGTTTTGGCTATTGATTTGAACTTGAAGTTTGAATTTGATAAATTGATTGAAGGGTTGAATTGATCTTTGAGAAAATCAATTGAATTTGGATTGATTTAGATTTGGCTAAGACTAAGTCCATAAGATAAATTATAGGGCTTCAAAGGATTTTGATTTTGGATTTGATCATGGGTTTCAATCATTTGATTTGGATTTAAAATTGAGTTTGATTGTAGGTTTGATAGGGTGAATCTGGATTGGATATGGGTTTAGGCTATAAGGTAGGTGAATTTTCCCTAAGTCCTAAAGCACAACCTAATCCTATGATTAACCCTCGAAATCTCTAGGCTTATGTTAAGTGTTCACCTAATTAATAGAATTGTCTTACGTCTAAGGGAATCTTACTATTTAAAGTTCCCTAAGTCTAAGAAGAGGAGGTTGAGGGCTCACACCAAAAGTGAGGTCAATAAAAGGACCCCCAATAGGTGTGGTGTAACTTAGAAGGCACACCACATGTATTGGCATTGATCGAGATGATCAACAACTTCCAAAAGACTACAAACACTAATGGAAATAATCTATACCTAAATCAGAAAGGTAGATAGAATCATGATCTTAGTACAATGCAGCTCTCTTTATGCCAAGGGCATAAGAGAGTAAGAAGAATCCGCTGGGGATTGAGTATATGAACCATTCCACTGGGGAAGTAGGTTTGGGCTATCTGGGGATATGGATTTGAGTTTGATTTTGAATATGATTTGTGGAAAGAAGATCTTCTAGGGATAAGAATTGATAATTTGCTGAGGATCAAGATTGAATTAAATTAAATTTATTTTTATTTTAATTGATGGGGAGGCATATCTTCTAGGGATATGGGATCGAATCCGCTAGGATTTGGGTATGTGAACCTTCCACTAGGGAAGCAGGTTCGGGTTATTTGTTGGGGATAAGAATTTGATTTCAAATATGATTTATTGAGGGGGGGGGGGGGGGTGGCGGTGTATCTGCTATGGGATAAAAGTTTGATTAGATTTTCTTTGATTTAAACTCCACTAGGGAGGTTGGTTTAATTTGTTATGGCTCCCCTAGGGAGAATGGTTCTGGATTGAGGGCATATCCACTGGGGATATACACTTGGTTAGATTAGTTTGATTTATATTTAGGCTCTACTAGGGAGGCTAATTTAATTTGTTCATCAATGGAGAGAAGTTTGGTTTGTTCGATATATTTGATTTGATTCCATTAGGAAGGTTGGTTTTGAATTTGGTTTGTTATGGACCCTGTGAGTGTGTAATGGATCGCACTAAGAAGGAGCCACTGGGGCCTTGGCCTATCTTAGATTTACAAGTCCAAAGGGGTAGTCCACCTACCATAGGGTATGGTTATCCGACCTAAGGGTTGCCTTTCGGTTTGCAACAGTTATACTAGAAAGAAAGCGTAGCAGACTTACATCTTCCAAAGTAGGAAAAGTCATTGGGGTGATCTATTGGATGCGCAATAAATCGAACCTTACCTAAGGAGACTATTGAGAGAGTGCCACTGGGGATGTTACCTCAACTCAAGAGTAGTCAAAATTAATTCATTTTAGTTTGAATTGATTTAATATAATTTGATTTGATTTTATTTAATTTTGTTTGTTAAGTTGTGGACCCTATTGATGTAAGAAGGATCCACTGAGAAGGGGCTATATCGGACTTAACCTATCTCAAATTTACAAGTCAAAAGAGATAGTCTACCACCCATAAGGTAGTACTATCCAACATAAGGGTTGCCTTTCAGTGTGCAACTACTATGCTAGGAAGAAAGCATAGTAGACTTACATCTTCGAAAGCAGGGAACAATCACTAGGGTGACCTGTTGTTGGTGCAACAAATCATACCCGACCTAAGGCGACTATTGAGTGAATGCCATTGGGGACTTATGTCAGCTCAAGAGTAGTCAGGATTAATTTTATTTTAATTTAATGGACCTTATCAGTGTGTGATGGATCACACCGAGAAGGGGCTATGTCGAACTGGGCCTATCTCAGATTTATCGATATAAAGGGGTAGTCTACCAGCCGAAGGGTAGGACTATCCAACCTATGCGGTGCCTTTTAGTGTGCAGCGACTATGTTAGAAAGAATGCATAGAAGGCTTACAACTTTCTGAGTAGGGACCAGTCGCTGGGGTGACTTGTTGATGTACAACAGACCGAACCTGACCTAGAGCTGCCCGTCGGTGTGTAATGGTCATATTCGAAAGAATGCATAGCAGATTTACATCTTCTAAAGCAAGGAAGACCACCGGGGTGACCTGTTAGTGGCATAATAAGTCAAACCTGACATAAGAGTGACTACTGAGAGAGTGCTGCCAGGGACTTATCTCAACTCAAAAATAGTCCTGCAATTCTTATAGGGAGTTTTGCTGACATTGCCCTAAAGATAGGATGCCTTCTTGGGAAAGGTGCCACTGGGGGGGCGTTCTCCTAATCCATAGGAGAATATATATTTTATTTATTTTATATTTTCATGGACCATTTTGGTGTGTGAGGGACCACACTAAGAAGGGGCTATGTTGACCTTGACCTATCTCAAATTTATTGACTAAGAGAGAATCTGCATTCGTGAAACAGAATCTCGAACCATAGGGGTAGTTACTAGGAAAGAGGGACTGTCCAATCTAAGAGTAACCCAAGTAGTGTCTAAATGGGGTCACAAAGGAAGTGATCCAAATAAAGTGCTCACAGGGGAGGTTCCACTAGGGGCGTTATCCTGAACCCTATAAATAAGAAAGCCTATAGGTATTCGATGGCCAACTTAAAGAGAAGACATACCAATTTTACATCTGCCAAGAGTGGTGTATTTGGTGTGGGTCGTCGTCAGTATAATGAACACTAATCAAGTTAAGGTGCCATTGGTGTGCGACAATCAGTCTAGAAAGAAGGCGTATAGACTTACATTTCCCTAAAGCAGAACTTATTGCCGGGATAGTTTGTCTTTGGCTCGATAGGTGCTGTTTGATCTAGGGTTGACCGTTGGTGTGCAATGGCTGTACTTAGAAGAAAGTGTAGTAAACTTACATATTCCAAAGAAGGGATCAATCGCTGGGGTGACCCATTGATGGCACAATAAATCAACCCGACCTAAGGGAGACTACTAAGTAGGGAGTCACAAAGAAGGACTGGAAGCATACTTGAAGTAGTCAAGAGGAAAGGAGCCAATGGGGGACTTACCCTAATCTTCTACACAACCAAGTCAGTTCACAATGGCTAGTTTAAGAAGAAGGAGTAGTAGACTTACAACCTCTTAAATGAAGCTAACATGATGATAGCTTACCGAACGCACAGTAAGGCCTACCATACTAACAAGCGCTCGTTCGTGTGCAGTAATCAAATCAGGAAAGAAATCATTGCAGACTTAAATGAAAGTTTTGTTGAAGGCTTCTGCCAAGTCGTTCACCCTCGGGTAGTAGATAGTAGAGTATCTCAAATCTATGCTGTGTCTCCGGGAAAAACTATTGATCTTGGTGCTCTTGAATGCAGTACTATTATCGGATATAATTCATCAAGACACCTCGAACTTATATACGATATGGTTCCTAAAAAACTTGAGCACATCTTGTTGTGACCTCTCGAAGTGGCATTACTGCCTTTACTTGGAAAAGTATTCCATGGCAGCTAGGATGAACCGATGTGCCTTGGAAGAAGGATGATCAATTGGATCCACTATGTCAATACCCCAACACTCAAATGGACATGAGGCCAATATAGGATGTAGAATATTAGGTGGTTGGTGTAGGACCACACCATGTACCTGACATTGGAGGCATCTCTTAGCTATGCCCATACAATCTGTGATCATCGATGACTAGTAATATCCTAGTCTCTTGATCTTGGCTTTCATCTTCAGACCAGATTGATGAGCTCTGCATAATCCTAAGTGTACCTCCATCATGATCTTACGGGCATGTTTGTCCAAATAACATAACCACATATGATCAAGGATCGCATAGGTGCCATCCATGAGCAGCGCTCTACTTCACGATGTGCTAGTGACTTCTCTTGAGGTAGTTTGCCTATATTTAGATAATCCATGGAGGGTTACCTCTAATATAACTCATCATCCTTTTTGGCAATGACAACCTCTCCTTCAAGAGAGAGTCTTTTGATGAGTTCAGCATCAATAATGGATAAGACTTGTATATTTTGGACCTTTATTAATATGGACTCATGTTCCAGACATGCCAACTCCTTGTGAGCTTGGTTAAAGTATCTGCTACGCCATTTTCTCCTCAAGTAATCTTGTAAATGGTAACCTATAGGATTTGGGCCAACAACTCTATAGTGTACTTGTCGTAGTGATGGAGCTTGGACTTTAGAAGCTTGTAGGACCCAATAATTTGATTGATGACTAACTGAGAATCCCTGAAGATGTTGATGTTCTGGATGCATAGCATAACTGTTAACTCCAAATCAGTAATCAAACCCTCATATTCGGCTTCTTTATTGGTGCAAATATTAGACAGGTGATATGAGAATCTTATCACATCATGGTCTGAGTTAGGAGAACTATTCCTACCCTTACCTTTCCTGGGGTAGTAGATTGTGGTTCTTCTCCTCTTTGAGAGGAAGCCTCACCATCAAAGTACATCTCCTAGTGGTGAATGCTGGTGTCCCTAAGTTCATGATTTGTTTATTAAGGAGGTCATCACTAAGTAGAGAGTTAGTAGGACGTGGGTGTGCTGCTAAGAAATATGCTAGTGCTTATCCTTTCACTGCACAGAGGAGTATGAAAGTAATATCAGATTGTGATAAAATCATAGACCAACATGCCAACCATCCGGATAGTGTCAGTCATGTCATGAGATATTGCAGTGGATTGATCCTAGAGATCAAGTTCACCTAATGAGAAAGCATGTAGTGCCGTAGCTTTTGGGATGCAAAGATTAAAGCTAGGAAATGTTTCTTAATGGGTGGATAATTCACTTCAGTAGGAATTAGATGAAGGCTGAGATAGTAAAGAGCATTCTCTTTCCCTTCATTGTTGGCTTGGGCCAACAAAGTGACAAGGGAGTTATCTAATGTAGTGGTGTAGAGAATAAGCAGCTTGCTCGGGATAGGAGCTACTAGAATGACATCATTAGGTAGTGGTTAATGTATTCAAAGGCATACTAACACTTATCATCCCACTTGAACTTGGCATCCTTTTTGACAAGTGCTAAAAATGTCTGGTACCTTCCTAATAGATTGGATATGAAGCATCTTAGATATGCCAATGACCCTTAAAATGATCTGAGTTGAGTTAGAATTTTAGGAGGTAACATTTCTAATATCACCTTGATCTTCTTCGGATCGATCTCTATTCACCGGTGTCGGACAACAAACCCAAGGTACTTCCCTGAAGTTACTCCAAATGCACACTTTAGGGAGTTCATTTTGAGGTTAAATTATCTTAACCGTTCAAAAACTACTTTCAAGTCAGAGAGATGGTATTCCTTTTTTTTACTTTTGACTAAAAGATCATCGACATAGCATTCGACTTGATGATGAATGAGTTCATCAAAGATTCAAGTCATAGCCACTGGTATGTAGTACCAGCATTTTTAAGGTCGAAAGGTATGACTTTGTAGCAAGATATTCTGATCGAGGTTTGAAAAGTAGTGTTTTTTTTATCCTCAGAGGCCATCTTTATTTGGTTATATCCAGATGAGCCGTCCATGAAAGAGAAGATTGCATGAGATGAGGCAATGTCCACCATCAGCTCTGGGATCGATAGTGAAAATTCATCTTTTGGACATACCTTTTTTAAGTCCCTAAAATTGAGGAATATCAATTTGGCCATTCTTCTTCTTGATTAGGACAACACTGGCCAACCAGATAGGATATTTTTCTTCTCTTATAAAACCAACATTGATCAATTTTTTGACTTCAGAAATGACCTGTTGTTCAATGTCTAATCGCATGCATCTAGGAGCTTGCTTGACAGGGCTAGAGTTAGGTTCTATTGCTAGTTTATGGACTACTATGTTAGGAGATAAACCAGTCATCTCTTCATAACTCCATGTAAAACAGTCCTTAAACTCAGTCAATAACTTAACTAAGTCAATAGTTTCTATTTAGTTTAACAAAGAATTGATGTATGTCGGGCGTGGATTTTCTTCACTTCCCAAGTTAATTTTTTTGAGCTCATCAATGGTTGATTTGATATCATATTCGAACTATGGCGGTGTATCTTTAACTTGAAACTCATTTGGATCATCTAAAGTTTCTAAGCTCACCTCCTCATAAGTGTTAATGTGATTTGAAAAGAACTTATTAGACTCCAGATGGTTGGTGATGACTAAGCAGTAGTCGTCATTGTCAATGGGACCCACTGTGATGAATCCTAATCCTAGTCTCTTGATTGAGAATGTTTGCATTTGTTATCCCATAACCTCTTGAAGTAATCCGACCTATGTTTAGACCAAGTATGTGGAATCAATCCATTCTTTGCTAAATTTAGAGCACACGACGAGTACTAATCAAAAGGTAATTCTATTAAATCTTTATATAAATCATCCTCAAGTTCTATATCAACTTCTTGACTTAAGGATGATACTCCCAGAAAGAACCTCTAAGTCTTCACATCTATGGATAACTTAGGGGCTTCCTTAACTAGCAAACCCTCAACTTTCTATGAAGAAAGTGGGGTTAGAGCTAAGGTTCCCAATTGATGCCTAATTTTTTCACATATAGATTTGGATATATTCATGCTTTGCTTTGGAGCTCGGTCTTCATCATTGTCTAACTCAAGTGTCACCTCGAATGAATTTGCCACTAGAAGAGCTGGCTGTTGTGCTAACTATGTAGGACTCATCCTCTGAACTAGGTTCTAAGTCTATATGGATAGCATGTGTACTCCTGGTAGCTGGGACATATCTCCTATTAGGTGGCCAATAAGGAGGCTTTCCACCTTTAGGGCTGCCTCTGAACTGTCCTCTTCCTCTGGTTAGTGGAGGTCGTGTCATCTTAACCACGTGTTCGAATGTCGTAACAAGCTGTGGGTGGATTCTAATATCGAGCTCCACTTCCTCCTCCAAGTCTATTTCTTGCTCCCTTTTTTTTCCTTTTCATTTTCTTTCTCATTTTCTTTTTCTTTTTATCTTTCTCTTTCTTTCTCTTTTTCTTTTATTTTTGAACTTTGGCCAAGTTTACGAGAATAGACTTGTTGATTTTAAGGAGGTAGTAGGTCGTATCCTCATATATGCCGATCTCATGAACTGTAAATGGCTTGAGATCTCCTTTGACACAATAGGCGATCCCACCTCTCATAAACTTCATACACTGATGTAGAGAGGATGGAATCGTGTTATTTACATGTATCCACAGTCTCCCAAGCAAAACATTGAAAGATGTATCTGAGTCTGTAATGTGAAATTTAGCTTTAGAATCATCTATCTCCAAAGGCAACATTATAGAACCTAAGGCTCTCTCGCCTTGTTTATTGAATCCTCTCAACATTATCCTTTCATTTTGGAGTTTGGAGATTTCAATCCTCAAATAGGCAAGGGTTCTTCGGCTCATATCATTGACTGATACACCTAGATCAACTAACACTCTAAATAACCTGTATCTTCCCATATCCACTATAATGTAAAGGGGACAATTGTGCTCAGTCGTCCCTAAAAGTAGGTCTTCATCGTTGAATGTAACTCCTGGGATGTCCTTCGAGTAATGAGCCTCCTCTCCAATAGCGGTCAGCTGAGTTAAACAGGTCTTAGGATCAAGTAGAGCTTTTATTAAATATTCCCTTATCTCTTTGGATAAGATGAGGGCGTCGTATATGCTTAGCTTAGCTGATAACTTTCTCAAGTGGAAAGGATGTTGTAGTCAACCATGAGCTAATCTTCCATGAGCATGTCATGGGTGGAACATCTTATGGAGGCATCATCTACTCACTAGAACCAATGACTTGTTTGCCCTTATCTTAAGGTGTTACCCTAGGAGGTAGAACTTTGTCACTACAGAAGTTAATTTCGGTGATCTCTTATGATAGGTTAGTGGAAAGTTCTACCTGCTCATCGGATAGACCTACAGCTTCTCCTATAAGACTCTCGGAGTCAGATGACTCCAATTCTATCTCAAGAGGTGAGCCTGATTGATTCAAAAAAGGAAAGTCTGATTCTAAATCATAAGAGAAAGGATCAAAATTATTTGTGATATTATTATTATTATTATTATTATTATTATTTGGAGAGCTTTCTAATGAAATGAGATCATCAAGACTATCAAAAGTATAGAAGATGTAAGTGAAATTTGCCTTCTTCATTGATTTTTTTCTAGGTGGAGGTACATGATAAAATCAAGTAAAGTAAGCGGCATGAGGGATTTAGTGTCCTCATCCATAGATACAATGTTTTGTAAGTAGAAGAAGAGATGGATGAAGTAGTAGTAGGTGCAACGATGGAGGGCATGCTTGACTCTATCAGTGGTTAAGCTACTAGCCTATCCCGGGCAAGTGAGGACCGCTGCTGCTGAGCTCCCACTTTCCTCAAGTAGTCTTTGGCAACTTGTAATCCTTCCTTGGTGTTAGAGGTTTAAGCTACCTCAGCCACCTGCAAGGAGAGTTTCTTGGTCTTAGAAAAAAAAATTTTAGAGGTTCAAGATAAGGGTATATCCCAACCTTCTTTTATCTTTAGAGGATCACATGTATCTCAAGGATTTCCCTAATAGAACTAGATGGTTGTTCTAATAAGTAATCCTTAGAGATAATTATGGCTCCCGACTTGTAGCTGCTCAAGCTAGTCCTTCAAAGCGATGCAATCTTCTAAGACATGGCTTAACATGAGGTGGTAGGGGTAAAAGTTAGGATCATCACTCTTGCCCACTTCCTCCGGTCTCTTAGGCTCTGGTAGCTAAAAATCGCTTCTTTAAAAGATTCTTAAAGATCTTCTTAACTACCTCCCTCTTAAATGAATAGGGTTTGTTTAACTTGTCTAGAAGAGTAGGTAGATAGTAACTACCTAGTGGTAGATAAGAATACCACTGCTATGTATATGGATGAGGAGGTGGCAGTAATGGCTGTTGAGGCTACTGTGGTGGCAATGATGATGAGTGGTGTAGAGGGGGAGTAGTGGAGTCTGAGCTCGGGGTCTTTCATACTAAAGTATGGCTAGGTTCTTCCCCTTATCAACTGATACCACTACCCCTGACTTCTTTTCAAAGGCTTTATGTGGCTTGGATGACTGGTCTTGGAAAGGTAACTATTTGGCTTCCCCTTGTAGACTAGCCACATTGTTGATTAGCTTCTCAAAGGTTTTGATAGTAAATCCCTTGAGCATGAAAGCAACCATGCCATGAATATTCTTAAGAAGAATCTTTATGGCATGCTGGTTAGATAGCTATGGTTTGTAGTTCATACTTAGGTTTTGCCACTTGAGAATATAATCAACAAGGGACTCGCTGGGGTTTTGATGTGCCACAATGAGATCACCTACAGTTACCCTTTGCTGAGCTCCAGCAAACCTCGTAATGAAGAGTTGCTCCAACTTAATAAATGTTTTCATCAAGCTATTGGCAGTTCAACGTACCAATCAAATGCAATCTCTGATAAACTGTTGATGAAGAAGTGCATTTATATCTTGAGTGCCATGCCATAAAAATTCTTGAAAGAAGGTGGCACAAACCATTTGGGATACTTTGACTGTTCATCTAGGTGGGTCTACCTTTGGAAGATGGGTACCTGCCAATGCTTCCTATGTGTTCTTCTATCTTGACCTTCTGTTTAGGCTATCACATCCATGGGAGATGTACTCTTGGGAGGATCTAAAATATGTAGGAGCTCAAGCCGATCGACCTCCATAGGACTGAGCTATAAATCAAGGCTTAGTTATTATGTAGTGCAAGAACTGCTGCTAATAGGTCTTCAATCCTCCTCTTCATTCTGCTGACCATTCATCCTTTTGCTTGAGCTGTGGGAGGAGGTATTGGGTTGAATGAGCAGTGTCATCCTCTTCAACCATAATACCTTCATAACTGTGATGGTCTTTAAAAAGGGATCCTCGGGTATAGACCATATGGACTTCTATTGAGTCCTTAAATAGATCATCCTCATCGGGGTCGAAGGATACCCTACCCTCTTCTTGATCCA
Organism: Cymbidium sinense; assembly: GCA_021442155.1. Taxonomy (NCBI): domain Eukaryota; kingdom Viridiplantae; phylum Streptophyta; class Magnoliopsida; order Asparagales; family Orchidaceae; genus Cymbidium; species Cymbidium sinense. The sequence goes on from CM038215.1 coordinate 289,839,223, forward strand.
AGTGATCACTCCCAAAAAGCTGCTTCTTCTAGGTAAAGTAGTTTTCTAGGATGTCATCTAATGAACGGTCTCCTACTCTACCAAGTTGGATTGATTTAAACACCCACTCTTATGTATATGCTCATCAACTCTATGCATCACACCCTTGATTGGATACTCTCACTAGAAAGGTCTACTGTCATAGGAACTGTGCTGTCATTCCCCTCTTTCTCTACTATTGCAGTGGATTTGTAGTGGCACAACGATGACACTTTTGGTTTGCCACTCCCTCTTTGCCACGACTAAAGTGGGAGGTCGAATGGGGGAGCTCGACCTCACCCTAACTGATGGCATAGATGGAGTGGGATCCTTAGGTCATAGCCAGATCACCAATGGGGATCTCCTCTTTTTGGATGCAAACATCTGTATCTTGGTGGAACTGTGGAAGGGAGAACTTGAATAGGTGATGATGGATGAGGAGTGGAGCAATGTGATGGTGGACAGGGAACGCATCAGTATGGCGGGGGTGAAATTGACTGCCCTCCCACTAGAACTCTCCTCCGACGGATGGTGGTGTCAATGAACATTATGCTATTCATGTGATCAGCTCTGGTAGCCCCTCAATTTAGAAAATCACAAGGCAAGCTTGTCGACGCATACCTCTCCTCTCTGCTTGGGGCGTATCTCGACCTCGTGGTCTTATCCATATGGATTTGATCTCTAATGCTCCTAGGGATCACGAACCTCAAGTCAAATAATGCACTAGACTCTAAGCATTCATAAGCTCTGCCAACCCCACGAAGAACTATCCTGAGACCGTATAGGGTTTCCTCCTCTCCCTAGCTGGTATCTCATAGTGAGTTGGTGGTGGAGGTGATGCATTAATCATCCTAACATCTTTCTCTCCATTTGAATTGAAGAGAGGGTGGAATCTACTACCACCCAAGAAAGGGGAAACCTCCCGTGGAGATCCCTCCTCAGTAGTGTGGGAAGCATCATCGATCTCTATAGTTGCTCTCTCGTGGTGTCACTTGATCTTTCTATCCTTGTTATGGCATTAGGTGTGGGTGAGCTGGGCGGAGCAAGAGCTGAACCAACCTCAAAGGTAAGAGAAACTATCTTAGATGCCAAGATAGCTTTCTCCTTTTAGGGGACCAAAGAGGTGGTTTTGGCTCGCACCGGGGTTGTAGTAAGGACAATAATAATAGATTGAACTGGCACGAACCACTATCATTGATACTGCTGAAGCTGAAACTGACATCACTGTGAGAACCTCCATAACCTTCCTCTTCAAAGAGAGAAACTCTGAGTCAGATTGAACGTCAAAATAGAGAAGTGGCTTCTGTCCAGCCACCTCCTCCCTACTAACAGTTGTGAGGGATGGCCCCTCACAGGTGATCCAAACTCCCTCAAAATTACGTGTGGTGTTTATTATTATTATTTTGGGTTTATGTGTATTGTGTGATGGGGTGGGGGGAGATATCATGCAGATCTAAGGATGTACTTATTGAGGTGATCGAGTATGACATCAAGAAATAGTGTACTATCTTAAAAGATAGAAATCACTACCCTACGATGGACCTAATCACCTAATAAGGACTCTAAGGCATGATGGGTCTGTGAATGTACCAGAGATTTTTCCCTACTTTACATGGATGAATAAAATAGGGTTTATTTAAATCAAGTTCTAACTTTCCCTATAGGGGCAAGCCCCCATAATTAATTACATCCAATGGATGGTGAGTTCCTTAGGAATACTCTAGATTAAAGTAAGCAATTATTGTCTCTGATGAATTCAAAGATAGGACAATCAATAAATTGGCTATGTTTGGAAGATCAAATGGGATAGATCAATAGAAGAGACTTATTATTGAAGCCAAAAAGAGATGAGTAGGGTATGCTTATGATACTAGGAAGCCTTGTGAGCATCCCAAACTATCATTTGATTGGGCTTTATATATTTGAAATTGAGGATAATTATATATTTGAGTTGAAATTTTATAAGAAATCTAGGACTTACAATTCCACAATACAAGATTGTGGAATTGCCTAAGATGTGAGGATTTATGTTTGTAGCCTCAAAGGAAAATAGCAACTTGAGATCCTAAATCTAGGGAGCTATGACGAGGGCCAAAGCACGACATAAATCTAAGGTGAAAGTGGGTATATTATTTATCTCCACAAGAGAGAGTAAACCACCTGACTGTTGGACTTATAACTGGAGTGATAGCCAGCTAACTCCTCCTACATTTTAAAACCAGGTGATCAAGTCATATATTTTCCAAGATGGATAGGTTGTTATTATTTAAAAGAAACTAAAGTCCTTAAACCCACTCCCTAGGAGACTAGATCATGAGTGGTATGAATAATGACTTAGTCTAATGCAAATCTTATCAAATTTTATTTGATTTTAGACTCTTTATTTTGACACAGGCTATAGGATTTTACATGCCTAAATGCATGGTGAAGTTGATTATGGGCCAAATCAAAAGGGAAAGAGGTGTTTTCCATCATAGGCTCTCAAAAGTCAAGCTTTGTTTTTATCTGGCAAAGATGGAAACTCTCTCATAGCAAGAGTGAAACAAAATGACATGCATGATATTAGGCATACAACATCTAGCTAAAGGGTTGCTAAATATTTTATTATCTTAATTTAATGCCTTGGCTTTATATGAGGTTATGAGTTATTTTAGAAAATTTAATTGAGTTGTAGTTTGGGTAGAAAATTTATTTTTTCCTAAGAGCCTAATTGCATCTAGGCCACATATTAAATCATCATATATGAAGAAATTAGAAAAATATATGTCATTTCTATTGCACAATGTAAACAAATCACCAAATAATTTATAAACTCAATGTGAATGAATAGCAGGCCGGTGCGGTTGGATACTATTGTACAACCCAAAAAAGAAATGGGTAGCTGAGCCTACCCTTATACTACCCGGTATATGAAAGAATAATTATAAGTTACAAAATGATAAGTGATATGGGGGATCTTCAAGTCTTTATGCTCCTTCTATTTCTTCATTTGATTTGCTCCATTTGGTTTGGTAGGCTTCTAGGCATCACATGGCACCCTAGGATTAAACCCTTTAACCAATGTTCATCATTAACCCCCATAACACTTAACCAAATTCTTAATGCACATTTACATTAAAAGAACAAAAAAGTAAATCTAACTACACTTACAAAATAAGTGTTAGTTAAACACATCATACAACCCAAATAATTATATGAATAGATTGGACTTAGCACCATGCACATGGGTAACCAAATCCACCTTTCTAATATAGATTATGCTTATGGGTTAAGCAACCTACAAAAGAGAGAATTTGTATTTATTTTAAGCTCTTCTTAAGCATAATCTCTTGCAAAAAACATTATTAGGTTAATCACGACCTAACATCAAATCTATGAACCATACACTAACATCCAGTCTATAACAGTACATCATAAAATAAGCATTCATCAAATAATACACCGCCTTAACATAAAGCTAGAAGTGGTGACTTAATCTAATATGTGCATTAAGGATTGTGTGTTATATCTTAACTAAGCTTTAGGGTTAAGATTTTATAAGTATGAAGGACATTTAATTATAATGGGTGGTTTCACTTAAAATGGTTTAATTAATTTGCAAGTTTTACTTAATATTTTCTTTTATTTCATTTGACCTACACTCAACAACTATGTGTTATGAAGAGAAAGAAAGATAGGATCACTCTCTTTTATCCCTACCTTAAGTCACATGTAAAATAAATTAATTAATCAATTCCCTTTAGTGAATGACTTATTATATGTTTTAATTAGTCCTAAGTTTAGGTTCACTTTAAATAAACTCATTTAAGAAGAAAGACATCTTAAGATTAATTGGAATGAATTATTATCACATAACACATGTTTGTTCATTTCTTTCCATCATGTATATCATGCATATGATTAAATCCAAAGCATTGCTATACATACAATTTATATTTTAGCACACTTAAATGATGAATGTGAGTAAATATATTTGAAATTAATATTTCATTTGATTGAATAATTTTATAATATTGATTTAAAGCTCTATCTAAATTTTTATGCAAAAGTATAAGAAATGAGCCTTAAATCATATGACTAATCAACTCAACCAACTAAAAAAAGTATGAATGCATGTCCTTTTAATAGAAAAAAAGGGGGTTTTCATTCATTAGCTAAGTGCACATTCACATGCATAAAAGTTTTAAGCAAGTACGCCGCCATTGTTCTACACCAAGGGAATGAGGTAGGAACCTCCTTAGGGTTACTTAAAGCCATGAGCCCCTGGGATGTGCAAACTAATATACCCTCTATCCTTAGATGTATATGGATGTATAAAGAACTACAAGAATAGAAAATCCATGTAAAAATTGTATTTTGAATTGTTTCATCTAATTGTGTAAATGAATTAAAGTTCTTTATAATTATAATGTTCAAATGCATAAGAATGAAATCAAGCAAGTACATTGCCATTATTTTACACCAAAGGTATAAGGTAAGAACCTCTTTAGGGCTACTTAAAGCCGTGCATCCCTGGGATGTCCAGACTAATATACCCGCTACAAATCAACACATGAATATAAGAAAGAAACTTTACATCATACACTAAATTTATATTCACCTGCATTCCCTATGTATATATAACTAAAGTTATAATATATATGTATATTCATTCATTAATAGACTTTTGAAAATATATTTGAAATTTAATAATGATACTAGCCACATATATTTTTAATTAAGCCAACACATGCAAATTAACATAAAAGAAATCATTTTTTTATTTGATTAATTTGAAAGACATGAATGCATGAATACAAGTGCCATACAATATTTAGGATGATTGAAAAGAAATAAAGAAACACATGCATGTGATATCATTTAATTCCAACTAAACCCTAAGGATAATCATATTAAACAAATTCATTTAAGATAAACCAAAGTGTCTTAAAGCCATTTTTGATCTTTATGTTTGATTTGAGTTAAGGAATGTGAAAGAGGTTTGCTAATCCTAATTCCATCCCCATGTGTGAGTTAATTTGGTTTAATGAAGAGCAATTATGTTGATTTTATGTCTTAATTAGGATAGGGTATGAAATAAGTCAATTAATTAACCTTTATCTATTTCACCTTAAGTAATTAACTAATTGATAATGAGCCAATATGATATGCAACCACATGAATGGTAAATTAGCAATGCTCCTAAGAAATGAAAGGGCTTAATGCAATTGGCTCATGATTAATAGTTAATTAGGCTTGAGGGATTTAAGCTTACCATAATTTCATTAAATTCTTTTAGACTATTAAACATCTAAAGGGCTACCCAAAATTGATTAACAAAGTTAGGTTGTGAATAAATGTTAGAATTAATTTAATTGAGCTCATTAATCTATTTGGTTAAGCATTAAGCATGTTCAATTAATGAAATGAAATGAACTCAAGGAAAGAGATCAAGAAAGAGGCCTAATCTCAATCCTTAAGTCTTATATTTGATCACATAAGCTCTGATTTTATCTTGAATATTAATTAATTAGTTAAGCACTTAATCACTTCATTAATCATTAATTAATTTGATTCCAAAAAGTAAAAAAAACTTAGGAAATGAATTAGGAAAAATATCCCAATCACATTCCCTAAGCTCCCTTACTATTCAATAGATGTAATTAAGCTTAATTAATTAATTAAGTTATTGTTCACTCACTAATTATCACTAATTAAATTGGGTGATTGATTAAACAAAAAAAATTGAGATAAATTGGGTGATTGATTAAGGAGTAATTAAGCTAATAAATTTTTAATTAAACTTTAATTACGCCAAAATCACTATTCAAAATTAATTAATAATAATTTTTTTAGATCCTACTCTAAAATATCTTTAAAATGAGCCCCCATTTATATTTTTTAGATTTTCATAAGATTAGTTGTGATTTTTAGATGTTTCGGCCTTAAAAATAGATTAATTAAGCCTAATTAAAGCCTTAATCTTGTCAAGCCACGTGGTGGCTGACGCGGTGCGCTTTTTGCATGGCGTGATGAGATTGGTTATTTAAGTTGTCTCATCGGCATGCTGACTCGGATGGCAGCGAATGCACTTTCTCATGGACCATCGTTCTAAGATCAGATGACCACAATCAGATCCTGGGGTAAAGGGGAGAAAAGAGAGGATCTAATGCGTGATCTAATCAGAGCCGTTCGTTCAAATCATGCAGAATGGATGGCTCATGATCTATCTCCTACGAGTGACAGATGATAGAGCCCGTCCGCCATGGATCACAAGATTCAAGCTCACTAAAGCTTGGATCCACTCCAAACTCAACCCACACTTTCATGCAAAGGATCCACAAGGATCCAATGGCTAAGATGGGTACAAATGCAAATTTTCTTTGAAAAGGACCAACCAATTTTCATACAAGGCTTAATTTTGGGAAATTACTTCAAGCTATGAATGGCGTTCGATAATTGAAGCTTATTTGGTGGAAAGCCTGTTGAGCCATACGAGCTTTGATTTCAGGTAGATTGCTCCCAAGGTGAAACTTCTCCTATTTGGTGATTTGTCTTGGTTGAACTCCTATCTTGACAACTTGGAAGCTTGGGAAATGATTCGTTCAACTTTGACTAGGTGCAGTGATGGTGTGGGTAAAAAGAATTAAGGTTTGATTGAGTGGAGAGGGAGTATTAATCGAAGGAAGGTTGCCATGTTTTCAATTTCACACACAAAGAGAAAATCTAATCGAGGGAGTCTTCAGGAAGGCTTGGAATGGCTCCGAGGAGTTTCAAAATCTCTTTTTGAACTCACACAATGCCGAATGTCATAATTTCCACTCAAATTAGGGGAGTATTGGCCAAAAATGTGAGTGAAGGATAGATAGGATGGGTTTGCTTGTTTCATCCAGTAGGCCACTGGAGAGGTCGTGTCCAACTCCACGTGGCTCGACTTGAGTGGAGGGAGCTGTGGGAGGAGTATATAAGGTTGGTGTGCAAAGATCTCATTTGCTTTGTCCATGGGGTGCTCGGTTTGGCTTGAGTGAGGAGTTGAACTCCCATTGGCCCTTGTCTGACCTTGGGGGATTAGGTGAGCTAGGTGGGTCAGGTTGAGCCTCACTTGAGTGCTTGGAGGCTACCATGGTGATGGGCAAGTCAACTTTGCTTGTTGGTGTGAAGATCCAATGGAAAGAAGGTTTTTCCAATGGCTCATTGCTTGGGTAGGGGCCAGTATGGATTTGGGCTGGTTTGGAAATGAGTTAGGACTGGTTTGGGTCAAGTTAGACCAGGTCCTAGGGTCCCATAGGATGGTTTTGGGTGATTTGGCTTCATATGGTCAAAATAAGCTCATTTTGGGTTAGGTTGGGTTGGGTTGACCAATTGGTCAAATTAGGTCAAACCAAGACTTGGGTTAGGTTCAAATGATGTTTTGAAGAGTTTTGGTGAAAGTGGTACTGATTAATTTAGCTTAGGTTTGATTTTGGCTCATTTGGATTCAAATAGGTCAAATGGGCTAAGTTGACCAATTTGACCAATTTGACCAAATTGGGTTGGGTTAAGTGTTGGTTCATGTTAAATTGGTTAATTGAAAATGATTATAGGCTTTGGTTTGATTTAATTTGGAATTAATTTGGATTTTGACCAATTTGACCCTTTAGGTCAATTTGGGTTAGGTTGGGTCATGTTGACCAATTGGTTAACTCGGGCTCAATCATGGCTTTGGTCAAGTTGAATCAGTGATTTGAACTGAACTTGAGCCATTGGTTACAATCAATTTAGATTAAATCATGATTTGACATATTTTGGCTTTTTAGGCCAATTTGGGTCAACTTAGGTCAAATGGCCAATTAGATTTGGTTTGGCTCAGTTAAGGGTTTGAGCATGTTCAATCATTGATTATGAATTGGTTTGAATAAATGGTTTCAATCAATTTGGTATATGGTGGGTTTTGGCTAGTTTGGGTTTCATTTGGGCTAAAGGTTGACTTGGTTTGACCCAATTCAAGATAGTTGATCACCTTATGATGATTGTTGATCATGCTATGTGATTTGGATGGGCTTAGTTCAATCCAATTTGGGTTGGATTAGAACTTGGCTTAAAAAGATCTTTTAGGTTGCTTTGTGTCAAGTGGACCTAAATGGGTTAATTGGCCTGATCATGGCTTGATTCAAGTTTAGTTGAACTCACATATGAGCCTTGGATGAAGATATAAATCCAATTGCAATTGGTTTGGAGTCAAATGGATTTTGGTTCATATGATAATTTCAAGTCAAAAAAGGTCAACATAGGCTTGAATTGGTTGACTTGGATTTGGTTTGACAAGTATAGTTTGTGTTTATATTTAGAACAATGATTGAAGGAATGATTGAATCATGAAGAAATCCATGAGTTTTGAATTGATTTGGGTATCATTTAGCCAAGTTCAAGAATTTGAATAAAAAGGCTAAAATTGTGAATTTGATTTGATTTGGGTTTGGTTTTGGCCACTTGGATTTATATTTCATTTATATTTGTCAATATAAATGAAGATATAGATAAATTTTGAGAAAATCACTTGGGTTTGGAGTGACTTGGAAGAAAATTTGGCCAAATTGAGGGATGTAGGTCAACAGGGCTTAAGTAGAGAATTAATTTGGTTTGATTTAGTTTGATTTGATTTGAATGGCTTGAATTTAGATTTCATTTATATTTGTGAATATAAATGAAGGAATGATTGATTTATAAAGAAATCAACCAAATTTGATTTGGTTTGAAGGAAGTTTTGGCTACGCATATGAAGGTGATTCATATGGCTTAGGAATGGATTTTGGCATTTGAATTTAATCATGGGTTTCAATCATTTAATTTGGATTTGATTTTAAATTTGGATTGTGATTATTTGAGATTGAATTTGATATTTGAGAAAATCAATTGAGTTGGGGTTAATTTGAATTTGGTTAAGGTTCAGTCCATAAGATAAAATCAAAGGGCTTAGGAAGGGATTGAATTTAAATTTAATGATGGATTTCAATAATTTGATTTGGGATTGGATTTATGATCTTGGATTTGAATTTGAGGTTTGGTTTGGAAGAAGGAAGCAAGGATTGGGTTTAAAGTGATAGGGTAGGCAAGTCTTCATAAATCTCTAAGGCATAACCTCTTCCTATGGCTAATCTTTCTATATCTCTAGGCTTAGGTTAAGTATTCACCTAATCATTGGAAGTATCTTAAGACTAAGGAGCTCTTAGTGTCTACAAGAGTTCTAGATCTATGATGATGAAGTTTAGAGCTCACTCCCAAAAGTGAGGTCAACAAAGGGCGCCCAATAGATGTGGTGTAACTAAGGCATTACATGGTGTTGATCAAGATGATCAACAACATCTGAAGGATTGCAACCATTAACAGAAATGATCTAATCCTAAACTTAAGATGTAGAAGGAATCAAGATCTTAGTGCAATGCAACTCAACTTATGTCAAGGACATAAGAGAGGAAGGAAGGATCCCCTGAGGGATCAAGCATGTGAACCTTCCTCTAGTGAAGTAGGTTCAGATTATCCCTATAGGATAAAAGTTTGATTTTGATATGATTTTGGGAGAAAAGATCCACTGGGGATGAGTGGATGAACCTTCCACTAGGGAAGCATGTTCAGATCATCCACTAGGGACAAGGATTTGATTAGGTTTGATTTTGTGAGGGATCCATTGGGGAGAGGATATGATTCGAGCCTCACTAGAGAGGAAATTGGTTTAATTTAATTGGTGGGGCACCCACTGGGGATGATAATTTAATTTGATTTATTGACTTATGGTTCCAGGCTCCACTGGGGAGAGAATGATGGATTTAATTTGGATTCCACTAGTGAAGGATGATGATTTGATAAAATGGACCATGTCGGTGTGCGATGGATCTACTAAGATGGGGTTAATATTAGCCTAATCTTGCCTTAGATTTACAAATCCAAAGGAAAAGTCTACTAGCCATCAGGTAGACTAACCTAAGGGTTGCCTTTCGGCATGCAATGGTCAAGTCAGGAAGAAAGCTTATAGACTTACATCCTCCTAAACAAGAGACCACTAGGGTGATCGATTGATAGCACAACAAATCAAACCCGACCTAAGGCGACTATTGAGTGAATGCCGCTATGGACTCATATTGACTCAAGAATAATCATCACCAATTTCATTTAATTTTTAAGATGGACCCTATTAGTGTGCGATGGATCTACTAAAAAGGGGCTAATATTAGCCTAGACCTGTCTTAGATTTACTAATCAAAAGGGATAGTCTACCGATTGTGAGGTAGAGCTAACCAACCAAAAGGGTGCCTTTTAGTGTGCAATGATCAAGTTAGGAAGAAATCTTGTAGACTTATAATTTCCTGAACAAGAAACCACTTTTGCTTGCAAATCCACCATGATGTGTGTAGGGTAGGTGTAAAAGAACCCAAACATCATCCTATTCCTTCTTTCATAACATAAACACACATGCATATCTTTTACCTTAGGCTATTTTTATGTGGGAGAAAGACCCATATGGCACTCACTCATTAACTGCTCTAGGTCGGGCTAACATGCTACCTTGCTAGTGTGTCACCCCAGTGGTCCCTTATTCAAGAGGATGTAAGTCTGCTATGCTTTCCTTCTTGACTTGATCGCTACACATTGACGAGCACCTTGTTAGCATAGTAGGCCTTATTGCACGGTCGGTAAGCTACCCTCATGTCAGCTCCATTCAAGTGAATATAAGTCTGCTATGCCGCCTTCTTAAACTAGCCATCATGAACTGACTTGGTTGAGTATATATGGCAAACACATATCTTTTGTCTCAGGCTATTTTAATGTGGGAGCAAGCCCCCTACAACACTCACTCATTAGCTGCTCTAGGTCAGGCCAACATGCTACCTTACTAGTGTGTCACCCCAGTCATCCCTTGTTCAAGAAGATGTATGTCTATTATGCTTTCTTTCCTGACTTGACCACTACACAGTGATGAGCACCTTATTAGTTTGGTAGGCCTTACTATGCAGCTAGCAAGCTAACTCATGATGACTTTGTTTAAGAGGATGTAATCCTACATGCTTTCTTCTTGAACTTGCCACCATGCACTAACTAGGTCTGGTATATTTGAGGCTTAGGGTAAGTCCCTCCAATGGCTCCTTTCCTCCTGACTACTTTAAGTCTAGGTCTAGTCTTTACATGGGACTCCCCACTTGGTAGTCTCCCTAGGTCGGATAGCATCGGCAAGATAGACATCACGAAATCGCTTTAGGAAATGTAAGTCCCATCATCTTTCTTGATTGATTGTTGCACGTTGATGGGCACCTAAGGTTGGTTGGTTATCACCATGTTAATGGAGACCCACTTGGTGGTGGATACACCACTCTTGGTAGATTTAAGACTACTATGCCATCTCCTTGAGTTGGCCACAGAATACCTATAGGCTTTCTTTTATAGGGTTTTGAATAAAGCCCCTAGCGGCACCTCCCATGTGGGCACTCTATTTGGATCACATCCTTAGTGACCCCATTTAGACACTACCATGATTACTTCTGAATTAGTCAATCTACCTTTCCTAGTAGCCACCCCTATGGTTGGAGAATTTATCTTGTGAATATGTATTTTCTCCCTTAGTAAGTGCGAAAGATAGATTTAGGTGATATGTGCTCCTTAGTGTGGTCCCTTGCACCAAGGTTCAAAACATAATATAACAATATATATATATATATATATATATATATATATATATATATATATATATAAGGCGATAGATCCTCATTGGTAGGCCTTTTTTTATGGTGAAAGGGCCTTCCCAAGTGGGTTCAAACTTGCCTCCCATCTTTTATGTATAATTGGTCTCCTTAGAACTAAAATATGCTCTTCACTTGAAAAGCTCTAAGGCGACCAACTTGTTATGAGCTTGAATCATTTTGGCTTTATACTCGAGGTTACGGCATGCACGAGGCATCTCTCAAACATTGAGCTCTTCCCAAACTTGGCATTACTCATTATGATTTTACCCACATAGCTATCGTAAATGATGGGAGTTGGACTTCTAATGGTAGAACTACTTCAGACCCATACACTAAGGAGAAAGGTGTAGATTGAGTTGGAGTCCTGTATGTGGTGCGGTAAGCCCATAAACCTTCAACTAACTGCTCATGCCACTATCGCTTGTTATCATTGAGTGTCATCTTTAATATCTTGATGAGAGTTCTGTTGAAGGCTTCTGTTAAGCCATTTGCCATAGGGTAATAGATGGTGAAATATCTGCTATATGTTGTGTCTCAGAAAGCTGTTGATTTTAGTGCTCTTAAATGCAGTACCATTATCAGATATAATTCGTTGAGGCACCTCGAACCTATATATGATATGATTCATAAAAACCTAGAGCACATGCTAAGCTGTGACCTCTTTGAGTGGGATCACCTCCACCAACTTGGAAAAGTAGTCGGTGGTAGCCAGAATGAACCGATGACCCTTGAAAGAAAGAGGATCGATCGGGCCCACTATGTCGGTACCCCAACACTCGAATAGCCATGAGGCCAATGTAGGATGTAGAATGTTGGGTGGTTGGTGTAAACCACGCACGACATTGGTGGCATCTCTAGGAATATCCATGCGTCAGATCATTGAAGCGGTAGTATCTATCTCTTGATCTTGGCTTTCATCTTGAGATTGATGTCTTCATAAATCAGTGTACCTCAGTCATGATCCTACGGGCTTCATGTTTGTCCAAACTATGTAACCACATATGATCAAAAGACTGTTGATATAAAGTGCCATCCACGAGATCGTATGAGAGAGCTCCCTGCTTCACCTGATGGGCTAATGACTTCTCTTAAGGTAGTTTGCCTATATTTAGATAATCCATGAATGGCTGCCTCTAATTTGACTCATCATCCTTTTTGGCAACGGTAACCTTCCCTTCAAAAGAAAATCTCTCACTGAGTTCACCATCAATAAGGGATATGAATTGTATATTTTGGACCTTTATTGGTATGGACTCATCTTCTGAACATGACAGCTCTTTGGCAAGCTTGGCTAATGCATCTGCTACTGTATTTTCTCCTTGAGAAATCTTGTAGATGATACCTCTGGGATTTGGACCAGCAACTCCATGGTATACTTGTGGTAATGATGGAGCTTAGGCTTCAAAACTTTATAGGACCCAGCAATTTGGTTGATAACTAATTGAGAATCCCTGAAGATGTTCATGCTCTGGATGCATAATAATGGCTAACTTTAGACCGAAAATCAGAGCCTCATATTTGGCTTCATTGTTGGTGCATGAATTGGACATATGATATGAGAATCTTATCACATTGGGTCCAGATTTAGAAGGACTATTCCTACCCCTGCCATTCCTAGAAGAGTATATCATAGTTCTTCTCCTTTTTGAAAGGAAGCTGCCATCAAAATACATCTCCCAATGGTGAATGCTAGTGTCCCCTAAGTTCATGATTTGTTCATCGGGGAGGTCATCACTAAGTGAATCGAGGAAGTGGGTGTCTTTCTAAGAAATCACTTGTATCCTTTCACCAGCATGGAGTACGAATGTGATATCAAACTATGATAAAATCATGAACCAACATGCTAACTGTCTGCATAGCATTGGCCGTGTTATGAAATATTATAATGGATTGATCCTAGAGATCAGATTCACCTTATGAGAAAGCATGTAATGCTGTAGCTTTTGGGATGCAAAGATTAAAGCTAGACAATGCTTTTCAATAGGTGGGTAGTTTTAGTAAGGATTAGATGATGACTGAGATAGTAGAGTGCATTCTCTTTCCCTTCATCATTGGTTTGAGCCAACAAAGTGCCAAGGGAGTCATCTAATGCAGTGGTATATAATATCAATGGGCTTGGGATAGGCTTTGAACTAGAGCGGCATCATTGGTGCTTGATGTCTTCAAAAGCATCGCGACACTTATCCCTTGAACTTATCCTTTTGACAAGTGTTGAGAATGGCTGACATCTTCCTGATATGTTAGAAATGAAACATCTTAGATACATCAATCTCATTTGAAATGATTTGAGTTGAGTTATACCTTTAGGGGTGATAGTTCTAAGATAGTCTTGATCTTCCCTGGGTTGATTTCTATTCCACGGTGCCAAGCAATAAACCCAAGGAATTTCCCTGAAGCTACTCTGAATGCATACTTTAAGGGATTCATCTTGAGGTTATATTATCTTAACCGTTTAAAAAATACTCTCAAGTTAAAGAGATGGTCTTCCTTTTCTTTACTTTTGACTACAAGATCATCAGCATAACATTCAACTTGATGATGGATGAGTTCGTTGAAACTCTGAGTCATGACCCACTGGTATGTAGCACTGGCATTTTAAAGGCCGAAAGGCATGACCCTATAATAATAGATTCTGATCAAGTTTGAAAAGCAGTATTTTTCTCATCCTCGGGGGCCATCTTAATTTGGTTATAGCTAGATGACCCATCCATAAAAGAGAATACTGTATGAGATGAGGCAATATCCACCATCAGTTTCGGTATAGGAAGTGGAAATTCATCTTTAGGACATGCCTTATTTTGATCCCTAAAATCGACCCATATGCAAATTTAGCCATTTTTTTCTTAACTTGAATGACACTGGCTAACCAAGTGGGATATTTTCTTTCCTTGATAAAGTCACCATTGTTCAGTTTCTTGATTTCAGAAATGACCCACTGCTCAATGTTTAATCTCATGCATCTAGGAGCTTGGTTGATAGGGTTAACATTAGGATCTATTGCCAGTTTATATACTGCTACATCAGGAGATAAATCAGGTATTTCTTCATAACTCCATGCAAAGCAGTCCTTCAACTCAGCTAATAGCCTAACTAAGTCATTGGTTTCTTCTTCATTTAATAAGGAACTAAACGTATGTCAATCGTGGATCTTCTTTTATTCCTAAGTTGATTTATTTAAGTTCATCATTGATTAATCTAATTTCTTCTTCAAACTCTGGTGGTGCATCTTTGACTTCAAGCTAATTAGGGTCATATGAAGTTTCTCAACACACTTCCTCATATAAGTTAGTATTATTTGAAAAGAACCTATTAAACTCTAAATGATTGGTGATGACTAGGCAATGGTTGTCATCATCATCTGGACCCACTATGCTAAAACCTAGTCCTGGTCTTGATTAAGAATATCTGCTTTGGTTGTCCCATAACCTTTCAAAGTTATCCAATCTATGTTTAAATGAAGTATGTGGGATTAATCCCTTCTTTGCTAAATTAATAACACAAGGAGAATACCCATCAAAAGGCAATTGTATTAAATATTTATATGAATCATCCTCAAGTTATACATCAGCTTCCTGACTTGAGGATGATGCTCCCAACAAAAACCTATTTGGCTTGACATTTGTGGATGACTTGGGGACCTCCTTAACTACCAAACCCTCAACTTCCTTAGAAGAAATGATAGAGCTAAGATTCCCAATTGTTACCTGACTGTTATACATAATACTGATTTGGATACATTTATGCTTTGCTTGGAGGCCTAGTCATCATCATTGTCTGACTCAAATGTCACCTCCAAAGGGACCCATTAAGAGGGGTTGATTAGTGTGCTAACCACATGAGACTCATCCTCTAAACTAGACTCTAAGTCTATGTGAATAGCGGGGGTACTCCTGTGAGGTGGAACATAACTCCTACTGGCAGGCCACCAACAAGGGGGTCTTCCACCTCTGGAACTGCCTCTAAATCTACCTCTTCCTCTACTTGGTGGGGGTCGAGTCATCCTACCCATGTGTTCATATAGAGGAACAAATGTGGGTGAAATCTAACATCTAGCTTTACTTCTTCCTCAATGTCTGATTCTCGCTCACTTGCATTTTCATTTTCTTTTTCTTTTTCATTTTTCTTTTCTTTTTCTTTTTCTTCTTCCTTTTTTTCTTTTGTTTTTGAACATTGACCAAGTTTGTGAGAATAGACTTTTTGAATTTGAGGAAGGTAGTAGGCTGCATCCTCATATATCTCAACCTCTCTAATTGAAAATGGCTTTAAATCTCATTTGACATAATACTCGATTCCACCTCTTCAAAATTTGATGCACTGATGTAAAGAGGATGGAACTGTGTTGTTTCCATGTATACAAGGCCTACCGAGCAAAGTAGTGAAAGATGCTTCTGAATCAATTATGTAAAACTTGGCTTTTATCTTCCAGTCATCTATCTCTAATGGCACTATGGAGCCTAAAGTCCTCTCTCCTTGCACATTGAATCCTCTCAACATCATTCAATCTCCTCGAGTTCAGAGATGTTAATTCTCAAGTAGGCAAGGGTCTTTAGACTCATAATGTTCTTGATGCACTGGATCAACTAACACCTAAAGAATCCCATGTCCCTTATGATGTAGAGGGGAAAGTTGTGCTCGATTGTCCCCAAAAGAAGGTCTTCATCGGTGAATGTAACTCCACTAGCTTCTCTTGAATAACATGCCTCCTCTCAATAGTGTCAAAGCTAAGTATTTTTTGGATTCAAGAAGGGCTTTGATCAATGACTCCCTTATTTCTTTGGATAAGAAAAGGGCATCATATATGCTTAGCTTAGCTGACAACTTTCTTAGGTGAGCGAGGACATTGTAGTCAACTCTATGCTAGTCCTCCACAAGCATATCCATAGGTGTAGCATCTTGTGGAGGGGCTACTTGATCGCTAGAACTAATGACTTTCTTACCCTTATCTTGAGGTGATATCCTAGGAGGTAGAACTTTGCCACTACGAAGGTTGACTTGATTAACTTCATGAGATGGTTTAGTGGAAAGTTCTACCTACTCATCAGGTTCACCTACAGCTTCTCCTATAGGATCATCAGAGTCAGATAACTCCAAATCAATCTCAATGGGCAAACCCGAATGATTCAAGAATGGGTAATCCATTTTTAAATCAAAACTAGAGTTATTATTAATTAGACTTAAAGAGCTATCTATAGGAATAAAATTAGGTAGATTATCAAAAGTGACACAAATGTAAGTGGAATCAGCTCGCTTCATTGATTTCTTAGATTTGGATGGAGGTATAAAGTAGAAATTAAGTAAAGTAAGCGGTGTGATGGATTTGGCACCCCTCACGATATAATACATTAGAAGAAGAGCATTTAGAGGAACTGCCAATTGTGGAGTGCTTTGGAATTGATGGGTGGTTGAGCTACTATACTATCCCAGACAAGTGGAGGTTATATTTCTTTGGCTGGGCTCCTACCTTTCTTAGTTAGCAACTTGCAATATTCCTTAGAGTTGGAGGTTTGAGCTACTTGAGCACTGGGGTAATTTTTTTTGATAGAAATAATTTTCTTGGAGGTTTGGGATAGAGATATCCCAACCTTCCTGTCTTAAGAGATCAGCATGTATCCTCAAGGATTACTGTAATAAAACTAGAAGGTTGTTCTAATAAGTAGTCCTTGGGGATGACAATGACACCCGATTTGAAGCTATGCTCAAGCCAGTCCTTAAAGATAATGCAATATTGTAAGATGTGACCTAACATGTGGTGGTAGGGGCAATAGATTGGATCATGACTCTTGCCCACTTCCTGCAGCCTCTTAGGCTCTAGTATCTGGAAATCAGGCTTCTTTAGGATATTCTTAAAGATCTTCCTAACTACCTCCCTCTCGAATGAATAAGGTTTATTCAATCTATCAACAAGCATAGGTAAGTAATAGATACTTTGGTGGTGAGTAGGAATATTATTGCTGATGATGCTGATAAGGAGGTGCGGTGGCGGCCACTGTGGCAACTGAGGTGGCTGGTATGACAACCGAGGTGGTGGAAGAGGAGGTGGTAGAGGAGACTGATGAGCTTGTGGCCTATCTAACTGAATCCTAACTAGCTACTTCCCCTTGTCAACTTCTGTGACTACCCTTGTTTCTTCTTAAATGCCTTCTAAGGTCTGGGCTTGGCTGACTGGTCCTAGAAAGGCAACTGTTTGACCTCTTCTTGTAGATTAATCACCTTATTGATTAATTTCTTGAAAGTTTTGATTGTAAAACCCTTGAGCATGAAAGCAACCAGGCCATGGATGTTCTTCAAGAGAATTTCTATGGTGTGCTATTCAGACAGCTGTGATTTGCATTTCATACTCAGGTTTCGCCACCTGAGAATATTAGCAATAAGGGACTCATTGGGGACTTGTGTCGCTACAACAAGATCACCTATAGTAACCCTTTGATGAGATCCAACAAACCTCTTGATGAAGAGGTGCTCCAACTCAGGAAATGTCTTTACAATCATAATGCATACCAGTCAAATGCAACACCCGCTAAACAGCTAATAAATAATCTGAAAAGAAAGGCCACTACCTGTAATAGTCTAATGAAATGTGCAATGTGCAGGGGTTACCGCCATCAAAGATTTTGAAAGAAGGAGGTACAAAACCCTTAGGATATTGGACATCATCGAATTCCTCTAGGTAGGGTCTACCCTTTGGAACAGATGAGCCACCTCAGGCTTGTGCCAGCACTTCTCTAACCTATTTCTCTACGATGTGTTTTATATCCTTCTCATGCATGGAGGTGCCATCCACCACCTTCCTATGCAAGCTGCCACTATCATTCTATGCGAGAATGCATCTAGGATGATCTGAGGTATGTGCCAACTCTGCTCTGTCGGCTAATATGGGAGAAAATTGTAAAACCGGGTTGAATTCTGCAATGCTGAAACCATTGTCATCAACTCCTTAATTTTTTTCTCCATTTTATCAATATGATCATCTTCTATCTAAGCTAGTGGAGGAGGTACTGAGTTGAATAGACGGGGTCATCCTCTTCAACTACAAAATCTTCCTGAATCTGTTGGTATCTATGGAGGGAGCTCTTAGTATCGAGCATGTGGACTTCAGCTAAATCCTCAAGAAGATCATCCTCATCAAAATCAAATGTTACCCTCTCATCCTCAAATTTGTGCTATCACTGCCTAAGAGTTCCCTCTCCTTGGTAAAGTCGCTACAATCTCATCTAAGGAATGATCTCCTACCTTTCCAGGCTACACCAGAATAAAGACTCACGGACGACCAATAGTAGGACTATGCTCACTGCTAGAAATGCATCTAACACTGCCCGCCACTAGCCTGCTATCTCTGGGAGGGCTATGCTCGCTAAAAGATACATGCTCATGACTGCCCACCATCGATGGAGTGCTGTCTTTAGGGGGATCTACTACCATGGGAACTGCAGAACTATCTCCCTCCCCCTCTGCTAATGCCGCTATCATTGGCTCTGATGGTGGTGGTGGTGATGGTGTGACCACGATGCTATGAGATTTCCACTCCTTCACCAAGACTAGTAGGATGTCCAGTACGGGAACTCACCCTCACCTTAATTGGTGGAGTAGATTGAGTGGGTCCTTTGGCCATAGCCAGATCACCAAAGGGGCTTTCTTCTCCCCAGAAGCTGACTTCATGACCTATTGACCTTACTTCTAGAGTGAGCTCTTAACCTCCTCTTATTAGATTTAGGACTCTTCTAGACACTAAGAACTCCTTAGTCAGACAAGGATTAGGTGAACACTTAACCTAAGCCTAGAGACTTAGAAGTGTTAATCATAAGATTAGGCTATGCCTTAGGGCATAAGGAAATTACCTATCCCATAGCCTAAACCCAATATAAATACACTTTCTTAAATCAAACTCAGATTCAATTCTCAAACCAAATCTCAAATTTAGATTCAAATTCCAAATTAAATTTCAAATTTTACTCCAAATGATTGAAGCCCAAAAATCAAATTCAAATCCTAAGACCCTTCCTAAGCCATATGAACCACATTCATAAGCTTAGCCAAAACTCCCTTTAAATCAAATCAAACTCAATTGATCTTTTATAAATCATTATTCCTTCATTTATATTCACAAATATAAATGAAATCTAAATTTTAAAATGACCAAAACTATATCAAAATCAAATCCAAACTCAATCTAAACCCTTTAAGCCAATTCTTTGGACTTAGCCAAATTCTATCCAGATCAAATCAAAACTAATGAATTTTCTCTTCAATCAAGCATTCATTCAATTATCTACCCAAATATAAATGAAACATACAATCATCAAACCAAATCGAAGCCAAATCAAGTCAAACCTAACCTAGTCCTTTTGACTTGAAAATTTTAAATGAGCCAAAATTCCTTAGACTCCAAATTGATTATCGTTGAATTTATATTTCAATCTAGGGATCATATATACGTTCAACTAAACTCAAATCAAATCAAAACCAAACTAATTGACCCACTTAGGTCCACTTAACCCAAAGTGACCTAAAGGACTCATTTGAGCCAACTTCTAATCCAACCCAAATTGGATTGAACCAAGCTCACAAAAACCTTTCCCCATGATTGTTGATCACCCTAGGATGATCAATTGCAATCAATTGGATCAAACCAAGCCAACTTCATCATTTGACCAAGTCAACCCTTTGCCCAAATGAACCAAAACTAGCCAAAACTCATCCTACATGAAATTGATTGAAACCAATGATTTGAATCAACTCAAAATCAATATTTAAATATGACTTGACCACCAATTGAGCCAAACCAAGCCCAATTTGCCATTTGATCCAAGTTGACCTAAATTGGCCTAAAGGACAAAATTGGGTCAAATCATGATCTAACCCAAATTGATTACAACTAATGGCTCAAGTTCATTCCAAATTGATTATTGAACTTGACCAAAGCCATAAATAAACCCAATTGGTCAACTTGACCCAACTTAGCCCAAATTGGCCTAAAGGGTCAATTTGGCCTAAATCCAAATTATATTCAAATTAATTCAAACCAAAGATCACATTCATTTTCAGTTAGCTAATTGAACATGAATCAACCCATAACCCAAGCTAATTTGGCTAATTTTGGTCAAATGGGTCAATTTGACCCAATATGACCCATATGACCCAAATTGGGCCAAATCCCTTGAAACCAAGCCAAGACCCATTGGTGGTTGATCAAACCCAACCCAAACCCATAGGGATTAGCCCAAAATCAACCCAACCCATTTAAACCCCTCATGATCCTCCCCCACAAAGGATTCCACCCAACCTCATTTAATTCTCCCCCATCACATGCACTTAACTCCTCCCAACATTTGGATTGAATAAATGATCATATGGCGCAAAGAGAGGACTTTGGAGCAAAAATCTAAAGTTTTCAATCAATCCATCATCCATCCCAACCACCCCAAGCAAGATGGCAATCAATTTGGAACCAAAAAATTCAAAAAAATAATGAATTTTTGGCCATTATAAAAGGAGGGGGAAATGAGGCTTTAGATCTCTTCCTCCCACCATCATTCAGCCCCCAAAAATGAACCCATCCCCCACATCTTTGAATCATTTTTGAGCTCAAAAACATAAATAGTTATTTTTTTGGCGAGGCAACGGTAAACATCGAAGAAGATGACATTCCGAAGAGAGGCAAGGGTTAAAGATCATTCCAAAGCTTCCTTACATACCTAGAGTTCGCTCAGATCTTTACTACCATTGGAAACCATCCCCGATGAGGTAAATTTTGCCAAACTTTAGCCGACCTTAGGATTTTGTGCATTTTATGTTTATTTTCTTATAATTTTAAGAATTTCTTCTAGATAATTTCATATTTTTACTTTAAATCATCCCAATTAGAAAATAAAATTTTTTTTTGATGCGAATCAATGCAAAAATGGGTCCATTTGGACAAGTTTTCACTTAGAAATCTCATTTTTCCTTAAAAAAGCCTAAAAACACTATTCATTGGGCTACAACCACGCCCTTCCCACGGTTTCGGATCGACGGATCGTGGTGGATCACACGATCCGCCATGGACGCTGACATGATCCGATCATCCGACGGTGATTTGTGTGATCAAACGGCTTGATCATGCGTAGATTCGATCCGTGCCTTGAATCCTAATGCACTAGACCATCCGACGCTCGTTCACAATCGCTCGTTCACACACAATCGTCGATCAATGTAGAAGCGATCGATCACGCGAGGCTCTAGATCGCGACGATCTCGACTGATCACCATGATCGATGGTCCGAGCGTGTCACTTTTCATGGGTTGAGTGGTCTTCCCGCCCAATGGCTGACGTCAGCGCCACACATATTTTCTTTTATAAAAAAATTAATTTAAATCACTTAAAACATAAAAACTTCATAGAAAATAAAATAATTAACCAAAAATTGCAAACATGGGCTCATTCGATTCATCTTTTCGAGAGGAATCCAATAATCAAAATCTCTAAATTTAACTAAGTATTTTGAGCTTAATTTGAGTTTTAGTAAAAATCAAATTTCATTAATTAAACTAAAAATATATATTAAATTAAGTTGAAATTTTTAGGGATTAAATTAAAGTTGAAACACACCTACCATAGAATTTCAAGTGAAAAGGATTTTTGGATTGCGAGAAATTAAAATTTGAAGTTTAGGTTGTCCATTTTAATAAAATAAATCAAATAAAAATTCAAAAAATTACAAAAATCTTCAAAAATGGCTTAAATCACTTCAATTGACATCTAGGACTCTTAAGAAAATAATGTGATCTTCTAAATCTTAATGAATCCAAAACAAACACTTAAGAGTAGAGTTTAATCAATTAAGGAGTTAATTAAAATATAATCTAAAAATAATTTAAATATCAAATTAAAATTAAATGAAATAACACTAAAATCATTAATCAAACCTCAAGAATATCATCAGAGGAAATTAATTAAATATGATTAAACCTATTTAAGTTAATAAAACTCAATTAAATGATTAAATCTGAAATTAAACTCAAAATTCAACAAATTTAGGAAACTTTAATATGGGTCAAACTAATATAACTAAACTTATACTAAGCATGAAGTCTTAATCATATGAAACTCCTTAATGAATATAAATAAACTGAAACTAATTAACATTAAATAAACTAAAGATTAAATTGATTAATAAACCAATTCAACATAATCATTTGATATTAATCGAATTAAACTAAATAAAATTAAAGTAAACTTAATAAACATATGACTTAATCACATCCATTTGGAATAAAATAATTAATTAACTATTAAATATTTCAACCTAATAACTAAATCAAACATGTTAATGAAATAAAACAAACATAATAAATGAATCAAATCAAATAAAACTCTAATCATAAATAATCAAACCTAATTGAAATGAAATAAACAATTAATTCACTTATTAACAAAGATGGTAATAACAATAATCCTTTAATCAAATCAAACTTAAGGAAAACACTTAAATAAACCAAATCACTCACATGTGGGAAATTAAGTCATTAATCTCAAATTAAACAAACCCTTAATTAATCTAATGATTTAAAATTTTAATTACACTTAATCAAACTTAATTAATCAATCATCTAATCAATGCAAACTTAATGAATTAATACATCATCTCAATTAGTCAAATTAATTTATATAAGTTACATTAACACTAACTCTAAAATTAAGCTTAAATCAAACCCCTAATTAAATTTAATAATTAATCACACCTCAATTTAATTAAGTAATCAAATTAATCATATTAAACTTAAACTTAATCAAACATAAATGCAATACTAATAAAACCTAAAGTAAACCTAAATTATTAAGTCATTAATTATATCATTAACCTAAACAAATATGAAATCAAATTGAAAATTAAACAAATGTTTATAATTAACCTGAATACACTTCTTAATTAAACTAATAACATAATCCCATTGAACCTAAACAAACCCATAGACTAATAAAGCTAATCAAATCAAATTAAATCAATTAAATTAAATTAAGAAAGTCTCTCATTAATTTAATATGTAATCAAATCAAATCTCATTCAACCTTCTTAAATAAGATAAACTAGTTAACTATCCAATGTTTGAAATCAAAATACAAACCAAACTTTGATAAACAAAGAATCAAGCTAAATTAAAATAAAAATAAAATCTCAATTAATCTAATCTAATCAAACTACAAATTAATGAACCATAATCAAATCAAATAAAAATAAAGTCAAGTCATATAACCATAATCAAAGAAAAGAATTAAATATTAATTTAAAAGGATATTGAATTATCAAGATTTAATTAAACCAAAACATCTAATATGAAATTAATCAATCAAAAACACATGAATTTAAACAAACTTAAACTTTATTAGATATCAAGGATATTGAATTATTAAGATTCAATTAAACCAAAACATCTAAATCAAAATCAATCAAATACTTAAACCAACTCAAATTCTAAGCTCTAAATCAAATCAAATAAGTCAAATCAAATGAATTACATAAATTCAAATGGGCTAATTAAGATACTTAAGGACCTTAGTTAGATTCTTTAGAGTTAGGATGTAATATGATGAGTTCTCTACAAATGGAATTCATTCTACTCTTCATTCTTGAAAACCTAAACACCATTTTAACAAAATAAAGTAAAATAAAAATAAAAATAATAAATCATTAAATCATTTAAATTGAAATCACCGAAAGGTAAATTTTAAACAAATTCAAACTCCAAATTGAAACTTAAACTAAAGAAGCCTAGTAAAGTCTTACCACACAAGCTTTAAGAACACATTAGAATACTAAGTCACCACTTCTAGTGCTAAGTTAGGGCATTGTATGTATGATGTTGTGTTTTTTTGTGATGTAATATTTTAGACTGGATGTTAGGGTGTATGTTTCGTAGACTGGATGTTAGGCCGTTATTAGCCTAATCATGTTTTCTACAGGGGGTTGTGCTTAAGGGGTCACTATAATTAAAATATAAATGCATTTGATGTGTAGGTTGCTTAGCCCCTAAGAATAACTCACATTAGGATAGGTGGGCTTGGTTACCCATGTGTGGGGTATTAAGTCCAAATTATTCATATAACTGTTTGGGTTGTATAGTATGTTTAGCTAACATTTATTTTATAGGTGTAGCTAGATTTACTTTTTCTATTTTTGATGTAATCTTATATTAGGAATTAGGATTAGTGTTATGGGGGATTAGGATGAGTAGTGGCAGAAGACTATCCTTGGGGTGCCCTGTGATGCCTTTTGAGCAAATTAAATTAAAAGAAAGAGAATGAAGAAATGAAGAAAAGAAGACCCCCATAGCATGTATTATTTTTTTTGTAATACGGGTTGTATAAGTGTAGAGCTCAGCTACTTATATCTTTTTTCTCTTTTCAGGATGTACGACAGAACCCCACCGCACTAGCCTTTTATTCTTTTACGATAGTATATAAAATTGCTTGATGTTGTGTTTAGATTGCGTATTAGAACAACATGCTTTTCAAAGTTTCTTTATGATTAATGCTTGAATGTATGGCCTGGATGCGGTAGGCTCTTAGGATAAAATTAATTTTCTACCCCAATTAACAACTCATAACCTCACATAAAAGCCTAGGAATTAAATCAAGATAATAAAATTTTTAGCAACCCCTTAGCTGGATCAATGAATGTATAATATCATGCATGTCATATTCTTCCACTCTTATTAAGAGGGGCTTCCATCTGCCAAAGAATGAAGGCTTAACCTGAGAGCCTTTGATGGAAGAACACCCTTTCTCTCTTGATTTGGCCCATAATCAAGTTCTCATGCATTTAGGCATACAAAATCCCATAGCCTATGTCAAAATAAAGAGTCCAAAAGAATAAAAATAAATTTGATAAAATTTGCATTAGATTAAGTCATGAATTCATACCACTCATGCTCTAGTCTCTTAGAGAGTGAGTTTAAGGACTTAGTTCTTCTAAATAAACAACAACCTAGCCATCTTGCAAAGCATAAGACTTGTCTATGGATTTAAAGCATAGGAGAGTTAGTTGGTGGCCACCCTGGTTGTAAGTCCACGCGTGGTTATTCTCTCTTATGGAGGTAATCAAATACCACCTTTCATTTAGATTTAGTCGTGCTTTGTTTGTACCAAGCTCCTTAGTTTAGGATGAGGTAGCTATTTCCTTAGCTATAGCATAAATCCTCACCTCTTAGGCATTTTCATAATCTTATGATGTGGAATTATAAGCCCTAGCAATCTAATAAAATGTCAACTCAAATAATTAACTCTCTTCAAATTTCAAAAAAATATAAAGCCCAATTATATGGTAGATTGGAATGCTCACTAGGCTTCCAAGTATCATGAGTATTTCCTACTTCCCCCCTTTGGATTCCAAAAATAAGTGTTCTCCTTAATCTATCCTATTTTATTTTCTAAAATAGCTTATGCTTTGATAGTCTTAACTTTAAAATCTTTGGAGACCCTAATTGTCTAATTTAATCGAGAGTATTCTTAAAGAATTTCCATTTCTTAAGATGTAATTAACTATGGGGGCTTGCCTCTATAGGGAACTTAACGAACTTGGCTTAAAATAAACCTTACTTTACTTTCCATGTAAAGGAGGGGAAAGATCTCTAGTATATTTGAAGACCCATCATGCCTTAGGAGTCCTTATTAGGTGATTAGGTCCATTATAGGGTGGTGATTTCTATCTTTTGAGATAGTAAATCATTCCTTAATATCATACCCGATTACTTCAATAAGTACCCCATAAGATCTGCGTGGTATCCCACATCTCAAAAATAAACACCACATGACCTTTGTGGGAACGGTGGATGGCGGGACCTGAACTGACAATGGCAGGCATGGAGTGGAATGGTGTGGTGGAGATGACACCAGCTCCACCCTCATCGAGGCTTTCCCCCTGCAACTGGTGGTACCTATCAATACTATGTTGTCAGTCCTATCAACCCTGGTGACCTGATGACTGGGGAAATCAACTAGAGTGGAGGTCGCCAACTTCCTGGCAAACCTCTGTAGCTCCCTCCCTACTCCCTGACTGAGCTGCTACTCTAGCCTCTGATGCTCTATCCCCGCAGATAGGCCTGGTAAAACTCCTAGGGATGATCATCCTCAAATTAAACAGTGTATGACTCTGAGGGTCCATGGTCTCTACCAATCTGGTGTAGTACTGTCCATAGACCAACATAGGACTTCCTCCTGTCCCTAGCTGAACCCCATGGTATGCGGGCGATGGAGGCAATACATCTATCCTCTTGTA
Organism: Cymbidium sinense; assembly: GCA_021442155.1. NCBI lineage: Eukaryota > Viridiplantae > Streptophyta > Magnoliopsida > Asparagales > Orchidaceae > Cymbidium > Cymbidium sinense. The sequence goes on from CM038215.1 coordinate 289,866,182, forward strand.
GTCTTCCTCTCCATTTGATGCTGAGAGTGGGTGAAACCTATTGCCACTAAGAAGTGGAGAGGTCTCACGGGGAGATCCCTCCTCAGCTACATGGGATGCTAGCAATACGTAACCGCACGCCGCGGATGTCGCTTGATCTTACCGCTTGTATGGTGTCAGATGTGGGTAGTAGTGCGAGAACTAGATCCTGCTGCAAAGGTAGGGGAGACTATATCTGAAGTCAAGATAGCCTTCCCCTTAGAGAGGACCAATGAGGAGGTGCTAGTACGCACCTAAGCCCTTGTAGGAGCAACTAATAGTGTGGGAACTAAACTGACTGGTGGAACCTTGACTGACTTCCTCTTTAAAGAAGGATACTCCACATCGAAGGCAGGTCAATGCAGATGCCTGGCTTCTTCCCAACCACCTCATCCTGACTACCAAGCAGAGGGTCACCCCTCATAGGTAATGTCCCTCAAATCTACCAAAGAAAACTAAGTGGGTGGAGTTCTGATGGCTCCATCTAAGGCCAAATCCATCCTGAATGGAAATGTAAAGATGAACTTCTAGGAGGCCATATATACTGACTGCAAAAATAAACTAAACTACCTGGTATGCACTGTATCTTTGTTTGTGTGAAATGTAACTTGACTTAGATTTCTACTTTAATACTTGTCCCAAGAGAGTAATAGAGATTTTGAGTCCTGAATCCACACTCAACAATTCAAATATGTTAAGTGGAGTTCATTGGAGAGATTTTGATATTGTGAGGATAATCTTTTCCATTTGATTTTGATTTTGATTTAGAACCCATACTCAACCAATTTAAGTGGTCATGTGGTTCAAATATTGAAGATGTTATATTATCTTGTTTGAAATTTTTTGATTTTGAAAGGTTTTACATAGCAAATTTAGGTCTAAGTTGAATTGCATTTTAGAAATTTTGCAAAAAATCTTTGCTTGTGGTTATTGATTGTGTAAGATATGTTCATTTGATTTGAAAGTAGCTACTTAACAAATTTGGTATGTTAAGTAGAGGCCAAGTGTGTTTGAAATGTGCTTGTTTGATTTGAAAATGAGGCTCTTACTTAACAAATTTGGTATGTTAAGTAGAAACCAAATGTGATTTGATTTGTGTTTTGATAATGAGACTCTCACACAACAAATTTGGTATGTTAAGTGAAAGCCAAATGCATGTTTTGAAAATAAGACCCTCACTTAACAAATTTGGCATGTTATGTGAAGGTCAAATTTATGTTTTGAAAATGAGACTCTCACTTAACAAATTGGATATGTTAAATGAAAGTCAAATTTGTATTTTGAAAATGAGACCCTCACTTAACAAGTTTGGTATCTTAAGTGAAAGTCAAATGTATGTTTTAAAAATGAGACCCTCACTTAACAATTTTGGTATGTTAAGTGGAGGTCAAATTTATGTTTTAAAAAAGAGACTCTCACTTAACAAATTGGATATGTTAAGTGAAATCCTACAAGGTATGTTTTGAAGATGAGACTCTCACTTAACAAATTTGGTATGTTAAGTGAAAGTCTAATGTATTTTTTGAAAATGAGACCCTCACTTAACAAATTTGGATATGTTAAGTGAAAGCCAAATGCATGTTTTGAAAATGAGGTGCTCACTTAACAAATTTGGTATGTTAAGTGGAGGTCAAATTCATGTTTTGAAATTGGGACCCTCGCTTATCAAATTGGATATATTAAGTGAAAGTCAAATGTGTTTTTTTGAAAATGAGACCCTCACTTAACAAACTTGGTATGTTAAGTGGAGGTCAAATTTATGTTTTAAAAATGAGACTCTCACTTAAGAAATTGGATATGTTAATTGAAAGCCAAATATATGTTTTGAAAATGACACCCTCACTTAACAAATTGGGTATGTTAAGTGGAGGTCAAATTTATGTTTTGAAAAGGATACCCTCACTTATCAAATTTGGTAAGTTAAGTGGAGGTCAAATTCATGTTTTGAAAATGAGACTCTCACTTAAAAATTGGGTATGTTAAATGAAAGCCAAATGTATGTTATTTTTGAAAGAAAGGAAATCTATTTAACAATTTTAGGTATGTTAAATAGAGTTCGATAATATGTCTTGCTTTCATGTGTAATTCAGAGAGAAACTTCACTTCTAGCATATGTGAAGTATGTTAAGTGAAGTTTCAATTTTATGCTATGATCTTATTTGAAAATAGACTCATTCAATAATTTTGAGTTTGTTGAATGAATATGATAATTCTCAAGAATGTGCTTTTGAAAAGATGGAAACCCCAACTCTAACATATGTAAAAAATATTAAGTGAAGTTTTAATTTTATGGTATGATTTTATTTGAAAATAGACTCCTCATTCAATAATTTTGAGTATATTGATTGAATATGGTCATTTTCAAGAATGTTCTTTTGAAAAGATGGTTTTGATCTTGATTTTGAAAAGAACCTCCATGTAACAATCATGGATTGTTAGGTGAGGTTTAGATATGAGTTTTAGAAAGGTGCTTGGAAAGTGGCACTTTGCAAAAGAGTTTATTTTAATCATTAAGATGATTCACTAAAAAGTGGTAAAGAAGTTCTAAATTTTTTATCATCCTTTCATGGGTTAATTTATTTTTACCCATTGGGAAACCTAATAGGGTTCCAAGACCTTCAAGAGTGAGGTCCTAAACCTAGATGATGTTAGCTAGCTTTGCTTAAGAATGAAATAAGCAAGTGCCAATAAGGAAAGATAGTCTTGGACTCATATGAAATGCAAGTCCACTATCAATGCTAGTGGAGACTACTATCTACTAGAGATGGAGAGAGGAACCATCCTGAGTTTCAAAAAATCAGGGTGTTTATTTTTATTTTGGTTTATGTGTAATGTGTCAGGGGACACCACGCGATGATATACAGGATCAACAACATCAAGAAATAATATACTACCTTGAGATAGAATTCAATGCCCTAAACCTAATCACCCAATAATTCTGGATGATTAAATAAGATTTTTCTACTTACATGGATGAATAAATTTTATTTAAACTGGTTCAAAGTTCTCCAAGCCCCCATAGTTACTACATCTTACAGAAGGTGAGTTTCAGAATACTGACCAAGAGATAAATTATTAATCTCCAAAGAATTCAAATATAACTATCATAAATTAGCTATGTTTGAAGATCAAATGGGAATCAAAAGGATAGACATTATTGCCAAATGAGTAGATGCTCACTCTTGTGTTTTTAGAGCATCCCAAACTATCATATGTTGGGCTTTATGTTTAAAATTGAGAAGAATTATATATTTGAGTTGAAATTTTATTAGAAATCTAGGACTTATTTCATAATACAAGATTGAAATGCCTAAGAGGTGAGGATTTATGCTTAGCCTATTGACCTCACTTTTGGAGTGAGCTTTCAACTTCTTCATCTTAGACATAGACTCTCAGTCACAAAAATTTCCTTAGTCTTAAGAGACTTCTAGTGATTAGGTGAACACTTAACCTAACCCTAGAGACTTAGAAGAGTTAGCCATGGAATAGGTTATGCCTTAGAGCAAAAAGCCTACCTTATAGCTTGAACTAAATCCTTTTCTTCTTTCAAGTCAAACTTCAAATTAAAATCAACTCAAATTCAAACTCAAAACCAATTCCAAATCAAATCATAAATAAATTCCAACTCAATTGATTTCTCAAATCATGAATCAATCAAATCCAAAAGTCTTTTCTAAGCCATTTGATTTCCTCTTATGGACTTAGCTCAAATCAAATTCAAATCACTAAATTCAAGATTTTCAACTCATTTATATTCCCATTTATATTCACAAATATAAATGATATAAAATAAACCAAATAAATCAAAACTCCAAAATCTTTCTTTATACTTTTCTTATCTCTTGACTTAGCAAATCAAATTCAAATCACTCAAACTCAAAATATTTTCATAACATTTATATTCTCATTTATATTATAAATATAAATGAAATATAAAAACTAAAATCAAATCCAATCCAACTTAAATCTAATTTACATCTTTCAAGTCAAATTCTTGAACTTTACCAAATCATTCAAATCAATCCAAACCTTTGATTTTCTTCAAACAATCATTCTTCAATCACAAACCAAATATAAACATAAACTCAATCATCAAACCAAAATCAAACTAACCCAAATCAAACCCATGTTCATCCTTTGAACTTGAAATTGTTAAATGAATCAAAACCCGTTTGACTCCAAGTCACTTGCAATTGGATTTATATTTCAATCATAAGTCCATAGGTGAGTTCAACCAAACTTGAATCAAGTCTTGATCAAGTCAATTGACCCACTTAGGCTCACTTGACCTAAAAGTGACCTAAAGCACTTTTTTGAGCTAAATTCTAATCCAACCCAAATTGGATTGAACTAAGCCCATCTAAGCCTCACATTGTGAGCAACAATCATCCTTGATCAATCACAAATTAAGTCAAACCTAGCCTTTGACCAAGTCAACACTTAGCCCAAATGAAACCAAACTAGCCAAAATCCACCATATGCCAAATTGATTGAAACCATTGATCTAAATTAATCTGTAATCAATGATTGAACTTGACCAAGCCATCAATTGAGCCAAACCAAGCCCATGGCCACTTGACCCAAGTTGACCTAAAAGTCAAAATGGGTCAAATCTTGATCTAAGCCAAATTGATTGCAACCAATGGGTTCAAATTCATTCTAAATCACTTGTTGAACTTGACCAAAGCTCAATTGCCAACTAACCCAACCTAGCTCAATTGATCATGACCCCAACTTGACCTAAAAAGTCAATTAACTTGAAATCACACCAAACCAAAAATTGATTGAAACCAAAGCTTACAATTCATTTCAAATGATCAACCAAGCCTAAACCAACCCATGACCTAACCCAACTAGGTCAAATGGGTCAAATTGGTTAACTTGACCCATTTGACCTAAATGAACCTAAATGAACCAAAACCAAATATAAACCAAATTTAACCAAAGATATGATACTCATAGGCTCCAAATGATCATTTGAACTTGACCTAACCCATGGTTTGGCCCAATTTGACCAATTGGTCAACCTAACCCAAATTGACCCATTTTGACCAAAATGGGTCAAGTTGAACCAATTCAAACCAAATGAACTCCAAATCACTTGAAATTTATCCCAACCCATTTTAATCATTTCAAATCTGCCCAAATCAAAAAAGTAAATGACCATTTTACCCTAGGTCAAAGGGTATCCTATGGCCAAATTCACTTGAATTTGGTCATTTCTCATGGCCACTTGGCATCCTCCTAGTGGTCCATTGGACACTAAGGAGGTGAACATGACCCAATGAGTTTGGATCATCCATGACCCAACCCAAGGTCAAACCGACCTTCAATGCAAATTGGACACTTAGAACATCTCATACACTCACTTAGCACACGTGCACTCCCTCTACTCCCCTCTGCTACCTAAAATGAACCACATGGAGTGCCTAACATCCTAAACAAATTAATCAATTAGAGCAATTGATCAAAATGGTAAAGCAAGTCATCATCGATCCAAGGAGGGAGATATACTCCCCTCATTCCACTCAAACCATCATTGCATTCAATTGAGCTCAGGGATTAAAGCAAGCTCTCCAAACTTCCCAAGCCATTTTATCTTAAATTTCTCCTTCTTGATTTTCTTCAAAGCCAAAATAAGGGAGGTGAAGGGAATTTCCAACTCACTTAATTCTCCATCAAATTCAAATTGCCCTTGCAAGCACCATCAACGAACCTAGTTGAGCTCTCTCAAGGTGTTTTCCAAGTCACCAAGACATGGGAAGCCTCACTTTAATCAAAGATAATTGCCATAGAAGGGGAGCTTGATCAACCAAGACATCCACTTCAAATCAAGCTTGATAACCTTCAAGAGCTTCGCTCCACTGACAGCTACTTCCTCCATTGAAGTACCTGATAGCCTAAGGTATGTTCAAAATGATCCTAGTTAAAAAATGCTTGGTCCTTGTGAAGGGAATTGTAATCCCATTGATCTTAGCCATGGATCTCGCTTGTGCTTGAGGGTAAATTTATCCCATTCAAGGTAGCCCACAAGTGGGAGGATGACTCCTTCTCCTCACAGGGATGAATCATACCATCCATCCCATGTGTTTTGATGGATCCTTGATTAAATTAGATCTCATTTAAACCCTTTAGATACGATTAATTTATGTTTGTCCACCTTGATCGATGGCCTGTGAAAAGTGCATCCATATGCAATTGATGTAATAACCAATCCCATCTGTCACATGGAAAGCACATGCGCACAAACATGTGACGGATTAGTTAATTAATTAGATATTCTAATACCATTAATCATAAAACTTTATAAAATTCATAATTAAATGTAGAAAATCCAAAAAAAATATAACTTCATTTTAAAGATAATTCAAAGGAGAATAATATAAAATTAAAATAATTGATTTTGAAGGATTTACTCAATTGATTTTATTGAAATGTAAATTAGCTAATTACTCCTTAATTACTTTCAATTAATTCCAAACTTCCTAATGATTAGTGGATGACTCCTCCCATGATTTTCTTGATTTATTATTGATTAATTAGGGAATTATTCATACAATCACCTAATCAATTAAATGATTAATTAACAATTAAATGGTGATAAATTCATTAATCAAACTTGGTAATCATCTTAATAAAGTGAATGGACTTAGGAATGAGGGGATTTATTTTCCAAATATTTTCCCTAAGTCATTTCATTTTATAAAGATTTAATTAATTTGTAAATTAATTAATAATTAATCACTTCATTAAATGGCTTAATTAACTAAACTCAAAAAAATCAAATCACGAACTTAATCATCTTAATCTTGGGTAGATTCTTAGGTGTTCAATAACCTAAGCTTCAAAGAAAATTATATCCAAACTACATGTGTGGAAGGTTATGAAAGTACTTAATTAAACTTAGCTTAATTAATCAATTATGAGCCAAATTAGGCCCCTTCATTTCTGCATTGCTGATTTAAATTCCATGTGGTTGCATATCATATGTTGTCTCATAATTATTTGATTAATTATATTAAAGTGGTATAAGTAAGAGGTAATTAATGGATTTAATTCACACCTTAACCTAAATAAAATATAAAAATTAATCTAATTGTTCTAAAACTAAACCAATAATCACATGGGGAAATGGGTTAGAATAGCAACTTTTCACATTTCTAAGTCAAATCAAATTCAAAAAATAAAAAATCTCTTTAAATAATTTTGATTCAATTTAAATGATCTTATTTTATTGGATTGTCTTTAGAATTAATTAGGTGAATGAAGTTATATGCTTACATCACTTTATTTCTTTCCAAGCATGCTAAATATTTGTTTGCCATATGAAATCATGCATTCATATCTTTTGAAAATCAATTAAATAAAATGTTTCCTTTATGTCAAATTGCATGTTTTTGGCTAAAGTAAGAATATGAATGGCTATTATCACTATTAAATGAAAAATTATTTTCAAAAATATAAATCAAAGATTATAAATGAAGTGATGCTACTTATAATACTTATAAGCTTGCATGTGATTATATAGCATAAGATGTGTTTATGTGATTTTCTTCTCTTCTTAACATGGTTTGAATAGATTTGCAAAGTGTATAGTTCATTTGAAAAGAACACAACACTTACTTAAATCTATTCCTATGCACTCTATTATACTTAAGAAGGATCTTCACATTACACATGTAAATTATACAACCAAATCAAACAAACAAAAAATATTTTGCATGATTCTTCATCCATTTATTTCTTTTGTATATTTTCATGTATTTAAGAAAAGTGGTATATTAGACATCCCGGTTGAGGCTTTAAGTAGCCCCAAGTAGGTCTTATCTTACACTAGTGTATAAATAATGGTGTTACTCACTTATGTCTTTATACATGTGAATGTGCATTATGTTAATGGATAAAGAATCCTCTTTTCTACATAATAAAACATGCATTCATGGAATATCCAAATTTTCAAATCATATCTCTTAGCATTCATCATCAAGTGTAAAAATTTCATTGCATGTATAGGTATGCTTAGATTTATTCATATGCATGGTATATATGTTGGAAAGAAATAAATTGTGTTATGTGATAATAATTCACCTTAATCTTCAAGATGCCTTTCTTATTGAATAGAGCTATTTAGAGTAAATCTAAACTTAGGGTTAATTAAAACACATAATAAAACATTCACTAAAGAAAAATTATTAATGAATCTACCTTATAAATTACTTAAGGTAGGATGAAAGAGAAGTTCTCTTTTTTCTTCTTTACAACATTTAGTAACTAAATGTAGGTTCATTCAAACCAAATCAAATCAAATAAAATTTACAAATCAACTAAATCACTTAAATGAAACCCTCTAAGTTGAATCCTTCACACTTAGAAATTTCAACCTTAAAGCCTAGCTAAGACATGCCACACAAGCCTTAAATGACACACATATTAGGTTAAGTCACCATTTCTAGTTCTATGTTAGGGCAGTCCATGGTTTGATGCATAATTTTATTTTATGATGTAATATTTTTAGAGTAGATGTTAGGGTGCATATGCATAGACTAGATGATAGGGCAATCTTAGTCTAACCATGTCTTCTATAGGGGATTATGCTTAAGGGGTGCTATAATAAAAATATAAATGTTTTTTTTGTGTAGGTTGCTTATATCCCTAAGCATAATATAAATTAGACAGTGGACTTGGTTACCCATGTGTGGGGTGCTAAATAAATTATTCTTATAACGCTTGAGATTGTGTGGTATGTTTAGCTAATCTCAATTTTGCGTTTAGTTAGATTTATCTTTTCCATTTTGATGAAATTTTATAAAGATTTGGAATGAATGTTATGAGGGATTGGATGAACATTGGTCATAAGACCATGTCTTATGTACCATTTGGAGCAAAACCATATCAAGTCAAATCAAAAGGAAGAAAGAAGTGAAGAAAAGAAAGAAATGAAGAAATGAAGAATGAAGAATGAAGACCCCCATAACATGAATTCCTTTTTGATTGTAATTATTCATTTGTAATTCGGGTTGTATAAAGGTAGAGCTCGACTACCCATTTTCTTTCGAGTTTGTGGTGGAGCCCACCACATCACCCTTTATTCTTTTATGCTAGCTTTATAAAATTATTTGATGTTTGTTTAGCTTGCATTAGAAATGGCATGATTTTCTAGTTTCTTAATTGCTGATGATTGGAATCTGATACATTAGACTCTTAGGAAAAATAAATTTTCTATCCAATTAATCAACTCAAAATTAAAATTAAATAACTCATAACCTCACCTAAAGCCTAGACATAAATCAAGATAATAAAAGATTTAGCAACCCCTTGGATGTTGTATGTTCACATCATGCATAAAATATATTTCACTCTGCTAATGGAGGGCTTCCACCTTGCTAGAGAAAATGGTGACCTTTGAGAGCCATGGTGGAAACACTCCTTCTTAGATTTTGTCCCATAACTAATTTCTCATGCATTAGGCATATGAAATCCCATAGCCTGTGTCAAATAAAATGTCCAAAAATTAAAATAAAACTTAACAAAATTTGCATTATATTAAGTCATTTATTCATGCCCTTCATGATCTAGTCTCTTAGGGAGTGTGTTTAAGGACTTAGTCTTTTTTTCTAAATAAACAATAGCCCAACTATCTTGCAAAGAATAAGATTTGCCTACATGTATTTAAAATCATAGGAGGAGTTAGTTGGCAGCCATCCCTAGGCGATTGTAAGTCCAATAGTTGGGTGGTTTATCCTCTCTTGTGGAGGCAAATCATATATCCATTTTAACTTTAGATTTAGGTCGTGCCTCCTCAAAGCTCCCTAGATTTAGATTTGAGGTTGTTTCCCTTTATGCTAAGCATAAATCCTCACCTCTTAGGCATTTTCATGATCTTGTGTTGTGAATTGTAAGCCTAGATTTCTAAAAAAATTCAACTCAAACAATTAATCTCTCTTCAAATTTTAAAAAATATAAAGCCCAACCATAGATAGTTTGGGATGCTCACTAGGTTTCCTAGTATCATGAGCATCCCTACTTATCTCCCTTTGGTTTATAATAACTCTCTTTTTTGATCAATCCCACTTGATTTTCCAAAACTAACTAATTTGTTGATAGTACTATCTTTGAAATCTTTGGAGAGAATGATCATTTACCTTAATTGAGAGTATTCTTAAGGAATCTCATTTCTTAAGATGTAATTAACTATGAGGGCTTGCCTCCATAGGGAACTTAATGAACGTGATTTAAAATAAACCCTACTTTACTTTTTCATGTAAAGTAGGAGAAAGATCTCAGGTACATTCAAAGACCCATTATCCTTTGGAGTCCTCATTAGGTGATTAGGTCCATTGTAGGATGGTGACTTCTTTCTCGAGATAGTACATCATTCCTCAATGTTGCACCCATCAATTCTAATGAGTACATCTCAGATCTATGGTGTTCCAATATACAAACATTTAATTTTAAATTCTTAAAAAAGTTTGAGAAATAAACATCACAAACTTTTCTGGACAACTCCGCTGGAGAGGATTCCTCTCTTCATCTTTGGTAAATAATCATTGACTCTAAGTATTGATAGTGGGTTTGTATTTTATATGAATTTGAGACTATCCTTCTTTTCCATTGGCACTTAGTTTGTTTCATCCTTAAGCTAAGCTAGACAACATCCTTTAGGTTTTAGGATCTCACTCCATGTAGGTCTAAAACCCCTGTGGGTCCCCCCAATAGTGAAAATAAAAATTTAAAAAAGAAATTACTAAAACCTTGTTGAACCTCCTTACCATTTCTATGGTAAGGAAAGGTTCATTCAAAAATAAAGAAAACAAACCCTTTATAAAACATTACTATCCAAAAGCACTTTTCAAAAAAAAGTTCATATAATAAAATGCTTGCACAAATATACATATCTCAACCTCATCTAACTATCGTCAAGATTGTTATATGTGGGATCTTTTCAAAAATGAAAGCTAAGAATCATCTTTCAAAAAGCATGAATGAACATCCTCATTCAATATACCCAAATTTATTGAATGATGATTTCATTTCCAAATAAAATAAAATAAAAATCATCTTTCAAAAAGCATATATGGATGTCCTCATTCAATATACCCAAATTTATTGAATGAAAATTTTATTTCTAAACAAAATAAAAAAAATCATTCTTTCAAAAAGCACATATGAACATCCTCATTCAATATACCCAATTTATTGAATGAAGATTTCATTTCTAAACAAAATTAAAAAAAATCATCTTTTCAAAAAGCACATATTTGAAAATGAACACCCTCATTCAATATACCCAAATTTATTGAATGAAGATTTAATTTCTAAATAGAATCATATCATAACATTGAAATTCCATTTCAACATATCTCCATATGTTGAAGAATTTCTTTCTTTTCAAAAGTACAAATTTGAAAATAAGCTTCTTCATTCAATATATACAAATAAGTTGGATGGAGGTTTTATTTTAAAATGAAATTACACCATTTGAAATTCCACTCAACACATCCCACATGTGTTAAGTTAGAATTTCCTTCTTTTCAAAAAGCAATAATCACACACAAAAATTTCATTTTTGAAAAATAAAACATGATTGACTCCCATGTGACATACCCAAATTTATCAAATGAGAGTTTCATTTTTTTCAAAAATAAATTTGGATCTTTTATTTAGCATACCCAAATTTGTTAAGTAAAGATCCTCTTTTCAAAATCAAAATATCAAAAAATAAATAAATAAACACACACACATTTGAACTTTTTTAGCATACACAAATTTTTTAAGTAATGTTCTCATTTTCAAAAATCAAAACATCAAAACCAAAACACATTTGAATTTTATTTAGGATACATTTGCTAAGTAAAGTTCTCATTTTCAAAAAAAAAATGTTAAAATCATACATTTGAATTTTATTTAGCATACACAAATTTGCTAACAAAAGTTATCATTTTCAAAATCAAGACATCAAAACCAAAAACACATTTGGACTTTATTTAACATACCCAAATTTGCTAAGTAAAGATCCTCTTTCAAAATCACAAATCAAACACATTTGAACTTTATTTAGCATACACACATTTGCTAAGTAAAGGTTCCACTTTCAAAAATCAAAATCAAACACATTTTGATCCTTTATTTAGCATAGCCAAATTTGCTAAATAAAGATCCTCTTTTCAAAAAATCATCAAAAATCAAACACACTTGGATCCTTTATTTAACATACCTAAATTTGTTAAGTAAAGATCCTCTTTTTATAAAATAATAAAAATCAAAACACACTTGGATCCTTTATTTAGCATACCCAAATTTGCTAAGTAAAGAACCTCTTTTCAAAATCACCAAAAATAAAACATATTTAGATTCTTTACTTAGCATACCCAAATTTCTAAGTAAAGGTTTCATTTTAAAAATTAAAAAATCAAACACATTTGGCCTTTATTTAGCATACCCAAATTTGCTAAGTAAATACCTCATTTTCAAAAGTCAAAATCAAATACTCTATTTATAAAGTAAAGACTCCATCAAATTCACAACATCATCATCATCAAAAAATTTGCAAACAATTCAAATAAAATCAATTGCTAATAAAATTTAAAATCTCAATATGAACAAATCTCAAATTTATGTTCTAAATTCAAAATCTCTCAATTCTAAATTCAAAATCTCTCTAAATTCAAAGCCCCTTAACATATCCAAATTATTGGATGTGGGTTCAAATAAAACAAAGTAACAAAAAAAAAATCTAATTGATTTTGTTTTCAAAGATTGCAAAATTTTAACTCAGTTTCAGTCAGTTTTTCCCAAGATCAGTTCAATGCAAATGGATGCTCAGAAGTATGTCTTCACTTTCTCCTTTGGGATGGATTTGGCCTTGGATTGGGCCAGCCTCCCACAATTTGATTTTCATACACTCGGAGGATTCAAGGGGGCCAAGATCACTTGTGAGGGGGCAACCCTCACAACCGTGAGTAGGAGTGTGGTGACTGGGCAGAAGCCAGTCATCCATGCTGAGATGCCTTCAGATTCTGAGTTTCCCTCACTGAAGAGGAAGATAGTGGAGGTTCCCGTAGTAGTTACAACTACAGTGCTCGTGTGCTCAGTTATTCCCATTATTGCCACATGCAGGCCTCACTCGCTTCTTCCAAGGGAAGGTTGCCCGAGGATAGTCTCCCCTACCTTTGAGATAAGATCTAGTTCCCGTACTACTTCTCCTAGCAGATCTCAACATCACAACAGATGTCACCAAATCAAGCAACATCATGTACGCATAGCCAAGTAGATGGAGGCAGTCTCTCAAGTTTCAGTAGAGGAGTCACCCAGGATAGTTTCTCCTTTGATTTCATAGAATAAGTTTCATCCTCTTTTCGGATCTGATGGAGAGGAAGATGTTAGGAGGTTAATAGTGGCACCTCCACCTATAATTTAGTATGAGGCACCTATTAGAGATGAGAGGAGGTCCTATGCTAGCCTTAGGACAGTTCTGTGCCAAGTTGGCAAGGCTTCTGGACAATCAGAGTCCAAAGCCCAATTTGATCTATAATCAGTCATCCCTCGCAATGTGGGCAAGCATATCCAGAGAGAGGCTGTATTAATGCATGCTACTAGTAGAGAGAGGTGAAGGTATGCTAGGCAGTCAACACCTTCATGGATTTCCCAATGGCGTCTATGCCGGTCATCGATAGTGTATTGACTTGCTTACATGGGAGGAGGGCTCCTGCAGAGAGTCGATGGTGACTCCACCACACTACTCTACTCCACATTCACCATCACCAGTACATATCCCATTGTCCATAGTTCCATCTAAAGCCATGAAGGCAGCATCCAGGAAAAAGAAAGCCCCACTAGTGATCTGGCTACGGCCAAGAGATCTCATTTCATCTACACCATGAGATGAGGCCGAGCTCTCCTGCTCGACCTCCTACTTTAGTTATGGTGAAGAGGGAGTGGTGACCTCATAGCATCATAGTCGTGCCATCACCACCACCACCTCAATAAATCATGGATGTAGCAGCAGTAGAGGGAGAAAGAGACAGTTCAGTTGCCCCCATGGTGATATATCCTCCCAGGACTAGCACTCCACCCATGGCAGATGATAGCCATGAGCATGTATCCTTCAGTGAGCATAGCCCTCATAAGATTAGTGTTCTGGTAGCAAGGGAGCTCAGATGCATCTTTGCATGAGCATGATCCCACCACCGATCAGCCATGAGCTTTTGTGCCTGCACAGTTAGATGCTCCCTAGATGATATCGTAGCATAGTATCTCATCGAGAAGAAGGAAATCCTAGGGTATGATTGGTCTGACTTAGAGGAATAGAAAGTTAGCTTTGATCCCAATGAAGATGACTTGTTGGAAGAGTCAGCAAAGGTGCATATGGTTGACACTAGGGATTCACTCTTTCGGGATCACCAGAGTTTGAAGGTGTTGTGATCGAACAGGATGAAACAGCCTATTCGACCTAACACCTCCTTCAACAACTCAAATAGAAGGATGGACATATTGAAAAAATGGGGAAAAGGCTTGAAGATTTGCTAGCGATAGTTTTAGCACCGAATCAAGCAATCCATCTTATTATTAGAGTCTGGTCTGAGCTCGCATGTCTTGGATCAACCTAAGAGTTCACCTTCAGTAGAGCAGGCCAGCACTAGCTTGTATAGGAAGGTAGTGGACAGTACCTCCGTACAAGAAAAGGATATTAAACTCATGGTTGATTAACAAGTGAGAGAAGCAATAGCACAAGCCCAAGGTGGTTCATCAGTTCCAAAGGGTAGACCCTACCCAGTGGAATTTGATACTAAACAATATCCTAAGGGTTTTATGCCTCCTTCTTTCAAAAGTTTTGATGGCAGCGGGAACCCATGCCAGCACATAGTGCACTTTAGGGCCAGGTGTTGCAACATTGGTGGCAGCGATGCATTATTGTTCCATCTTTTTGTCAATAATTTAGCAAGCATAGCCTTTGATTGGTATGCTGAACTCCCCAATAGTTCACTGAAGACTTTTGCTGAGTTGGAGCAACTCTTTATTAAGTGGTTTGCTAGGGCTCAGCAATGGGTAACTATGGGTGATCTTGTTGTAGCACAATAACACTACGGTGAGTCCCTCATTGACTATATTCTTAGATGACATAATTTGAGTATAAAATGTGAACTGCAACTGTCTGAACATCATGCCATTGAAATTCTACTAAAGAATATTCATCACCCGGTCGCCTTCATACTCAAAAATTTCACCATCAAGATATTTGAGAAGCTAATCAACAAGGCGGATAGTCTACAAAGAGAGGCCAAATAGTTACCTTTTCAAAATCAGTCTTGTGAGGATGTGTGTTTAGAAACTTTAGATGATCCAGATGATCTTCAAATCAAAGATGCACCTCCAGAATTTGAAGAGGAAATTCATTCAACTATCGACAAGCTTAAAGAAATCAATTCCGGGATAGAAGAAAATTCACACCTCACATATATCAGTTCTCTATTGAATGAAGAAAAAACTAATGACTTAGTTAGACTATTGATTGAGTTTAAGAACTGCTTTGCATGGAGCTATGAAGAGATGATTGGATTATCTCTTGATGTAGCAGTCCACAAATAAGCAATAGACCATAATGCTAACCCTATCAAGCAAGCTCCTAGATGCATGTGATTAAAAATTGAACAACATGTCATTTTTGAAGTCAAGAAACTGATCGATGCTGATTTTATTAGGGAAGAAAAATACCCTACCTGGTTAGCCAGTGTCGTGCTAGGTAAGAAAAAGAATGGCCAAATTCACATATGCGTCAATTTCAGGGACTTAAATAAGAAATGTCTTAAGGATGAATTTTCACTTCTTATACCAAAATTAATGGTGGACATTGCCTCATCTCATGCAGTATTCTCTTTAATGGATGGGTCATCTAGCTACAACTAAATCAAGATGGCCCCCGAAGATGAATGAAACACTGCTTTTCAAACCCCGATCAAAATCTATTATTATAAGGTCATGCCTTTCGGCCTTAAAAATGCTAGTGCTACATATCAGTGGGCCATGACTCAGATCTTCAATGAACTCATTCATCATCAAGTTGAATGTTATATTGATGATCTAGTAGTCAAAAGCAAAGAAAAAGAAGACCATCTCTTTGACTTGAGACTAGTTTTTGAACGGTTAAGACAATTCAACCTCAAAATGAACCCCTTGATGTGTGCATTCGGAGTAGCTTCAGGGAATTTCCTTAGGTTTGTTGTCCGACACCTGGGAATAGAGATAGACCCAGAAAAGATCAAAGCCATTCTAGAAATGCCACCCCCTAAATGTCTAACTCAACTCAGATCTTTTCACGGGTAGTTGGCATATCTAAGATGCTTTATCTCTAATCTATCGAGGAGATGCAATCCATTTTCAGCACTAGTCAAAAAGGACACCAAGTTCAAGTGAGATGATAAGTGCCGACATGCCTTTGAAGACATCAGCGGTATTTGGTGAAATTCTGGTTTTAGCAAACCCTATCACGGGCAAACCAATTATCCTCTACACTGCTGCATTGGATGACTCCCTTAGCGCTTTGTTGGCTCAAACCAATGACGAAGGGAAGGAGAATGCTCTCTACTACCTCAGCCATCGTTTGATCCCTGTTGAAGCTAACTACCCACCTATTGAGAAATATTTCCTAGCTCTCATTTTTGCATCCCAAAAGCTATAACATTATATGCTTTCTCATAAGATAAACTTGATTTCAAGAATCAATCCATTGATGATCTCATGATGGCGTTATCCGATGATTGGTACATTAATTCATGATTCTTATAATTTGATAATACATTGCACCCCTCGTGTGAAAGAAGGAGCACTAGAATTTCTTAGCAGACACCCACTTCCCTAACTCTCCGCTTAGATCTCCGATGAACAAATCATGAACTCGGGGAGGTTGGTAATCACCTGGGAGTATTTTTTGACTTCCTTTCAAAAGATAAGAACCATGATCTACTCTTCAGAAATGTCGAGAATAGTTCTCTTAACTCCAGACTGCAATGTGATGAGATTCTCATACTATCTCTCCAATCCATGTACCAATGAAGCGAGTATGAGGCTTTGATTGAGTCTAGCCATTATAGTGTGTCAAGAGCATCAACATCTGAGGATTCTCGGTCATCAACCAGTTATGAAATTGGGTCCTATAAGGTTCTAAAGCTTGAGCTTCGTCACTACCATGAGTATACTATGAAGCTATTGGCCCAAATCCCAAAGGTCACCAACTACAAGGTCCCTCAAGTAGAGAACGTAGTAGTAGATGCTTTGACCAAACTCACCAAGAAATTGGAATGTCTGGAAGATGAGTTCATTCTAATAAGGGTCCAAAATAGAGAAGTCCTATCCCTTATTGATGTTGAACTCATCGAGAGATTTTCTCTTGAAATGGAGGTTTCCATTGTTAATAAAGATGAGAAGCTAGATTGGAGGCAACCATTCATAGATTACTTGAACATAAGCAAACTACCTTAAGAGAAATTATAAGCCCATCAAATGAAACAGATAGCTCTCACCTATGCTCTCATGAATGGCACCTTATACCAACGGTCTTCTAATCAAATGTGGTTGCATTATTTAGACAAACATGAAGCTCGTATGATCATGACTGAGGTACATTCAGGTCTATGTGGAGTGCATCAATCCAGTCTGAAGATGAAAGCAAAGATCAAGAGACTAAGATACTACTGACCTTCGATGATCATAGACTACATGAACATAGCTAAGAGATGCCATCAGTGTTAGGTACATGGTGTGATCCTACATTAACCACCCAAATATTACATCCTACATTGGCCTCATGGCCATTTGAGTATTGGGGTACCGATATAGTGGATCTGATCGATCTTCTTTCTTCCAAGGGTCATCGGTTCATCCTAGCTGCCACCGACTACTTTTCCAAGTGGGCGAAGGTGATCCAACTTAGAGAGGTCACAACTCAGCATGTGCTCCAATTTTTAGGAACCATATTGTATATAGATTTGGGGTGCCTCGATGAATTATATTTGATAATGGTACTACATTTAAGAGCACTAAGATCAAAAGCTTCACTAGGAGACATAGTATAGATTGGAGATATTCCACCATCTACTATCCTTGGGAAAATGGCCTTGAAGCATTCAACAGACTCTCATCCAAATACTAAGAAGACACGATGATAAAGACATGGCATGATTGTTTGAAGCTTTGTGGGCCTACCGCACCACATACAAAACTCCAACTCAATATACCCCATTCTCTTTAGTGTATGGATATGAAGCCATTCTACCATTAGAAGTTCAAATCCCATCACTTAGGATAGCTGTGGGTAGTAAAATCACTACAAAGTAAAATGTGAAGTTATGGTTAGAAGAGCTCGAGGTTTGGAAGAGAGATGCCTACAGGCATGCCAAAACCTCGAGATACACAAAGCTGAGATGATTCAAGCTCACAACAAGCTGTCCGCCCTAGAGCTTTTCAAGTAGGAGAGCTTGTTTTAGTTCTAAGAAGACCAATTATTGTCCATCAAAGATGGGAGGCAAGTTTGAAGCCACTTGGGAAGGCCCTTTTTTCATAGAGAAGGCCTACCAAGGAGGATCTTATCAACTTATTGATTATAAAGGGGAACACCCAATGCTTCCAATTAATGGGTTCTATTTGAAGAAATACTACCCATAAAATCATGTTTGAAAAATAATTATTATCAAAATTCTATTCCAATTTATCAAAATATTCTCTTCATTCGAAGCATTGCTTGCTTGTTTGCGAATCTGCCATGATGTGTTTTAGGGTAGGTGTAAGAGAACCCAAGAGGCATCCTATCTCTCTTTCATAACACGAACATAAATTAAACATAATTCTTTAGTGCTACTAGAGTAGGTGTAAGAGAACCCAAGAGGCATCCTATTTTGACTAGCACAACCAAGTTAGGTGTAAGAGAACCCAAGCATCATCCTTTCTTAGTGGGATCACAATTGCCATTCATGGCACCATTTCAACAACTTTTAAATGTGTTTAGGATAGGCATGAGATAACCCAAGCGGCATCCTATCCTCTTCAAACACAAACACAAACACAAAAACATATCTTTTATCTTGGGCTATTTTGATGTGGGAGCAAGTCCCTTATGGCACTTACTCATTAGCTGCTCTAGGTTGGGATAATATACTATCTTGCTAGTGTGTCACCCAGTGGCCACTTGTTTGAAAGATGTGAGTCCCCATGCTTTCTTCTTGACTTGACCATTGCAAACCAATGAGCACCTTATCAGTTTGGTAAGCCTCACTACCCAACCAGTAAGCTATCTCATGTTGACTTTGTTTAAGAAGATATAAGTCTATACACTTTCTTCTTGAACTAGCCATCATGCATTGGCTAGGTCGAGTATATCTGAGGTTTAAGATAAGTCTCCTAGTGGCTCATTTCCTTTTGACTACTCTTGAGTTGATATAAGTCCCATAGTGTCATTCACTCAGTAGTCTTCCTAGGTTGGATAACACCTATCGAGCCGAAGACAGTCTATCCTAACAATCAGCTTCGCTATAGGAGGATGTGAGTCCCTGATGCTTTCTTCCTAAGTTGATTATTTCAAACCAATGAGCACCATAGGTTTGTTGATGTACGCTATGCTAACAGTGACTCACATGGATACACCACTCTTGGCAGATATGAGTCTCTGTGCTTTCTCCTTGAGTTGGCCACTGAATACCTATAGATACTATCTTCTCCAGGGTTTTGGATAAACCCCTTAATGGCCCCTCCCCTATGGGCACTCTACTTGGATCACATCCTTTATGACCCATTTAGACACTACCTAAGTTACTCTTGGATTGGACAGTTCCCCTTTCCTAGTAGCCACCCATGTGGTTGAAGAATTTGTTCAGCAGATGCACAGATTCTCCCTTGATTCAGTAAATCTGGGATAGGTCTAAGCTGATATAAGCTCCTTCTCAGTATGATCCCTCGCAAACCAACAGGGTCCACTATAAATAAACAAAATAAATAAATTTATTCGCTTATCGATTAGAATTTCAAGCCCCCAGCGACCCCTTTCCCAATCGGCATCTATCATAGGAATTGCGACTATGTGAGATAGAGATTGGTTCCAGATTGGCACTCTCTGTGGTAAATCTTAGAGGTTCAATCAATTTTTCCACAAGCAGGTTACTCCGACAGTCATTTCACTCTGAAAGATGTAAGTCTATTATGCATTCTTTCTAGCATGATTATTGTAAATTGATGAGCAGCCTTAGGTTGGGTTGACATGTTACCTTGCTAATGTGTCACCCCAGTGGTCTTTTATTCAGGAAAGATGTGAGTCCCCATGCTTTCTTCCTAATTATCTCGCCTCAAAAGGTGCCTTTGTTAGATATTTCTCCCCATGAAGCTACTCCATTTGGATCGGTAAATCTAAATATAGGCCAAGGCTAACATGGCCCCCACTCAGTGCAGTCCACCACAAATCAATGGGATCCATAAAAAATAATTAAAAAATAAAATTAATTTTGACAATATTTGAGCTGATTTAAGTCCCCCATTGGCATTCACTCAAGGTCGACTTAAGGTTGGGTTAATCGTTTGCCTGCCTGATCACCCGATAATCCCTACTTTGGAGGATGTAAGTCTACTATGCTTTCTTTTAATCAAGCATACCCAATCCCTTTGGTTGAATAGTCCCCTATGTGGTTGGTAGACCCTTTGGATTAAATTTGAGTAGGTCGGTGATGGCCCCTACCATGTGATCCATGGCTAATCGACGGTCCATCTCAAAATTCAAAAATTAAAATCTAAAATAAAACCAACCAACCTCCTCTAGTGGTGCCAAATTAAACAATCAAATCAATCAGCTTCTCCTTAGTGAGATGCAAATCTTTTTGATTTCCCTAGTGGAGTCAATTCAATCCAACCCAAACATATTCTTTAATGGAAGGTTCACATCTTTTATCCCTAGTGGATTCTAAATTTTAATCCTCTAGTAGATTTTCAACCTCTCATACCCCAGTAGATGACTTGAACTTGCTTCCCTTGTGAAGGGTTCACATACTCAATCCCTAGAGGATTCCCCCTTCACTCTCTTATGTCTTTGACATGAGTAGAGTTGCATTGCACTAAGCTTTTGATTCTTTCTACACCTTGGGTTTAGGAGTAGATCATCTTTGTTAGTGCTTTTGATCATTCAAACATTATTGATCATCTCACATAATATGCGGTATGCCTTGTTGTCACACCACTGAGCCCTTTGTTGACCCCACTTTTTGATTGAGCTTTTAACTTCTTCATCCTAAGCATAAGGACTCCTCTAAACACTAAGAGTTCCTTTGTCTTAAGGCACTTCTAGTGATTAGGTGAACACTTAACCTATCTCTAGAGACTTAGATGAGTTAGCCATAGAAATAGGTTATGCCTTAGGTGTATTAGGAAAACTTGCCTACCCTATAGATTAAACCCAATCCTTGCTTCCCTCCTTGAAACCATTTCCAAATCAAGTCATAAATCAAGTCCAACTCAATTGATTTTCTCAAATCATAAATCAATTCTAAATCAAATAATTGAAACCAATGATTGAATTCAAATCCCAAAATCTTTCCTAAGCCCTTTTGATTTCATCTTATGGACTTAGCTCAAACCAAATCCAAATCACTCCAAACTCAAAAGATTTTCTCATAACCCATTTATATTCTCATTTATATTCACAAATATAAATGAAATCTAAATTCAAATAAACAACATAAAATTCAAAACTCAAATCCAACTTAAATCCAACTTGTACTCTTTCAAGTCAAATCCTTGAACTTAGCCAAGAAAATCCATATCACTCCAAATTCAAAAGATTTTCTCATAACCCATTTATATTTTAATTATATTCACAAATATAAATGAAATATAAATTCAAATAACCAAAACTAAATTCGAAAACTCAAATCCAAATCCAATTTAAATCTAACTTATACTCTTCAAGTCAAATCCTTGAACTTAGCCAAATCATCCTCAAATCAATCCAAACCTTTGGATTTTCTCTTCAAAAAATCATTCCTTCAATCACATGCCCAAATATAAATGTAAACGTTAATCATCAAACCAAAATCAAACTAACCCAAGTCAAACCCATGTTAACCCTTTTGACCTGAAATTATCAAATAAATCAAAATCCATTTGACTACAAATTACTTACAATTGGATTTATATTTCCATCATAAGTTCATATGTGAGTTCAACCAAACTTGAATCAAGCTTTGATCAAGCCAATTGACCCACTTAGGCTCACTTGACCCAAAGTGACCTAAAGGACCTTTTTGAGTCAAATTCTAATCCAACCCAAATTGGATTAAACTAAGCCCATCCAAGCCTCACATTGTGAGCAAAAATCATTCTAGGATGATCAATTACTCAAATTTGGTCAAACCAAGTCAAACCTAGCCTTTCACCAAGTCAACACTTAGCCCAAATGAAACCTAAATAAGCCAAAATCTACCATAGGCCAAATTGATTAAAACCATTGACTAAACCATTCATAATCAATGATTGAACATGATCAAGCCATCAATTGAGCCAAACCAAGCCTAATTGGCCACTTGACCTAAGTTAACCCAAATTGACCTAAAAGACCAAAATGGGTCAAATATTGATCTAAGCTAAATTTATTGTAACCAATGGGTCAAATTCATTTCAAATAACTTGTTGAACTTGACCAAAGCTTCAATTGACCAACTAGACCCAACCTAGCCCAACTGACCATCAACCCAACTTGAAGTAAAAGGTCAAATCAACTTGAAATCAAACCAAATCAAAATTGATTGAAACTAAAGCTTGCAATACATTTCAAATGATAAACCAAGCCTAAACCAACCCATGACCTAACTCATTTGGGTCAAATGGGTCAAATTGGTCAACTTGACCCATTTGACCTAAATGAACCCAAATGAACCAAAACCAAATCTAAACCAAATTGAACCAAATCAATGATACCAAAATACTTCAAATGGTCATATGAACTTAACCCAATCCTTGGTTTGACCTAATTTGATTAATTAGTCAACTTGACCCAAGTTGACTCATTTCGACCCAAATGGGTCAACTTGAGCTAAATCATATCAAATCAACTCTAAATTTATTAAAAATTGGCACAATTCATTTCTGAAATAATTAAAATCTACCTAAAGTAAATCCATGGTCAAATGATCAAGATACCCTTAGGTTAAGGGTATCACATGGGTGAAATACCCATGTAATGGATTATCCACTCACATGCACACTTGGCACTCATTTCTTAGGCCACCTAGGCACCTAGGACATCACTCATGCCATGCCATGCATGGTTGGGTTGGCCATGACATAAGGGGAGGTGAAATCACCTCCCCTTCTCCATTGGTTCAAGCCAAACCACCCAAGGCAACCACCACCACCCAAGCAAACCTCCTAAACTTCCTTCTCCACTCAAGGGGAGACACTTAGCATGCTTAACTCCCTAGCTCGAGCTCCCAACCACAGCCACTTGATTCAAATGGCAAAATAGATCATCCCATCCTCAGCCGTCGGATCAAGAGGGAGGGGTTATACACCCCTCCCCCCAATTCTCTTTGCAAACTAGAGGCATTAACTCACTCTTGATTCCAGAGCATCCTCAAAACTTCCCTTAAGTTCCCTGAGCTCCCCTACCTCTAGAATTCTCAATTTTCTTGAACCCGAGCCAAAGGAGAAATCCCACTTGGCCAATTCACTCAATTCCCCACAGAAGCTCAATCAACTCTGCCCACACCTTTACCAGAGCCAATCGAGCTTGAGCCCACCTTTTCCCAAGCTCTCCAGCTACTACAGAAGTGATTTCAATCAACTCTGATGAGCTTTCCATGAGGCTTGGTCCACATAGTACTTGGAGGAAGGCAACTTGCCAAAACTTCAGCAGGGCTTCATTTTTACTAGATGAAGCTACCTCAGTTGAATTCATCGCCGGTCGTGAGCTCGGTAGGTATGAACCTCAAACCATAGATTTAGGAAAATTTTTAGTCTTTTTTGAAAGAAATTTGCACCTCATCAAATTCTCATTGTTGGATGTTCTCCCTACACTCTTGAAGGTGTGGGTAAATCCAACCATCGAGCTCGGTGAGCTTCGGATCAGGAGATGGATGGGCTCTCTCATCTCTCGCAGGAGGGTTGAATCATGAGCCATCCATCCCGTGTGTTTTGGATGGATGACCCTGATTAAATCATGCTTAGATATCTATTTAAACCCTTTTAGAATTGTGAGATTAATCACATCGTCGATCCTAAATCGATGCTCAAAGCTCATCCCCAAGCGATAGCGTGATTTGACAACTTAAATAACCAATCCCATCATGTCACATGGAAAGCACACCGCATCAGCAGTCCGTGGCATCGACGGGATTAGTTAATTAATTAGGCTATTTTAATTATCCATTAATCACAAAACTTCATAAAATCATAATTAAATATAGAAAAATTTAAAAAAATATAAACTCAGGTTCATTTTAAAGATAATTCAAAGGAAAATAATTTAAAATTGAAATTAATTAATTTTGAACAATAATTTTTACTCAATTTGGGTTTTATTAGAAACATAATTAGGTTAATTCCTTCTTAATTACTTCAGCAATTTATTCCAAACTTCCTAGAGTTAATTAGTGGGATGACCTCTACCTCTCATGATTTTCTTGGAATTTATTGTTGGATTAATTAGGGGAATTGCTTATTTCATCCTTAATCCTTCTCGTAACTAAATAAATGATTAATTAACATATTAATTAGTGATAAATTCATTAATGAAGCTTGCTAATCATCATAAAATAGTGAATGAACTTAGGTAATGAGATTAGGATTTCTTTTCCAAATCTTTTCCCCTAAGTTTATTTCATTTGAATAAAGACTTAATTAATTTGCAAATTGATTAATAATTTAATCACTTTATTAAATGGCTTAATTAATCAAACTCTAAACTAAATTATTCCATAACTTAATCATCTTAATCTTGGGTATATTCTTAGGTGTTCATTATCCTAAGAGGCTTCAAAGGAAATTATAATCAAACTACATGTGTAGGATGATTATGAAAGTACTTAATTAAACCCTTTAGCTTAATTAATTAATAATTATGAGCTAATTACATTAGGCCCCATTATTTCTTAGGCGCATTGCTGATTTAAATTCCATGTAGTTGCATATCATATGTTGGCTGATAATTACTTGTTTAATTATATAAAAGTTGTGTAGGTAAGGGATAATTAATGGATTTAATTCACACCTTAACCTAAATAAAACATGAAATCTACTTAATTGTTCTAAAATTAAACTAATCAAATTCACACATGGGGGAAATGGGTTGGGACCAGCAAACTTTTTTCACATTTCCTAAGTCAAATCAAATCCAAAAGTAAAAAAATCTCCTTAAGGAATTTTGATTCACTTTGAATGATCTAATTCTATAATATTATCTTTAGAAATTAATTAGGGTGAATGAAGTCTTATGCTTACATCACTTTATTTATTTCCAAGCATGTTAAATATTGTTTATCATATGAAATTATGCATTCATTTCTTTTGAAAAATCAATTAAATAAAATGTTTTATGTATGTCAAATTGCATGTTTTGGCTAAAGATTAAGAATATGAGTGGCTATTATCACTATTAAACCAAAAATTATTTTTAAAACCTATAAATCAAAGATTATAAATGAAGTGATGCTACTTATAAGCTTGCATGTTA
This sequence comes from Cymbidium sinense, assembly GCA_021442155.1. NCBI lineage: Eukaryota > Viridiplantae > Streptophyta > Magnoliopsida > Asparagales > Orchidaceae > Cymbidium > Cymbidium sinense. The sequence continues at coordinate 289,891,896 of CM038215.1, forward strand.
TTATAGCATAAGATGCGTATCATATGATTTTCTTCTCTTCTCTTAACATGGATTTGAATAGGATTTACAAAGTGTATAGTTCTTATGAAAAGAACATAACACTTGCTTAAATCTATTCCTATGCACTCCTATGTTATGACTTAAGAAGGATCTTCACATTTACACATGCAAATTACATAGCCAAACCAAATATAATCTTTTGCATGATTCTTCATCCATTTATTTTCTTTTGTACATTTACATGTATTTAAGAAAATGGCATATAAGGGCATCCTGGTTTCGAGGCTTTAAGTAGCCCCAAGTAGGTCTTGTACCTTACACCCCTTGTGTAGAAAACAATAGCGCCGTACTCACTTATGTATTTTATACATGTGGATGTGCATTTTATTAATGGATAAGAAATCCCCCTTTTCTACATAATAAAAACATGCATACATGGAATATCCAAATTTTCTTAAACAACATCTCTTTACATTCATCATTAAGGTGTGCTAAGATTTGCATTGCATATATAGATATGCTTAGGATTATTCATGTGCATGGTATACATGGTGAAAAGAAATGAATGGGTGTGTGTCTTGTGATAGTAATTCACTCTAATTAATCCTAAGAGGCCTTTCTTATTGAATATGACTATTTAGAGTAAATCTAAACTTAGGATTAATTAAAACATAATAAAACATTCACTAAAGAAAAATCATTAATGAATCTACCTTAAAAATTACTTAAAGTAGGGATGAAAGAGAAGTTATATTCTCTTTTATTCTCTTTACAATATTTATTAACTAAATGTAGGTTCATTCAAACCAAATAAAATCATCAAAGAAAATTGAAAAATCAACTAAATCAGTTAAAATTAAATCAACTTCTAAATTGAACCTTTCACACTTAGAAGATTCTAACTTTAAAGCCTAGCTAAATCATGCCACACAAGCCTTAAATGGCACACACATTAGGCTAAGTCACAATTTCTAGCTCTATGTTAGGGCGGTGCATAGTTTGATGCCTGATTTTATTTTGTGATGTAATGTTTTAGACTAGATGGGTGCATGTGTAGATGATGATGATGATCTCTAAACATGTCTTCTATAAGGAATTATGCTTAAGGGGCACTATAATAAAAATATAAATGCTTTTGCTGTGCAGGTTGCTTATACCCTTAAGCATGATCTAAATTAAGATAGCTGGACTTGGTTACCTATGTGGGGTGTCAAGTCTAAATTATTCCTATAACTTCTTGGGTTGTGTGGTTTATTTAGCTAATATATGTTTTTCATGCTTAGTTAGATTTATCTTTCCCTTTTTTATGTAAATTTTGTAATTGAAATTTGGAGTGAATGTTATGGGGGAATTAAGGTGAACATTGGTCATAAGACCATGTCTTATGTACCATGTAAAGCCTTGGAGCAAACCGCATCTCAAGTCAAATAAAAAAGAAAGAATGAAATAGAGCAAAATCAAAAATGAAGAAAGGGAAAACTAAAGAAAGGAAGAAATGAAGAAATGAAGAATGAAGACCCACATAACATGAATTCCTTTTAATTATAATTATTCATTTATAATCTGGGTTGTATAAGGGTAGAGATCGGCTACCCATTTTCTTTTTTGAGTTTATGTAGTGGAGCCCAACCACATTGGCATTTATTCTTTTATGCTAGCTTTATAATATTGTTTGATGTTTATTTAGCTTGTGCATTAAAAATGGCATGATTTTGCTAGTTTCTTAATTGCTTGATAGTTGTTGAATGCCTAGATGCGATTAGACTCTTAAGGAAAAATAAATTTTCTATCCAATTAATCAACTCAAAATTAAAATTAAACAACTCATAACCTCACCTAAAGTCTAAGACATAAATCAAGATAATAAAAGATTTAGCAATCCCTTTAATTGGATGTTTTATGTCTCACATCATGCATAAAACATATTACTTCACTCTTGCTAATGGATGGCTTCCACCTTTGCTAGAGAAAATGGCTTGACCTTTGAGAGATATTGTGAAAACACACCTTCTTCTTTTTGATTTTATCCCATAACCAATTTCTCATGCATTAGTCATATAAAATTCCATAGCCTATGTCAAATAAAAATGTCCAAAAATTAAAATAAAACTTAACAAAATTTGCATTAGATTAAGTCATTTATTCATGCCCTTCATGATCTAGACTCTTAGGGAGTTTGTTTAAGGACTTAGTCTCATTTCTAAACAAACAATAGTTATCTTGCAAAAGCATAAGACTTGCATACATGTATTTAAAATTGTAGGAGTTAGTTGGTACCACCCAGTGTAAGTCCACGGGTGGTTTATCCTCTCATGTGGAGGTAAACCATATATCCATTTTCACCATAGATTTATGTCGTGCCTTGGCCCTCGCCAAAGCTCTCTAGATTTAGGACCTGAGGTTGATGTTTCTGTGCAAACATAGATCCTCACCTCTTAGGCATTTCCATGATCTCGTGTTGTGGAATTGTAAGCTCTAGATTTTTAATAAAAATTTAACTCAAACATATAATTCTTCTCAAATTTCAAAAATATAAAGCCCAACCATAGAATAGTTTGGGATACTTATTAGGTTTCTTAGTATCATGAGCATCCCCTACTCATCTCCTTTTAGTTTCGAAATACCCCTAATCCCGCTTGATTTTCTAAAAATAACCAATTTGTTGATAGTCCTATCTTTGAAATCTTTGGAGACAATGATCATTTACCTTAATCGAGAGAATTATTATGGAATCTCATTTCTTAAGATGTAATTAACTATGGAGGCTTGCCTCCATAGGAAACTTAAAGAACCCAGCTTAAAATAAACTCTGCTTTACTTTTCCATGTAAAGTAGGGGAAAGATCTCTGGTACATTTGAAGACCCATTGTCCTTAGGAGTCCTTATTAGGTGATTAGGTCTATTATAGGATGGTGACTTATCTCAAAGATAGTACATCATTCCTCAATGTCACCCACCTAATCACTAATGAGTACATTTATAGATCTATGTGTCAAATAATACACATTTTATTTTTCAAATTCCCAAAGTTGGAGAAATAAAACACCATAGACTCAGTATATGAAAAAATAATTACAAGTTACAAAATGATAAGTGTTATGGAGGATCTTCAAGTCTTCATGCACCCTTTATTTCTTCATTTAATTTTCTCCATTTGGTTTGGTAGGCTTCTAGGCATCACATGGCACCCCAGGATTAAACCTTCTAGCCAATGTTCATCCCAAAAGTGGGGTCAACACTGCGACCAAAGTAAATCAGATGTGTGGTATCGGATGTGGTGAGATTGGCCTGATCCAAGGATCTACACCAAAAGAGAAGGAAAAATAAATTTCGAGAGCCATAGAATCGACTAAAGATTGAGAAGGAACTGACTACGCTGATATCATTGCATATGTTGAAATGTAACTGTATCAGACCTTTGCTTTAATACTTGTCTTCAATAACTAATTTTGATATTAACTTTTGAACTCACACTTAACAAATTTTATCTAAGTGGAGTTCATTGTTGGAGAGATTTGAGGAGAGTCTTTTCCATAAAATTTGATTCTAATTTGGAACCACATTCAACAAATTTAAGTATGTTGAATGAGGTTCATTTCATTTCGGAGAGACTTTGGAGATGTATTTATTTTTTTTATCCTTTGTTTAAAATTTTAATTTTGGAATCTTCACTTAGCAAATCTAGGTATGCTAAGTGAGATTCATGAAAATGTTTGAAAGTATTTGGAAGCATTTTTGTTTATTTGTGATGATGTGTGTCATGTATTTAATTTGTTTTGAAAATGGTGTCTTTACTTAGAAAATTTAGGTATACTAAGTAAGGCCCAAATGTGTTTGATGTATTTTAATTTGATTTCAAAAATGAGACATTTACTTAACAAATTTAGGTATGTTAAGTAAGGCTCAAGTGTGATTGATGAATTTATTTTATGATGTTTTGAAAGAGGGGAACTTCTATTTAACAAATGTGGTATGTTAAATAGGGTCCAATTTATTTTCAAAAATAAAACTTTCATTTGACAAATTTGGATATGTCAAATGGAGTTCAAGTGTGTTTGATTTGTTTATGATTTTGAAAAGGGAACTCTACTTAGCAAATGTGGGTATGTTAAGCATAGTCCAATTTATTTTGATTTTTGAAAAATGGATTTCTCATTTGACAAATTTGGGTATGTCAAATGGAATTCAAATGTGTTTTGATTTTATTTTGAAAAAAGTGAACTCTACTTAAGAAATATGGATATGCTTAGTAGAGTCCAATTTGATTTGGTTTAAAAAAGGGGAATTTTGATTTAACAAATTTGGGTGTGTCAAATGGAATTCAAATGTGTTTAATTTTGTTTTGAAAAGAGAACTCTACTTATCAAATGTGGGTATGTTAGGTATAGTCCAATTTATCTTGATTTTGAAAAGGGAGTTCTTATTTGAAAATGTGTCAAATGGAATTCAAATATATTTTGATTTTTTTTATTGGGTGATTTGTTGAAAAGGGAAGTTTCACTTAATAAATTTAGGTATGTTAAAGGGAATTCAATTATATTTGTTGATTTTTGAAATTGGGGTTTTTGTGATTGATATTGGTTTTGAAAAGGGAAACTCCAACTTAGCACATGTGGAATGTGCTAAATGGAATTTCAATTTTATGTCATGATTTCATTGAAAATAGGATCTTCATCCAACAAACACAAATATGTTGAAATGGAGATAGCTACTTTTAAAAATGTGCTTTTGAACAAGGGATTTTAAAATAATTTGATTTTGATTTTGAAAAGAACCTCCATGTAACAATTATAGACATTATTAAATGGGATTTGGTTATCATTAAATCCTTTTGAAAATTTTATGCAAATCTCTTGTCATGTGACTTTTAACTAATTTGAAAAGTATTTTTTGAAAATAATATTTTTGCAAAGAATTTATTATGGGATGAACCTTACCTCACCAAGAGGATGGTAAAGAGGTTTTAAAATTTTTTAGTCATCTCCTTTAGTTTAGTTAATTTAATTTTACTTATTGGGGAACCCAATAAAGATTTTAAGACCTACATGGAGTGAAGTCTTGAAATCTAAATGATGTTGGCCAGCTTTGCTTAAGGATAAAATAAGCCAAGTGATAATGGAAAGAAAGATAGTCTTGGGCTTATATAAGCCCACTGTCAATTCTTGGAGACAATAATGTCTACTAGAGATGGACAGAGGAACCTTCCCCAGCAGAGTTGCCAGAAAAATATATGCTATTAATTTTTGAGATGTGGGACACCACGCAAATCTTAGGGGATACTTATTGAAGTGATCAGGTATGACATTAAGGAAATATGCACTATCTCAAAAGATAGAAATCATCACCCTATAATGGACTTAATCACCTAATAAGGACTCCTAAGGCATGATGGATCTTCGAGTATACATAGATTTTTTCTCTTCTTTACATGAAAAAGTAAAGTAGAGTTTATTTTAATCCAGATCCATTAGGTTCCCTATGGAGGCAAGCCCTCATAGTTAATTACATCCTAAGGAATAGAATCCCTTAGGAACACTCTCGATTAAAGTAGAAATTAAAGTCTCCAAAGATTTCAAGGCTAGACTATCAAAGGATTAGTTGTATTGGAAAATCAAATGGGAAAACTCAAGGAGAAGACTTATTATCAAAGCCAGAGGAAATGAGTAGGGAATGCTTGTGATACTAGGAAACCTAGTGAGCATTCCAATTTATCCTATAATTGGGCTTTATAAGTTTAAAATTGAAGATATTTATTTGTTAGAGTTGAACTGTCATTAGATTGATATGTCTTATAATCCATCAAAAAAGCCTAAGAGGTGAGGATTTATGCTTGTAGCCCAAAAGAAATAGTTACTTCAAATCCTAAATTTAGGGAGCTTAAGGAAGAGCTAAAGCACGACCTAAATCTAAGTGAAAGTGGCCATAAGGTTTACCTCCACAAGAGAGAATAAATCACCCGACTGTCGGGCTTACAACCACCTAAAGTGGGTGTCAGCTAACTCCTCATACATTTTAAATCCATGTGGTCAAGTCTTATGAAATTGCAAGATAGTTGATTTGTTATTAGTTTAGAAAGAGAGACTAAAGTTCTTAAACTCACTCCCTAAGAGACTAGAACATGAGTGGTATGAATAATGACTTAGTAATACAAAATCTTTTCAAATTTTATTCAATTTTGGACACTTCATTTTGACAAAGGATTTGGAATTTGTTATGCCTAAATACATCTTTAAATGAGATTATGGGCTAAATCAAAGAGAAAGAGGTGTTTTCCACCACAGAGGAGACCCTCAAAGGTCAAGTCTTCCTCTATCATGTAAGGATGAAAACCCTCTCGTAACAAGAGTGAGATAATATGAATGCATGATGTTAAACATATAACATTCGCTAAGGGATTGCTAAATCTTTTAATTATCTTGATTTAACACCTAGGCTTTATGTGAGGTTATAAATTATTTAAAGCTTTCATTATGAGTTGTAGTTGGGTAAAATATTTATTTTTCCCTAAGAACTTAATCGGATTCAGGCCACACATTAAATCACCATCCATGAAGAAACTATAAAAAGACATGTCATTTTTATTATGCAATTTAAACATAATATCAATCAATTTTATAAATCTAGCATAAAAGAATAAGATGTTGGTATGGTCGGGTACTGTTGTACAACCCAAAAAAAGAAAGGATGGGTAGCTGAGCTCTACCATTATACATCCCAAAAAAAATAAAAGAATAATTATAATTACAATGAATGCATCTTCCCTATCTTCATTTCTCCTTCATTTCTTCATGTTTCTTCCTTCTTCTTTTGATTTTATTTGCTACACTTCAAAGGCATCACAGGGCCTCCTAGGACAAAGCCTTCTAGCCACTGCTCATCCTAATCTCCAATAGCATTAGTCCTAATTCCTAATGCAAAATTACATTAAAAATAGAAAAAGTGAATCTAACTACACCTGCAAAATAAGTGTTAGCTAAACACACATATAATCTCAAGCAATTATATCATAATTTGGACTTAGCACCCTGCACATGAGTAACCAAGCTCACATGTCCTAACTTAGATTATGCTTAGGGGCTTAAGCAACCTGCAAAGAGAGCATTTAAATTTATTTTTAAGCAGCTCTTAAGCATAATTCCCTACAGAAATATGATTAGGCTAATCATGGCCTACCATCCAGTCCACGAAACATACACCCTAACATCCAGTCTAAAACAATACATCACAAAATAAAACATACATCACAACATGCACCATCCTAAGATAAAATGAGAAGCGGCGACTTAATTCTAATGTGTGTGTATTAAGGCTTGTGTGGTATGTCCTAACTAGGCATTAAGGTTATGATTTTATAAGTGTGAAAATATATTTAATCATAAGAGGTTGATTTCATTTAAAATGATTTAATATATTTAAGAATTTTACTTAGTGTTTTCTTTTATTTCATATGGCTGTTAACCTCACTTTTGGAGTGAGTTCTCAACTCCCTCATCATAGATCTAGGACTCTTATAGGCACTAAGAGCTTCTTAGTCATAAGACACTTCTAGTGATTAGGTGAACACTTAATCTAAGCCTAGAGACTTAGAAGGGTTACTCATAGGATAAGGCCATGCTTTTGGGACTTGGGAAAATCACCTACCTTATAGCCTAAACCCAACCCATATGCACCTTCTCAAATCCAATCCAAATTCAAATCTCAAACCCAAACCTCAAATTCAAATCTCAAACCCAAACCTCAAATTCAAATCCAAATCATAAGTCAATTCCAAATCAAATGATTGAAACTCATGACCAAAGTCATATTCAAATTCCAAAACCCTTCTTGAGCCCTTTGATTTTGTCTTATGGACTCAGCCTTAACTAAATAAAAATCAACCCCAATTCAATTCATTTTCTCAAATATCAATTCAAATCTCAAATCAAATCTCAAATCAAATCCAACTCTAAGTGATTGAAACCCAAAATCAAATTCAAATTCCAAAGTCCCTTCTTAAGCCATGTGAACCACCTTCATATGCTTAGCCAAAACCCTCTTTAAACTAAATCAAACTTGATTGATTTCTTTATAAATCAATCATTCCTTCATATAATAAAATCTATAATCATCAAGCCAAATAAAAATCAACTCAAGTCAAACCCAACCTAGCCCATTTGACTTGAAATATTCAAATGAGTTTGAACCCAAACCAATTATAATTGATTTTATATGTCAATCTCAAATACATATATAAACTCAACTAAATCAAACTCAACTCAAAATCAAGCCAACTAAACCCAATTGGCTCACTTGACCCAAAGTGGCAAATTTGACTTATATGAACCAAAATCCAATTTAATTCAAATCAAAGTGAATTAAGCCAATTCAAACTTCATATCATGATTGTTGATCATCTTAGGTTAATCAATTATCATGAATTGGGTCAAACCAAGTCAACCTAACCCATCCATATGAACCCAAACTAGCCAAATTATAACTTAATCCAAATTTATTACAACCAATGGCTCAAGTTCATTCCAAATTGATTATTGAACTTGATCAAAGCCTCAATTGAGCCCAATTTGACCAATTAGTCAACCTAACCCAACTTAGCCCAAATTGACCTTAAGGGTCAAATCAACCTAAAACCCAATCAAATCCAAATTGAACTTAACTGAAGCCTATAATATGTTCAAAATGATCAACCAAACCCAAACCAAGCCATGATTCAAGCCAATTTGGTCAATTGAGTCAAAATTAGCCAACTTAGCCCAAATAGACCTAAAGGATCAAATTGGCTAAAATCAAAATTAAACCCAAATTAAACCAAATTAATTGAAACCAATTAAACCAATGTACTCCAAATGTTCATTTGAACTTGTCACCTTGGTTTGACCCAATTTGACTAATTGGTCAAACTAACCATTTTGATCCAATTTGTCGCCAAATTAAATCAAATTAAATCAAATGAACTTCAAATTATATGAAATTTGGTCCAACTAACTTTTGACTCATTTCAAATCTGCTAAAATCAAATTCAATGTTAAATGACTATTTTTCCCTTGGGTCAGGGCATCCCATGAGATGTAGTCATTTCTCTTCCTTGGCCACTTGGCACTCATCCATTGGTACACATAGGCACCAAGAACACTGATCATCTGACCCAAGAGGTAGTTGGGGCAGCCATGACTCATGGGGAGGTGAATTCACCACACCTCCCTCATTGGAACACTCGGCATGAAGGACTCCCACCTTCCCTTGCTAGGACACCCATTTGTCCTTCATGGCAGCCACTTTTCATACCTTAGCCAACCAAAATGAGCCACCTAGGATGATTTTCTTTCATTCCCAACCACCCCAAGCCAAATGACGTCCACTTGGAGTCAAAAAATTCAAAAATGAGGTGATTTTAGGTCACATTTGAAACCAGAGAATTAAAGACACCAAAACTCCTCCTCCACTCTTATTTCCATCCCCTGGAGCTCCCAAACCAACAGAAAATCATTCCTACTTGATTTCAGCAAGAAAGTGGTGGCGATTGGAGAAGACATCATTCTGAGGTGAAGGAGAAGGTCTAGGCTCATTCAAGGCTTCTTCCCCCACTCAAAAGTGTGCTTAGATCATCACCGCCATCGAAAATCATCTCCATTGAGGTAATCTTCAAAAAATCATAGCTGGCCTTAAAAATTCTTGCTTTTTTTGATGATTCTCATGCAATTTTAAAATTTTTCCTTAGAAATCTCTCACATTCTTTATTTTATACAATCTTAATACAAAATAGAAATTTTTTGGTGAAGATCGACATGAAATTGAGTGCAATCGGATCTCATTTCACTTTATTTTTTCATTTTTCTATCAATTTCACCAGTCGAAGAGCATCAACTATCTGATCCAACATTCAAGGGATCAAACAACCCAGATCTCATCATTTCCCATGTGTTCTGATCCTTAGATCTCATGTTTCGGTGCCAGATCCCATGTTTCAGCCCGTTAAATCGCATGAATGATCTGATCGACCATCCATGATCTGAGGTCTCTGATCAAACCGCTCCGCTTCCCCTCCACACATTTTCTTGCCTATGTGCCACGCCGACTCACACCACGCTGCAATCGTCAGCGGTGAGTTAAGTGGGGAAAATTCAAATTTTCTAATTTTTAAAAATTATTTAAATTACTTGAAAATTCTAAAATTTATAGAAAATAAAATACTTAATGAAAATTTGCAAATAAGGGCTCGTTGGATTTGCCTTTCTGAGAGGAATCTAAAAAAACTAAAATCTCTAAATTTTATGAGATATTTTGAGCTTAATTTGAGTTTTAATAAAATAAAATTTCATTAATTAAACTAAAAATATACATCAGATTAAGTTGAAAATTTTTAAGATTGAAATTAAACTTAAAATATACCAACCATAAAAATTTTAAGTCAAAATAATTTCTGTATTAAAAGATATTAAATTTTGAAATTCAAATGATTTATTTTAATATAATAAATTAGCAGACTTCATAAAAATCATCTTAAATCAACTTAAACTTCTAAAAATCATAACTAATTATAAAAAATATAAAAAATATAAACAAAAATTCATTTTGAAGGAAGTTTAGAGGAGATTAATTTAAAATTAAATAAAATTAATTTAGAATAGTAATTAAGGCTTAATTTAAGTTTAAGTGAAAATCTAATTAGCTTAATTACTAATTAGTAATTAATCCCAAAATTTTTGAGGTTGCTTAATGGGATGACCCCTGCCTCCCATAATTTTCTTGGGATTTATTTATTAGTTAATTAGAAAAATTAGTTATCTTAACCTTAATTACTTTCTTAATTGATTAGGTGATTAATTAACATTCTAAATAATAAGGAAATCATTCATTAAGCTTGTTAATCATTGTGGAATAGTGAATAGTCATGATGAATGAGATTGGGACCTCTTTCCCATTCTTTTCCCTAAGTTCATTTCACTTGACTTGAGATTAATGAATTTCAGATTAATTAATGGTTTAATTCATTAATTAAATGGATTAATTAATTAAATTGAAATCATAACTTTTCCAAAAGTTCTCTAATTAACTTTTGGGTAGCCCTTTGGGTGTTCAATAATGTAAAGAGAGAGCTAATGAAATTATGGTTAGCTCACATGTGAGAAACCATAAGAGTAATTAAGTGAGCCTTGCTTAATTAATTAATTATGAGCTAATTGCATTAGGCCCCTTTCATTTCATAGGAGCATTTCCATTTACTTTCCATGTGGTTGCATATCATATTAGCTCATAATTATTTAATTGATTACCTTAAGGTGACATATGCAAGGGTTAATTAATTGATTTAATCCATGTTTAACTTAATCAATCCATAAAATCAACCTAATTTCTTTTATTGAATCAAATTAATTCACACATATGGTAATGAGATTAGGACCAGCAACCTCTTTCAAATTTCATAAATAAAATCAAATATGAAATCAAAAATGGCTTTAATAAACTTTGGTTTATTTTAAATAAGCTTGTTTAATGTGATTGTCTTTAGGAATTTGTTGGATTGAATGAGATTGCATGCTTGTGTTTCTTTATTTATTTTTAATCATATTAAAGTAGTGTATGCCACTTATAGTCATGCATTCATTCTTTTCAAAAATTAATTAAGTAAGAAATGATTTCCTTTATGTCAATTTGCATGTGTTGACTTAATTAAGAATATGTGTGGCTATTATCACTATTAAATTACAAATATATTTTCAAAAGATTCTTAATGAATAAGAATATGTGTTGTGACTTTAGTTATGTATATATAGGAAGTGCATGTGAATATAAATTTAGTGTATGAAGTGAAGTTTCTTTTATATTCATATGTTGATTTGCATAAGAAGAAGCGATATTAAAGATGTCCCGTGGATGCAATTTAAGTAAACTAAGGTTCCTACCTCACTCCCTTGGTGTAGAACAATGGTGACGTACTTCCTTTATTTTATTCTTATGAATTTTTAACATTATAATTTAAATGGAGCTTTAATTCATTCACACAAATTAATCAATCAAATTGAATCCAACTTTTGTATAGTTTTCATTTTTGTAGTTGCTTGCACATTCACATAAGTCAAATTGATTGAAATCAATGGGTCAAGTTCATTCCAAATCACTTGTTGAACTTGACCAAAGCCTCAATTGGCCAACTAGACCCAACCTACCCCAATTGACCTTGAACCCAACTTGACCTAAAGGGTCAAATTGAGCCAAACCCAAATATAAACCAAATGATTAGAAACAAAGAAACCAATCCATTTCAAATGACCAATCAAACTTAAACCAACCCATGACCTAACCCAAATAGGTCAAATGGGTCAAATTGGTCAACTTGGCCCATTTGACCTATATGAAATCAAATGAACCAAATTAAATATAAATCAAATTGAACCAAACCAATGATGCCAAAATATTTCAAATGGTCATATGAATTTGACCCAACCCTTACTTTGACCCAATTTGACCAATTGGTCAACTTGACCCAAGTTGGCCCATTTTGACCTAAATGGGTCGACATGAGCTAAATCATATCAAACCAACTCCAAATTCAATGAAACTTTCCCTAAACCATTTTTCAATCATACCAAACATATTTAAATTGAAACTCAAGCCAAATGACAATTTTACCCCTAGGGAATAGGGTAAATTTTGGCCAAATTCACATGGAACTTGGTCAAATCCTCTTCATGATCATTTGGCACCCTCTTAGTGGACCAAGAGGACACTAGTGAGTGTGGTGCACCTAACCCAATAGGTTTGGGTCAGGTCACCCAACCCAACCTAAGGCTAAAATTGATCTCGTCACTTGAAATTAAGCACATGAAATCCCTCCTCCACTTAATTAAGGCACATGGGAGCTCCACTACTCCACCCTACACACCAAACGGACCCATGTGCAACTCCTAACAACCTAACAAACTGATCCAATCTGGTAAATTGATCAAAAATGGTAAAGGGAGGCTTAGTCCGATTGCTCTAGGGGAGATATACTCCCCCTAATTTCATCTCAATTCATTAATCCCCAATTTGATTTAGCTTAGGAAGCCAGAGGAAAAATTTCCAAGTCTCCCCAAGTTCCTAGAGTGTTGAATTTCCCATTTCTCGATTTTCATAGACTGAAAATAGGGAGCTCCACTTAAAGTCCATGTCATCCAATACTCAAAAGTCTAATTCATCCTTCGAGCACTCTCAGAGGATCAAATCATACTCACCTCAAGCTTCATACAAGTTCTCCAAGCAAGGGAGGAGTGCCCTTGACCAAGATCGAGCTCAATTGAAGGGTGACTTGGCCTATAAAATATCCATTCAATCTCAAGACCTCAAACCTTCAATAAGGCTTCGTGTCTACTAGACAAAGCTACTTCAAGGGAATCGAGCGCTAGTGATAGCCTCCGATGAGGTATGTCATTAAATTGAGAATAATTTCATCTCCTCTTGGTCCTTTATGAAGTGAAGTTTCATCCCTTGAGAAACTATCCATTGGGTTTGATCTCCCTTACATGATGACGATGTGGGTAAGTTTTTAGTTTATTTCGAGTTCAATCGAGCTCGGATCTTGCCATGGAAGGTGGATGGCTCCCCTTTCCCACAAGAGAACTCAGGGATGAATCATGGGCCATCCATGCACGCATTTTGGATGGGAGGCAATGATCAAAACACATAAGATCCATGGATTAATCCTTTAGTATCGTTGGTTTAATCTCAACCATCCGATCGACCTGACGGAGAAAGTGTAAGCCGCCTGAGCGGCACTACGATGTGACTACTTAAATAGCCTCTCCCATCATGCCATGTGGAAAGTGCGTGCCGCGTCAGCCTCCACATGGCGCTAATGGGATTAGCTATATAATTAGGGGATTAAATTACCTAATTAATCAAAAAAACTTCAAATATTCATATCTAAGTGTATAAAAAATAGAAAAATATGAAATAAATTGCATATGAAAGATAATTCAATGTAGAATATTATAAAATTGATTTTGATAGATTTTGAATAGTGTTATTTTCTGAATTTAGGTTTTATTGGAAATATAATTAGGCTAATTATCCTCTGATTATTTCATTAATTAATCTCAAACTTCTCATGTGTATTTAGTGGGATGACTTCTACCTCCCCTAATTTTCTTGGGATTTATTAATAGTTTAATTAGGATAATTGCTAGATTCATTCCTAATTACTCTCCTAATGTAATTAAGCCTAATTAAGTGTGTAATCAGTGGTTTAATCTCTTGATTGAGTTAATTAAGATTTGTTTAAGTGAATAAGACATTTAGGGAATAATTTTGGGATGTTTTCCTTAAGATATTCCTAAAACCCCCACTTTCTTCCTTAATCCAAACTTAATTAAGGATTAATCCACTAATTACCTACCTAATTAATTTGATAAAATTATAAAACTTTCCAGAACTTAACTAATTCACTTTGGGTAGATGCTTAGGTGTTCAATAACCTAAGTACATTAAGGAAATCAAAATTTAACTCACATGTGTGAGAAGGATTATAAAATTACTTAACTTTAACCCTTTAGCTAATTAATCATTAATCATGAGCCAAATGCATTGGGCCCTTTTCTTCTTAGGTGCATTACTGATTTAAATTTCTTGTGTGATTTTATGTCATATCATTGGCTCATAATTATTTGATGGTGGTATAGGTAAGGGGTAATTAATGCACTTAATTCACACCTTAACCTAAACAAAATATAAAAAGCATCTAATCATCTAATGATTAAACTAAAATGCCATACACAAGGGTGAAATGGGTTAGGACCAGCAAACATTCTTTCACACTTCCTAAATCAAACATAAAGCAAATTTAAAAAAAAATCACATTAAACAAACTTTGATTCACTTTAAACTTTCTTATTTCATAGGATTGACTTTAGAAATTAATTAGGGTGAACGAATTTATATTGCATCATCACTTTATTTCTTTTCTAGCATCACAAATATGTATGTCATATGAAATTCATGTATTCATATCTTTTAAAAATCAAAATTAAAATGAAATGTTTTCTTTATGTCAAATTGCATGTTTTGGCTAAAGAAGAAATATGAAGGGCTATTATCACAATTAAATTCAAAATTATTTTTAAAACTTATAAATCAAATATCAAAACTGAAAGGTATGCTACTTATACATTATTTATAAGTTTGCAT
Source organism: Cymbidium sinense (assembly GCA_021442155.1). Taxonomy (NCBI): domain Eukaryota; kingdom Viridiplantae; phylum Streptophyta; class Magnoliopsida; order Asparagales; family Orchidaceae; genus Cymbidium; species Cymbidium sinense. The sequence goes on from CM038215.1 coordinate 289,907,055, forward strand.
GTGAATAAGAAAATATGTCTTATGTATGCTTCCTTTCTTTCCTCTTAAAATGGATTTGAATAAGATTTGCAAAGTGTATAGTTCTTTTCAAAAAACATAACACTTGTTTAAAATCTATTGTTATCCTCTTCCATGGAATATCTTAAGAAGAATCTTTACATTTACGCACATAAATTGCATAAACAAACCAAAAAATAAATAAACATAAACTTTGCATCTTTCTTTTCCATTTATTTCTTTGTACATTTTGTATTTAAGGAAAGTGGTATATTATGATAAGGGTTGCAAGGATTTAAGTAGTCTAAGTAACCCTTACACTGCTAACAATGGCTCACTTATGCCTTTCATACATACACATGTGCATATGAATAAAGGATAAATGAATACCCCTTTTTCTACTTAATAAAAATCATGCATCATAAAATATCCAAAATTTCTTAAGTAACATTTCTTAGCATTCATAATAAAGTGTGCTAAATATTTTTATTTATATGTATCGATATGCTTAAGATTCTTCATATGCATGTTGTACATGTTGGGAAAGAAATGAAGTGATGTGTGTTTTGTGATATTAGTTCACTTTACTTAATCTTAAAATGCTTTTCTTTTTTAATAGGTTTGTTTAGGAAAAATCTAAACTTAGGATTAATTAAAATACATAATAAAATATTCACTAAACAAAATCAAACACGAATCTACTTTAGAAATTACTTAAGGTACGGAGGAAAAAGATGTTCTCTTTTCTTTTCCACTCTTTATAACTTTGTAATTAATTATAGGATTCACTTAAACCAAAATAAATCACCAAATAAAAATCAACTAAATAACATGAATAAAACCACCCATCTAACTTGAACATCGTCACACTTAGAAAATATAAGCCTTAAAGCCATAGCTAAGCATACCACACATACCTTAAATGACACACACACGTTAGGCTAAGTCAACATTTCTAGCTTTAGGTTAGGGCGGTGCATGGCTTGATGTTTGCTTTTATTTTGTGATGTATTATTTCTAGTATGGATGTTAGGGTGTATGTGCGTAGAATGAATGGTAGGACTATTTAGTTTAATCATTTTGCTGATGACATTCTTCTTGTTGATAAGACTAGAGAGGAGTCCAAAAACTTGATTTATGGAGGTCAACTTTAGAGTCTAAAGGTTTTCGTAAGTAGATCTAAAACTGAATATATGGAGTGTAATTTTAGTTGTAGAAGTTTTAGTGATAGTGTTGTGACTTTAGGTGATCAAGTCATTAATAAGAGTGATTTATTTAGATATTTAGGCTCATTGTCCAAAATGATGGTGAAATAGATGGAGATGTTATTAGTAGAATTCAAGTTGGTTGGTTGAAGTGGAGGAATGCATCTGGCCTATTATGTGATAAAAAAGTTTCACTTAAACTTAAGGGAAAATTTTATAAGATGGTGGTAAGACCCCAATGACTTATGGTGCGAATGTAATAAAAGAGAAGAAAGACCAAGTGTTCTGATGAGGATGCTTAGGTGGATGAGTTTTACTCTTAGATAGAATGCAAAATGAGTATGTTCGGAAAAAGTTGGAGTAGCTCCAGGTAGATAAGATTAGGGAGAGTCCTTTAGATGGTTTGGCCACATAAAGCAGTCCATGACAGAGAGTAGATGCATTAGATTTGCCTTATGTTAAGAAAGGTGAGGTAGACCTAAAAGACTTGGTTAAGATGTATAAATAATGATCTTAGTATACTTGAATTAGATGAGAATTTGACACATAATAGGACACAATGAGGCCGAAGGATTCATGTAGCCGACCCCACCTAGTGGGATTAAGGCTTGTTGTTGTTGTTGTTGTTGTTGTATTATCTTCTACAGGGGATTGTGCTTAAGGGGTGTTGTAATAAAAATATAAATACTTTTATTGTACAGGTGCTTATATCCCTAAGCATAATCCAATAAGCCAGATGGACTTGGTTACCCATATGTGGGGTGCTAAATCTAATATACATGCTTGGGAATTGTATTATTTATTTAGTTAATCTCTGTTTTGCAGGCGTTAGTTAGATTACTTTTTCTCCTCATGTAATTTTTGCAATTAGGATTTTGGAATGAATGTTATGGAGGATTATGATGAGCATTGGTCATAAGATCACATCTTATGTACCATGTGAAGCCTTTGGAGCAACCACCTTCCAACCATCCAAAAGAAGGAACCAAAAGAAGAAAGAAGAAAGAAAAAAGAAGAAATGAAGACCCCCATAACATGAATTTTCTTACTTGATTGTAAATTAATTCATTTATAATCTGGTTGTATAGAGCTCTACCCAATTTATTTTAGGTTTATGTGCCCAACCACAAATGGCCTTTTATTCTTTTGCTTTAGCTTTATAAAATGTTTGATGTTTTTTTTAGCTTGTGCATTAGAAATGGCATATTTTCCTAGTTACTTTTTTGCTTGATGTATGGCCTAGATGATGATTAGGCTCTTAAGGAAAAATAAATCTTCTACCAAATCAAACAACTAAAAATTAAAAATAAATAACTCATAACCTCACCTAAAGTTTTGGATTAAAATCAAGATAAAAGAATTAGTAATCCATTAATTGGATGTGTACTTTATTTTTTAACATCATGCATAAAAGCATATTATTTCACTCTTAAATTGGAGGGCTTCCACCTGTGCCAGAGAACTTGGCTTGACCTTTGAGAGCTATGGTGGAAACACAACTCCAATCTTGTTGATTTTGGCCCATAATCTTATTTCTTATGCATTAGGCATATGAATCCTCTAGCCTAAGTCAGATGATTGTCCAAAAATAAAAATAAAACATGTGGAAATTTTGTAATTAATTTAAGTCATTTGAAAGCATGTCCTTACATGACCTAGTCTCTTTAGGGAGTGTATTTAAGGACTTAGTCTCTTTATAAATCAATAACAACCTTGTTATCTTGCATAAACATAAGACTTGCCTACATGAATTTTAAATCGTAGGAGGAGTTAGTTGGCGGCTACCCTCAGGCGATTATAAGTCTAACAGTCAGGTGGTTTATCCTCTCTTATAGGGTAAACCAAATACTATCTTTATCTTAGATTTAGGTTGTGTTTTTGGCCCTCGCCAAAGCTCCCTAGATTTAGCTTCTGAGGTTGCTTCTCCCTTTTACTATAAGTATAAATCCTCACCTCTTAGGCATTTACATGATCTTGTATCATGGAATTGTAAGCCCAATATTTCTAATAAAAATTCAACTCAAACAAATTAATTTAATTTCAAAAATATAAAGCCTAAACATAGGGTAGTTTGGGATGCTTACTATGCTTCCTAGTATCTTAAGCATCCCCTACATTGTGTAAGAACTCCCTCCTTTTGATCGATCCCACTTGACTCTCTAAAAATAAACCAATCGATTGATAGTTTTACCTTTTTGAAATCTTTGGAGACAACAATTATTTACCTTAATCGAGAGTATTCCTAAAGAATCCCATTCCTTAGAATAAACCCATGGGAACATAACAAACCCAATTTAAAATAAACCCTACTTTACTTTTCCATGTAAAGTAGGGGAAGAATCTCTAATACATATGCAGATCCATTTTCCTTAGGAGTCTTTATTCAGGTGATTAGGTCCATTGTAGGTTGGTGACTTCTATCTTTCGAGATAGTACACCTCTCCTCAATGTTGCACCCGATCACCCCAATAAGAACATCTGCGGATCTACGTGGTGTCTAAATGTAAAGAGTATATTTCTATCTTAATTTTATCCACATAGATTGAAGATGGAAGTATACACTTAAGAAAAATGAGAAAAAATTTTGCCACGGATTTTTCTGGCAACTCCATTAGGGATGGTTCCTCTCTCCATCTTTGGTAAATAATCGTTGTCTCCAAGTTTTGATAGTGGGTACTTTTGTATGAATCCAAGACTATCTTTATTTCTGTTGGCACTTAGCTTATTTCATTCTTAAGGTAAGCTAGCCAACAACTTTAGTTTTTAGGACCTCACCCCGTGTTGGTCTTAAAACCCCCGCTAGGTTCCCCAATGGGTAAAAATAAAAGTTTAATAAAAAAGAATTAATTAAAGACTTCCTCCTTACCATTTTTATGGTTAGGAAAGGTTCATTCTAAAATAATAAAGATAGAATAAATCCTTAATAAAAAATCTTGCTTTTCAAAAAGCACTCTTTCAAAATGCTCATAATAAATGTTTTACACAAAAAATTTCCTAAATCACCTTCAGCTAACAATTTTCATGACTATTATATGTAGGATTATATTTACAAAAATAAGATTCTAACAATCACATTTTCTAAAAATACAAATGAACTTCTTCACTCAGTTCATTTCGATGAAGACTTCATTTTCAAAAATAAAATTCCAACAATCATGTTTTCAAAAGCATAAAATTTGAAGATGGGCCTTTCCATTCAATACATCCAAATGTGTTGAATGGATGTTACATCTTTAAGAAAAATCATAATTTTAAGCCACTCAACACATTCCACATCTATTAAGTTGAAATTTTCAATTTTTTCAAATAGCACATATAAAACCCCTCCATTCAATATACCCATATTTATTGAATGGAGGTTTCATTATCAATCAAAAGCAAAAATAAATTTTCAAAAATCATAAATGAATATCTCCATTAAATATACCCAAAGTTATTGAATGGAAATTTCATTTCCAAATAAAATAATATTAGTTTAAAATGCCACTTAACATATTCCATATGTGATTAGGTTGGAATTTCCACTTTCAAAAAGTAATAACCACACACAAAAAATACATCTTTGGAAAAATGAAACATAATTGATTTCCAACTTCAATACCTAAATTTGTTAAATGGAAATCTCTATTTTCAAAATCAATAAAACAAATATTTTCAAAATATATTTTGAACTTCATTCTAACATACCACATTTGCTAAAATGAAGTCTCCCTTTTCCAAAACAAAAATTGGAAACACATTTTTAGAATTTCATTTAGCACACTCAAATTTGCTAAGTGAAATCTCCATTCCACAAAATTTTCAAAACACATTCAGAACTTCATTCTAACATACCACATTTGCTAAAATGAAGTCTCCCTTTTCCAAGATAAAAAATTGAAACATATTTTTGGAATTTTGTTTAGAACACTCAAATTTGCTAAGTGAAATTTTCATTCAACAAAATTTTCAAAAACACATTGGAACTTCATTTTAGCATACCATATTTACTAAAGTGAAGTATCCATTTTCAAACACAAATCTGACTTAACACTTCCAAGATGTTGAGTATGGATTCAAATTCTAAATCAAAATTCAAAATCAACAGAAATCTGATTCAAGTTTATTTTCAACATTGTAGACTTTCGTTCAGCGTTAGTTTCAATTACAGTTCAATTTCAGTTTCAGTTGATAGCAATGGTTGCAGAGATATGTGTTTACCTTTCCCCATGGGATGAATTTGACCCTGGATCAACCCAGCCTTCTCCGCTCTAACTATGCCCACCTTATTCACTTTGGATGAGGTTTTGACGGGGCCTAAATTACATGTGAGGGCACTCCCTTCATGATTATTATGAGCACGGAGCCGTCATTCTGACATGCCATCCTCGAGATTCTCTCAAGAAGAGAAAGGGCTCCCATCAGAAGTAGCAGGCCGCCGCCGCCGGCGCCTGCTGCCCACTCAACCAAAGGGACACCCAATCTTGTCTACTTTTGATGTTAGGTCTAGTTCTTACTCTGCTCACCCCACCAAGACACAAAGGAAGAACAAGAACTGCATGATAAAGCAGTACCATACTCGAATCATAAGGGAGATGGAGGCAGCTACTAGCCTATCATTGAGGAGTTTCCCAATTTGGTTTCTCCGTTGGTTACAGTGAACCCGTTCCATCTTCTCTCTAGATTTGATAGATAGAATGCTAAGAGGATTTCTGCTTCACCTCCACCAGTGGTTCAATTTCAACCACCAATCGAGTAGAGGTCATATGTCACCTCGCTCAGCCATGTTAAGTATCGAGCCTGGATGATCCAAGTTCGAGGCTTAATTTGACTTTGAGATCCATCATCCTCCCATGGGAAAGCATATTCGATAGTGAGGCTGGAGAGGCCCTACTCCCTGACCGGAGAGGCAAAGGTTCAACCATCAGTCAATAGCCTCTGCACTCATTAATTTTCCTGATCGACACGCTACCCACATCGATCATATCGATAGTATTCTACTCACGGGGACTACCCATCACAAGAGGAGAGCTCCTATTCGTGAGAGTCAAGGGTGCCCCACGACACCTAGCCCTCCCACCCATCGCCTGGCCCATGTCTCCAAGATCTCCAATTCCACCAAAGACCATGAAGGCCACATTGGGGAAGAAGAGGACCCCGTTGGTGATCTGGCTATGTTCGAGAGATCCCATCTACACCCTCTTGTGGAGGCCGAGCTCTCTGCTGACCGCCCTAAGTGGTGAAGAAGGAATGGCAACCTCGAAGCATAGTGGCCATCCCTTCACCACCACCATTACAATGAGACATAGAAATGGTTGTACTAGTTGCCGAGGGAGAAGGTGACAGCCCAGTTGCACCTATGATGATAGATCCTCCTAGGAGTGTCACCCCATATAGAGTTAGTGATAGTTAGGAGTGTATTTCTTCCAGCGAGTATAGCCCTCGTAGGGTTGATTCTCTTCTGGCGAGGTCCTCTCCGACATGATAGTGATCCCACATCGACCAAAGTCATTTATGCATTCGATGGATGTTCTCTAGATGATATAGTAGCCCATTATTTGAGAAGAAAGACATCCTAGGATATGAATGGTCTGATAAGGAGAAGATCAGCTTTGATCCCAATAAAGATGATTTATTGGAGATTTAATAGGGGTTTGCATGGTAGACACCAGGGTATCCCTCCTCAAAGAGCAACAAACTATGGAAGTTGTTGAACCTGAGCAAGAAGACATAACCTACTCAACCCAACACCTCTTAGCATAGATAAAGCAGAAGGGTGAAAAGATAGGATGAGAAGAGGCTGAGATAGTAGCTATCTTAGCATTTGAGTAACACAGTTCATCCAACCATAGCTAAGACTAGTCAGCCAGAGTTGGTAAATATCTTAGATCTAACCAAGACTTTACCTCTCATAGAGCAAGGTAGCACCAGCATGTATAAGAAGGTAGTGGATAGTACCTCCATACATGAAAAAGATATCAAGTCCATGGTTGAGCAACAAGTGAAAGAAGCGTTGGCTCAAGCCTGAGGAGGATCATCAGTTCCAAAGGGTAGATTGGAGGAATTTGATGCAATCCAATATCCTAAGGGTTTCGTGCCACCTTCTTTCAAGAGTTTTGATGGCAGTGGGAACCTGAGGCAGCACATCACACATTTCAAAGCTAGTTGTTGTATTGAGTGGCATGCTTTACTCTTTCATCTCTTTATCGATTTTAGTAGGGATAGCTTTTGATTGGTATGTTGAACTTTCCCAATAGTTTAGTAAAGACTTGTTGAGTTGGAGCAACTCCTTATCAAGAGGTTTGTTAGAGCTCAGCAAAGGGTCATTGTTGGTGATCTCGTTGAGGCTCAACAAAACCATGGTGAGTCCCTCATTGATTACATTCTCAGATAGCATAATTTGAGTATGAAATATAAACCATACCTATCTAAACAGCTTGCCATTGAGATTATGCTTAAGAATATCCAAGGCCCGGTTGCCTTCATGCTCAAAGGTTTTGCCATCAAAACTTTTGAGAAATTAATGAACAAGGTGGCTAGTTTACAAGAAGCAATTACCTTCTCGATCTAAAGCAAAAGCAAATAAAGAAGCGGTAATAGGATAGATAAAACATCCACCAAAGAGAGACCTCATGCTCCATATCGCTTCCACCTCCTCTACCACCCATTGATGCAGTACAGCAAGCCTTCTCCCGCCTCACCACCACCTACCAGGGATAATACACCTGGATAAAATCTCTTAAAAGCTTAAGCCTATTCACAGCTTAGAAGGAAGCCCATGATCCTTTTACCTACATGCTAGGTTATGTTTTGGAGGATTGCTTCACATTTAAGGACTAGCTTGAACATAGCTTCAAGATCGGTGCTATAATCATCTTGAAAAAATACCTTGTGGAACAACCATCCAGTTCCATTAGGGTAATCCTTGGGGATACTTGTTATCCTTCCAAAACCAAAGAAGGTTGGGATATCTCTTTATCCAAAACCTCTAAGAAAATTGTATCAAAGATCAAGAAAATTTCCTTCTTAGGTGCACAGTCACTCAAACCTCCAACATCAAGGAAGGTTTGCAAGTTGCAGCCAACTCAAGGAAAGGGGAGCTCAAGTAGTAGCGGCATGTGCAAGAGATAGCCCATGACCAACCAGTCACCTTCCACCATTGTATACCACATCGGTGACTACTTGACTAGTTCTTCTTTTTTCTAGTAGAATCTTGTCGACGGATGAGGGCATCAAATCCTCCCCCTCTTACTTTACTTGATTTCTACTTTGTACCTCCATCAAATCTAAGAAATTAAATAATAAAGCTAGTTGAATTATATTTGTGTCACCGATGGGTTGTCAATCTATTCCTAATAACTCTTCAAGTCTAAACAATAACTATAATAATTTGATCTTCCTCTTTGATTGAGTTGGATTTTCCTACTCAAATACTAGTTGCCTCTTGAGATAGACTTGGAATCATCCAATTCGAGGGTCCCATAGGAGAAGTTGTAGGTGAGTGCATGTGGTAGAACCTTCCATTACGCCACAAGAGATCACCAAGTCAACCTCCGTAGTAGGTTCTACCTCCAGGCACCTCAAGATGAGGGAAACAAGTCATTGGTTTGGATCAAGCCCCTCCAGATGCTCCACCCTTGGATATGCTTATGGAGGATCCCAAGGTGGACTACAATGTCTCTCTCACCAAGAAAGTTGCCATCTAAGCTAAGCATATGATGCCCTTATCTTATCCAAAGAGATGGGAATCATTAATCAAGGCTCTCCTTGATCACGAGATATGCTTAGCTAAGTATTGTGAGGAGGCATTATTATAGAAGCTCGATCACTTTCATAGATGAAGACCTTCTTGGAGACATGGAGCCGTCCTCACATTACATTGAGATGGGTAGATTGACTTGAGTTCTCATCGATCTAGGTGCATCGGAGAACATTATGAGTCTAAAGACCCTTTCCTATTTGAGGATTGACATCTCCACACTTTGAGGAGATCAGATGATGTTGAGAGGATTCAATGAACAAGGTAAGAGGGATTTATGTTCCATAGAGTTACCTTTGGAGATAGGTGATTGGAAGATTGAAGTAAATTTTTATATCATTGATTCGAATACCTCATTCACCGCTTTGCTTGATAGGCCCTGGATACACCAAAATAAGATGATTCCATCTTCCCTCCATCAGTGCATCAAGTTAGAAGGATGGGATTGATCTATGTCAAAGGAGATGAAAAGTCATTTTCAGTTAGAGGTTGAGATATGAGGATGCAACCTACTATCTTCTCAAAACACCCTTTCTCATGAACTTGGACAAAACTCAAATTCAAAAAAAAGAAAAAAAGAAAGAAAAAATAAAAGAAAAAAAAATAAATCCAAGTGAACAAGAAAGTGAAGAAGAAATAGAGCATATATCACATTCCACCCATAGTTCATTCCATCATATACATGTGGGTAGGATGACTCAACCTCCACCAGGCGGTAGAGAAGCGAGCAATTCTAGAGGTGGAAGACCCCTGGTTGGCCATGACAGGTTATGTTCAGTTCATAGAGTACCTACTATTCACATAGACTTGGAATCCAGCTTGGAGGATGAGTCTAATGTGATTATAGCCCAACCCTCTCGGGTTCATTGGAGGTGACACTTGAGCTACATGATGAAGAGCCTCCAAACAAAAAAGTATTGAATCAAATGTATGTAAAATTATCAAGCAATAATTAGCTCTAACCTTACTTTCATCTCAAAAAGTTGAAGGTTTAGTAGTTAAGGAAGCCCCTAAGTCTTCCAGTGATATGAAGCTAAAAAGATTCTTTTTTTGGATCATCCTCCTAAAGTCCTAAAGTTGATGTAGAACTTGAGGAGAATTCATACAAAGAATTAATGAAAATACCTTTTGATTGGTACTTTCCTTGTATTATTAATCTTGCAAAGAAGGGTTTGATTCCTTATTCATGGTCTAAGCATAGTCGAGTACTTCAAAACTATGGAACAACAAAGGTGCACAATCAAGATGGGACTAGGATTTGATAGTGGGTCCGGTCGATGATGATGATTATTGCTACTTGTTTACCAACCATATGGAGTCTCGATAGGTTCTTTTCACACAACACCAAATCTTATGAGGATGTATGTTTAGAAACCTCAGATGATCTCCAAATCAAAGATGAACCACCATAATTTGAAGAGGAGATCCATTCAATAATTGACAAGCTTAAAGAAATCAATCTCGAGATAGAAGAAAATCGACGCCTGACATACATCAATTTGTTGTTGAATGAAGAAGAAACCAATGACTTAGTTAGGCTATAGACTGAGTTTAAGGACTGCTTCACATGGAGTTATGAAGAGATACCCAGATTATCTCCTGACGTAGTAGTCCACAAACTAGTAATAGATCTAGCTAACCCTATCAAACAATCTCCCAGATGCATGTGATTAAAAATTGAACAATAGGTCATTTCTGAAGTGAAGAAACTAATCGATGATGGTTTCACCAAGGAAGAAAAATACCCTACCTAGTTAGCTAGTGTTGTACCAATTAAGAAGAAGAATGGTCAAATTCACATTTGCATTGATTTCAGGGATTTAAACAAGGCATGTCCTAAGGATGAGTTCCCTCTTCTTATACCAAAATTAATGGTGGGGATCACCACATCTCATGTAGTTTTCTCCTTCATGGATGGGTCATCTAGCTATAACCAAATCAAGATGGCCCCCGAGGATGAAAGAAACACTACTTTTTGAACCCCAATCAAAATTTATTATTATAGGGTCATGCCTTTTGGCCTTAAAAATGCTGGTGCTACATACCAATGGGCCATGACTCAAATCTTCAATGAACTCATCCATCATCAGGTTGAGTGCTATGTTGATGATCTAGTAGTTAAGAGTAGAAAAGGAAGACCATCTCTTTGACTTGAGTAGTTTTTAGCGGTTAAGATAATATAACCTCAAAATGAATCCTAAAGTGTGCATTGAGTAGCTTCGGGAAATTCCTTGGGTTTGTTGTCAACCAGGAATAGAAATAGATCCATAAAGATCAAAGCTATCTTAGAAATGCCACCTCTAAAAGTTTAACTCAACTAGATCTTTCCAAGGATGGTTGGTATCTAAGATGCTTTATTTCCAACCTATCGGGAGATGCAAGCCATTCTACAAAAGGATGCCAAGTTCAAGTGGGATGATAAGTGCTAGCATGCCTTTGAAGATATTATTTGGTGAAGCCGCTAGTTCTAGCCCCTATCCCAGGCACTCATCCTCTACACTGCATTGGATGACTCTCTCACTGCTGTTGGCCAAGTCAAGATGAAGGAAAGAGTGCTCTCTACTACCTCAATTCATTTGATTCTCAAGCAAACTACCCACCTATTGAGAAAGATTACCTAGCTTTAATCTTTGCATCTCAAAAGCTACAACACTATATGCTTTCTCATAAGGTGAACTTAGTTTCTAGAACCAACTGACTACAGTATCTCATGACATGGCCAACGTTATCTGGATGTTTGGCATGATGGTCCATGATTCTCTCATAGATTCATATCACATTAATATCCCTTCGTGCGGTGAAAGGACAAGCACTAGCCGATTTCTTAGCAGCACACCCACTTCCTGCTTATTCTCTGATTAGTGATGATCTCCCTGACAAATAAATCATAAACTTATATGAGATTGACAACTGCCAATGAGAGATGTATTTTGATGGTGCTACTTCTTTTCATAAAGGAGAAGCACCATGATGTACTCTTCCAAGAAAGGCAGGGGTAAGAATAGTTCTCCTAACTCCAGACCATAATGTGATGAGATTCTCATACTATCTTTCCAACCCCTGCACCAACAATGAAGCTGACTATGATGCTTTGATTGATTGTTTGGAATTAGCTTTCATAATGTGTGTCAAGAGCATCAACATCTTTGGGGATTCTTAGTTGGTCATCAACCAGGATTCGGGTCTACAAGATTCTCAAATCTAGCTTCATCATTACCATGAAGTATACCATGAAGTCACCATCTACAAAGTTCCTCGAGCAGAGAACATAGTAGATGCTTTGGCCAAACTTGCCAAAGAATTGGCATGTCCGGAAGATGAGTCCATTCTAATAAGGGTCCAAAATAGACAAGTCTTATCCCTTATTGATACTGAACTCATCGAGAGACTTTCTTGAAGGGGAGGTTGTTGTTGCCTATAAGGACAAGGAGATGGATTGAGGTTCATAGACTATTTGAACACTGACAAACTACCTTAAGAGAAGTCACAAGCCCATCAGGTGAAATAGAGAGCTCTCTCCTATGATCTCATTGATGGCACCCTGTACCGACAGTCCTTTGATCAAATGTGGTTATGTTGTTTAGATAAACATGAAGCACGTGGCATTATAACCGAGGTACATTTAGGTCTATGTAGAGCACATCAATCTAGTCCGAAGATGAAGATGAAGATCAAGAGATGAGGATACTACTAGCCTTCGATGATTATAGACTGCATGGATGTAGCTAGGAGATGCCATCAGTGTCAGGTGCACTGTGGTCCTACACCAACCACCCAACATTCTACACCCTACATTGGCCTCATGGCCATTTGAGTGTTGGGGTATCGACATTGTGGGTCGATCATCCTCTTCTTCCAAGGGTCATCGGTTCATCTTAACTACCAGACTACTTTTCCAAGTGGAAGAGGCAATCCACTCGAGGTCACTGCACCAATTTTTAGAACCATATCATATATAGGTTTGAGGTGCCTCGATGAATTATATTTGATAATGGTACTGCATTCAAAAGCACCAAGATCAACAGCTTTTCCATAAGACACGGTATAGATTGGAGATACTCCACCATCTACTACCCCAGAGCAAATGGCTTAGCAAAAGCATTCAACATAATTCTCATCCAAGTACTAAAGAAGATACTTGACGATAACAAGCGCATGAGCAGTTGGTTGAAGCCTTGTGGGCCTACCGCACCACATACAGAACTCCAACTCAATCTACCCCATTTTTCTTAGTGTATGGGTCAAAGTCATTCTACCTTTAGAAGTTCAACTCCCATCACTAAGGATAGCATTGGGTAGCAAGATCACTATAGAGTAGAATGCAAAGTTGTGGTTAGAAGAGCTCGAAGGTTTGGAGGAGAGTTCACAGGCATGCTAGAACCTCGAGTTGTATAAGGCCAAAATGATTCAAGCTCACAACAAGTTGGTCCGACCTAGGTCTTTCCAAGTAGGAGAACTTGTGTTAGTCCTAAGGAGACCAATTGTTGCTCGTCGAAAGATGGGAGGCAAGTTTGAACCCACTTGGGAAGGCCCTATGTCATAGAGAAGGCCTACCAAGGAGGATCTTATCAACTTATTAATTGTAAGGGGGAACACCTGATGCTTCCAGTTAATGGGCTCTATTTGAAGAAATATTACCCATATTACCCATAAAATTCATGTTTTGAAAATAATTCTATCAAAGAACAAAAATCTAATTCTATTTCATCAAAATCTTCTCTTCTTTCAAAGCGTTGTTTGTTTATCTTGCGAATCTGCCATGACATGTTTTAGGCTAGGTGTAAGAGTCCCCTAGCAGAATCCTATACCTCCTTCACAACACAAACATAATCAAACACATTTCTCGATGCTATTAGAATAAGTGTGAGAGAACCTAAGAGGCATCCATCTATTTGATTAGCACAACTAAGTTAGTGTGAGATAAAGCGACATCCTTTCTTAGTGGGAATCCTTGCCACCCATCACCATTTCATCAAATCCCAGCATGTTTAGGTAGGTGTGAGAACCCAAGAGGTGTCTTATTCCCTTTAACACAAGCACCAAAAATAAACACATACCTTTTGTCTTGGGCTACTTTCATGTGGGAGCAAGCTCTTATGGCACTCACTCAATAGCTGCTCTAGGTCAGGTCTACATGTTAGCTCACTAGTATGTCACCCCATTGGCCACTTATTTAGAAGATGTGAGTCCCTGTGCTTTCTTCCTAACTTGATCAATGAAAACCAACGAGCGCTTTATTAGTATGGTAGACTTCACTACCCACCTATACCTCATGTTGATTTTTTCTTTAAGAAGATGTGAGTCCCAGTTTTCTTCTTGAACTAAGCATCAAGATCTAACTAGGTCAGTATATTTGAGGTTTAGGATAAGTCCCAAAAGGCTCCTTCCTCTTGACTACATTTGAGTTGATATAAGTCCCCAGTGCATTCACTTTCAAGTCTAGGTCGGTTCTTTGTCGAGCGAAGACTATCAACAATCGGTTCCTATATGGGAGGATAGTCCCGAGCTTTCTTCCTAGGCTAATTATTGCAAACTGATGGACACCTTAGGTTGGTTGATGTTCACTATGCTGATAGCGACTCACCCGTGGATACACCACTCTTGGCAGATATGAGTCCCCGTGCTTTCTCCTTGAGTTGGCCATGAATACCTATATTATATATGACTAATCATGTCATCTTCTCCAGGGTTTTGGATTAAGCCCTTAGCGGCCCCTCTCCCTACAGGAATTCTATTTGGATTACATCCTTTGCGACCCCATTTAGACACTACCTGGGTTACTCTTGGATTGGATAGTCCCCCTTTCCTAGTAGCCACCCCTGTGGTTAGAAAATTTGTTCAGCGGATGCACATTCTCCCTTGGTTCAGTAAATCTGAGATAGGTCTAGGTTGATATAAGCTTCTTCTCAATTTGATCCCTCTCAAATCAATAGGGTCCACATAAAACAAACTAAACAAATAAATTATTTCTTGTGGATTAGAATTCAAGCCCCAAAGGGCCCCTTTTCTCAAGTAGCATCCTATCTTTAGGCGTGTCGAGAACTCCCTATAGGAATTGCGACTACAGTTGAGATAAATCCGGTTGGTACTCACTCCATAGTAGCCTTAGGTCGGGTTCAATCTATTTTTTCCATAAGCGGTTACCCGGTCATTCCTCTTTGAAGATGTAAGACATGATGCATTCTTTCTAGCATGATTGTTCGCAGGCGGCTAGGTTTTGGTTTGATTTGTGCCCAAAGCAACCAATCACCCTGGTCTTTTATAGTGGAAGATGTGAGTTCCCAAGCTTTCTTCCCTTAAATTGATCATTGCAAACTAAAAGGCACTCCTTTGGTGGATAGTTCTCCCATCGTGGGAAAATACTCCCTTTAGTAAATCGATAGGTCTAGAGGCTATAAACTCCTTCTCAGTGTGATCCATCACAAAATGGAATCCATCAAAATAAACTAAAAAAAATGAAATTAATCTTTGACTATCTTTGAGTTGATTTAAGTCCCCTGACATTCACTCAATAGTCAACCCTAGGTTGGGTTCAATCTGTGCCTTGATCACCCTAGTGGTTCCTTATTTTAGGAGATGAGAGTCCCTACACTTTCTTCCTAACTTGGCCATTGTAAACCAAAAGGCATCCTCTTGGTTGGATAGTCCTACTTTGTGGTTGGTAGGCTACTCCTTTGGATTGGTTGAGGTTAGGTCTAGGCCTCCATGGCCCTACCTGCAATCCATCATACCATGGGATCCATCATAATCAAATAAATCTAAAAATGAAATCTTGACTATCTTGAAATTTAAGTCCCCAAAGGCATTCACTCAATAGTCCCCAAGGTTGGGTTCAATTTGTTGCCTTGCCAATAGATTACCCTAACAACTGGTACCTCATTTGGAGGATGTAAGTCTACTATGCTTTCTTCTTAGTACAGCTGTTGCATACCGAAAGGCATCCCTTTGGTTGGCTAGCCCTACTATGTGGTTAGTATACTACCCCTTTGGATTTGTTGAGAGTTAGCTCTAAACCTCTGCTCCCTCATGATACATGAAAAACAGTCCATTTCAAAATCTAAAATCTAAAATTTGAAACAAATTCAACCATCCTCCAAAATGAAAAACAAATAAAATAAAGTAATCAAAATCCAAATCAAATCTTTTGCTTCTCCTTGAGATGCAATCTTTCTATTCAAATCATTCTAATCCTCAATGATTTCACCTTTCCTCCCTTGGATGATTTGAACTTGCCTCCCAATGGAGAATTCACTTTCTATCCCTTAGTCAAAACAAACATAATTAAACAAATAACATAATAACAATTTCTCTCCCAGTGAGACTTTTAATCAAATTAAACCTCTCATCCCCTTGTGGATGACTTGAACCTATTTCCCAGTGGAAGGTTCACATACTCATCCCTAGTGGATTCCTCCTTCTTCTCTTATATCCTACATGGTAGAGCCATTGCACTAAGCCTGGTTCCTTTTACACCTTGGGTTGAGTGGATTGTTTCATTGGTGCTTGTGATCATTATGTTGTTGATCATTTTTAACACCAATTGTGGTGTACCTTGTCATCCACACCTATTGGCCTTTGTTGACTCATTTTTAGATGAGCTCTCAACCCCTCCATCTTAGACATAGGACTCTCTTAGACTTTAGAGTTCCTTAGTCTTAAACACATAGTGATTAGGTGACACTCAACCTATCTAGAGACTTAGAAGAGTTAGCATAGAATAGGTCATGCAGGGGTGTTAGAAAATTTGCCTACCCTATGCTTGAACCAAATTCCTCACTTCCTTCCTTTAAGTCAAACTTAAAACAATTCCAACTTAATTTATTTTCTCCAAACTCAAACCAATTCCAAATGATTGAAATCCATGATCAATTCCAAATGATTGAAGCTTATGATTGAAATTCCAAGTCAAAAATATTTTCTAAGTCCTTTGATTCTCTCTTATGAACTTTGCCTAAATCAAATATAAATCAATTCAAAATTCAAGAAATTTTCTCACAACTCATTTATATTCTCATTTATATTCACATATATAAATGAAATATAAATTCAAATCAATCAAACTAAATCCAAAATTCAAATCAAATCAAATCTTTCCTAAGTCTCTTTGATTCCTCTTAAGGACTTAGCCTAAATCAAGTTCAAATCACTTCAAATTCATGAAATTTTCTCAAACCATTTATATTTTCATTTATATTCACATATATAAATGAAATATAAATTCAACAAAAACCAACTTCAAAAATCAAACTCAAATTCAATCAAAATCCAACCTAAGCCTTTCAAGTAAAAATTTTGAACTTAGCCAAATCAATTTTAAATCAAGTCAAACCCTTAATTTTTCTTCATGATTCAATGAACCCAACAATCATGAATCCAAATATAAACACAAATTTCAGTCATCAAACCAAAACTCAATTCAAAAATCAAACACAAGTCAAACTCATGTTCACCCTTTTGAACTTGAAATTGTCAAATGAATCAAAACCCATTTGACTTCAAACCATTCAAATGGATTATATTTCAATCATAAGTCCATATGTGATTCAATCAAACTCAAATCAAGCTTTGACCAAGCCATTTGACCTACTTAGGCTCACTTGACCAAAAGTGACCTAAAATACCCCTTTTGAGCTCTATTCTAATCCTAATCAAATTAGATTAAACTAAGCTCACGTAAGCCTCTTATCAAGATTAACAATCATCATGAGATAATCAATCACTCAAATTAGGTCAAACCAAATCAAATCTAAGGGTTGACCAAGTCAACACTTAGCCAAAATGAAATCCAATATAGCCAAAATTCATCATAGGCCAAATTGATTGAAACCATTGATTAAAACTCATTCATGACCAATGTTTGAACTTGACCAAGTCAACATTTCAGCCTAACCTACCCCAATTGGCCACTTGACCCAAGTTGGCCCAACTTGACCTAAAAAGTCAAAATGTGTCAAAACTTGATCTAAGTCAAATTGATTGAAACCAATGGGCCAAGTTCATTCCAAATCACTTGTTGAACTTGACCAAAGCCTCAATTGGCCAACTAACCCAACTAGCCTAATTGACCTTAAAACTTGACTAAAGGGTCAAATTGAGCAAACCCAAATATCAAATTGATTGAAAATAAAGATACCAATCCATTTCAAATGACCAACCAAACATAAACCAACCCATGCAAATAGGTATGGTCAAATTGGTTAACTTGACCCATTTTGACCTAAATGAAATCAAATGAACCAAATTCAAATATAAATCAAATTGAACCAAACCAATGATGCAAAAATATTTCAAATGGTCATATGAACTTGACCCAACCCTTGGTTTGACCCAATTTGACCAATTGGTCAACTTGACCCAAGTTGACCCATTTTGACCTAAATGGGTCAACATGAGCCAAATCATATCAAACCACCTCCAAATTCAATGAAACTTGGCCTAACCCATTTTTTAATCATATTAAACATATTAAAATTGAAACCTAAGCCAAATGACCATTTTTACCCCGAGGTCATAGGATAAATTTTGGCCAAATTCACTTGGAATTTCATCAAATCCTCTTCATAGCCACTTGGCACCCTCTTAGTGGACCAAGAGGACACTAGTGAGTGTGATTCCACAATGGGTTTAGGTCAACAACCCAACCTGGCTAAATTGACCACCTCACTTATCACATTCCCTTCTCTATTTACATGGGAGCTCCACTTCTCCACTCTCACACCCAAATGACCCATGTGCATACTAAACAATCCAATCGTCAATTGATCAAAATGGCAAGGGAGGCTCATCCAATTGCTCTGGGGATATACTCTCCCTAATTTCATTTTAATTCATCACCCCAATTGATTGAGCTTAGGAAGAGAGAACCATTTCCAAGTCTCCCAAGCCTTAGTGATTTGAATTTCATTTCTCGGTTTTTCAAAATAAAGAGCTCCACTTAAAGTCCATCTCAACCAATACTCAAAATCAATTCCTTTTTTCAAGCTCAAGATCAATTGAACTCACCCCAAGCTTCATGAAGTTCTCCAAGCAAGGAGAGTGCCCACCAAGGAAGCTAATTGAAGGGTGACTTGGCCATAGAATATCCATTCAATCTCAAGCCTCAAACTTCAACAAGGCTTCATCTCCACTGACAAAGCTACTTCAAGGAATCGAACCGGTGATAGCCTTCATCGGATTATCATTAAAGGAATAATTTCATCTCTTGGTCCTTTATGAAGTGTCATCCCAAGAGAAACTAGTCATTGGATGTGATCTCCCTTACATGATGATGGTGTGGGTAAGTTTTGAGTTCAATCCGAGCTCAATCGAGCTCGAATCTTGCCATGGAAGGTGGATAGCTCCCCTTTCCCGCAGGAGAACATAGAGATGAATCATGGGTCGTCCATCTGTGCATTTTGGATGGACGACCATGATTAAAATATGCAAGATCCATGGATTAATCCTTTAATACTGTGAGTTTAATCTCAACCATTTGATCCTTGATCTAACAGACAGGGAGAAAGCACATAGTAACACGATGCATGATGTGACTACTTAAATAATTTCATTGTGCCATATAAAAGCGCACCATGTCGACCTCCGCATGGCGGAAGGAAGCTATATAATTAGATTAATTATTAATCAAAGAAACTTCAAATATTCATATTTAAGTAAAAAAAATCAAAAAAAATGAAATAAATTGCATGAAAGATAATTGAATGTATAATATTATAAAATTGATTTTGATTGATTTTGAATAGTATTATTTTTTGAATTTAGGTTTTATTAAAAATTTAATTACCCTAATTATTCCATTAATTAATCTCAAACTTCATGTGTATTTGGTGGGATGACTTCTGCCATAATTTTCTTGGGATTTATTAATGGTAATTGGGTAATTACTTGATTCATTCTAATTACTCTTCTAATGTAATTAAGTTAAGTGTGTAATTTGGTTTAATCCCTTAATTGAGTTAATTGCTTAAGTGATAGGTTTGAGAATAATTTTGGGATATTTTCTTAAGCTATTCCTTAAACCCCTCTTTCTTCCTTAATCCAAACTAATTAAGATTAATCCATTAATTACACATTAATTTTGATAAAATTCTAAAACCATCGAACTTAACTAATTCACTTTGGGTAGATGTTTGGTGTTTAATAACCTAAGTACATTAAAATCAAAATCCAACTCACAGTGTGAGAAGGATGAAATTACTTAATTAAAACCCTTAGCTTAATTAATCATTAATCATGAGCCAAATGCATTAGGCCTTTTCTTCTTGCATTCTAATTTAAATTCTTGTGTGGTTTTATGTCATATCATTGGCTCATAATTATTTTATTAAATATGCTAATGGTGTAGGTAAGGGGTAATTAACACTTAATTCACACCTTAACCTAATCAAAAATAAAAATCATCAAATCATCTAAAGATTAAACTAAAATTATACACAGGGAAATGGGTTAGGACCGCAAACATTCTTTTACATCTAAATCAAAATAAATAAAACAAAATCACATTAAACAAACTTTGATTCACTTTAAACTTTCTTATTTCATGATTGTCTTTGGGAATTAATTAGTGAATGAATTTATATTGCTTTCATCACTTTATTTCTTTCCTAGCATGCTAAATGTGTATGTCATGTGAAATTCATGCATTCATATCTTTTAAAATCAAATTAAAATGAAATGTTTTCTTTATGTCAAATTGCATGTTTTTGGCTAAAGTAGAAATATGAATGGCTATTATCACTATTAAATTCAAAATTATTTTTAAAACTTATAAATCAAATATCAAAACTAAAGGTATGCTACTTATACTTTATTTATAAGCTTGCATGTGATTATAAAATGTCTTATGTTTGCTTCCTTTCCTTCTCTTTTCTTTTTATCTTAACATGATTTGAATAAGATTTGCAAAGTGTATAGTTCTTTTAAAAGAACATAACACTTGTTTAAAATCTATTTTTATCCTCTTCCATGTTATAACTTGAGAAGGATCTTTACATTTACACACATAAATTGCACAAACAAACCAAAAAGAAAATAAACATAAACTTTGCATCTTTCTTTCTCCATTTATTTCTTTTATACATGCATATGTATTTAAGGAAAGTGATATATTAGTCTGGACAACCCTAGGGTTGCGAGGCTTTAAGTAGCCCTAAGTTGTTCTTGTCCTTACACCCCAGTGCTAACAATGGTGTCGTACTCACTTGTGCCTTTCATACATACACATGTGCATATGAATAAAGGATAAAAAGAATACCCCTTTTTCTACTTAATGAAAATCATGCATCATAAAGTATCCAAAATTTCTTAAGTAACATTTATTAGCATTCATCATAAACTGTGTTAAATATTTTTATTTTTATGTATAGATATGCTTAAGATTCATTCATATGCATGTTATACATGTTGGGAAAGAAATGAAGTGATGTGAGTTTTGTGATATTAGTTCACTTTACTTAATTTTAAAATGCCTTTTCTTTTTGAATAGGTTTATTTAGGGAAATATAAACTTAGGATTAATTAAAACACATAATAAACATTCACTAAATGAAATCAAACATGAATCTACTTTAGAAATTACTTAAGGTACAGAGGAAAAAGAAGTTCTCTTCTCTTTTTCTCTCTTTATAACTTAGTAATTGTTGGTTAAAAATTTTTATAATATAAGTCACCTTTCAAATCTACAGTGGGAAAAGAAAGAGACAAGCATACAAAAATTCATCTTTAGGATGACATAGATCGAAGATGTACTTATTCAGTGATCAGTATGTCATTAAAATTGTAATATCTCAAAGATAGAAATCACTACCCTTTAATGGACTTAATCACCTCAATAAGACTCCTAAGGGATGGGTGCATATACACAGAGATTCTTCCCCTACTTTACATAAAAACTAAGCAGGTTTATTTTAAACAAGGTTGATTAAGTTCCCACAGCAAGCCCCATAGTTAATTACATCCTAAGGAATGGGGATTCCTTAGGAAAACTCTCGATTAAGGTAAATGATCATTTGTCTTTGAAGATTTCAATAGGAAGGACTATAATCGATTAGTTTATTTTGAAGATCAAATGGGATTGATCAAAGAGAGGAGTTATTATCGAAGCCAAAATGGAAGATGGTAGGAAATGCTTGATGCTAGAAACCTAGCATCATCTTAAACTATCCTATAGTTGGGCTTTATATTTTGAAATTGATTTAGTTTGTTTGAGTTACATTTTTCATTAGAAATTTAGACTTATGATTCCAACACAAGATTAAGAAATGCCTAAGAGGTGAGAATTGCTTATGCCAACAAAGGGAGAAGCAACCTCAGAACCTAAATCTAGGGAGCTTTGGCAAGGAAACCTATCTAAGGGAAAATGGTAATTGGTTTGCCTCCAGAGAGGACAAACCACCCAGACTTGGACTTACAATGGGGGACCTAACTCCTCCTATGATTTTAAATACATGTAAGCAAGTCAATATGCTTATGCAAGATAGCTAGGTTGTTATTTATTTAGAAAGAGACTAAGGCCTTAAACTCACTCCCTAAAGAGACTGGATCATGTAAAGGGATATGCTTCAAATGAAATAAATTTAATGTAACTCAAATTTCATTTTATTTTCCATTTTGGATAATTATTTTGACTCAAGCTAATAGGATTCATATGACTAATGCATGAGAAATAAGGTTATTGGCCAAAATCAGCGAGAAGGTAGAAAGTGAGTTTCCACCATGGCTCTCAAAAGTCACCAAGTTTCTCTAGCAAAGGTGGAAGCCCTCCAATCAAGAGTGAAATAGGATGCATTTGTGCATGATATTACAAAAGAAATGCTCATCCAACTAAGGGATTGTTAATTCTTTTATCTTGATTTTAAACTAAGCTTTAGGTGAGGTTATGAGTTATTTAATTTTAATTTTGAGTTGTTAAGTTGGGTAAAGATTTATTTTTCCTAAGAGCCTAATCACATCCGGCCATACATAAAGCAAGGAAGAAGAACTAGAAAAGCATGCCACTTAATGCAAAAGCTAAACAAATCATCAATCAATTTATAAAGCTAATCGCAAAAAGAATAAAAGGTCGTTGTGGTCGGGCACCACCACACAAACCTGAAAATATCAAATGTGGGTAGTCGAGCTCTAGCCTTATACAACCTGCATTATAAATGAATTAAATTATAATTAAGCAAGGAATTCATTGTTATGGGGGTCTTCAAGCTTCAATTCTTATTTCTTCTTTTCTTCTTTCCTTCTTTTTCTTTCTTCTTTGGTTCCTTCTTTTGGATGGTTGGAAGGTAGATGCTCCAAGGCTTCACATGGTACATAAGATAGATCTTATGACCAATGCTCATCTAATCCCCATAATTCATTCCAAAATCTAATTGTACAAATTTACATGAAAAGGAAAAGTAAATCTAACACACCAAAATAAAGGTTAGCTAAAACAAACCCACACAAATCCCAAGCATGTATATTGGACTTATCACCCCACACATGGGTGACTAAGTCCACTATGGATTATGCTTAGGGGTATAAAACACCAAGCAAAAGTATTTATATTTTTATTTATGATAATACCCTTAAGCACAATCCCTACAAGAATAGTTAGACTAAGAACATCCTACCATTCATTCTATGAGCATAAACCTAACATCTCTAAAACATATATATCACAAAACAAAACAAACATCAAACCATGCATCGACCTAACTAAAGCTAGAAGTGGTGACTTAGGCTAATGTGTGCTTTGAAGGTTTGTGTGATATGCTTAGCTATGGCTTTAGGTTTAATTCTAAGTGTGAAAAATATTTAACTTAGAGGAGGGTTTCATTTAAGTTGTTTAATTATTTTGGGTTGATTTTATTTCATATTTTGATTTGGTTCAAATGAATCCTACAATTAATTACTAAGTTATGAAGAGAAAAAGATAACTTCTCTTTCCTTCCCTAACTAAGTAATTTCTAAAAATATTCACATTTTAGTTTGTTTAGGTGAATGTTTTTTAATTAAATCTTTTAATTAATCCTAAGTTTAGATAAACTCTAAACAAACCTATTCAAAAATAAAGGCATTTTAAGATTAAATAAAATGAATCAAAATTCACATAACACACATTACTTCATTTCTTTCCCAACATATATATAACATGCATATGGATGGACCTAAGCATATATATACATGAGAGTATTTAACATACTTTATGATGCATGCTAAGTAATCCATTTAAGAAATTTAGAAGTTGAATATGTATGATTTTCTTTAGTAGAAAAGGGTTTATTTATCCAAATTTTCACATACACACATGAAAGTAAGAAAGGCATAAGTGAGTACAACACCATTGTTAACAAGAGGTGTAAGGTACAAGACCTACTTAGGGCTACTTAAAGCCTCACAACCTCGGGGTTGTCCAGACTAATATACCACTTTCCTTAAATACAAACATATGTATAAAAGAAATGAAATGGAAAAGAAGAATGCAAAAGTTATATTAATGGATTCATTTTATTTATGCAATTTATATATCCAAGTATAGGTAGCCCTTCTTAGGTGATAGCATAGGGATGAATAGGTATGGAATTAAGTAAGTGTTAGGTTCTTTTCAAATGAACCCTACATCTTACCAATTCTATTCAAAACTATACTAACATAAAGAGAAAGGAAAATGCTAAGCATACCATAATAATCTTTCACATGCAAGCCTATAATTAAAATATAAGTAGCATACTTTCATATTTGATATTTGATTTATATGTTTTGAAAATAATTTGAATTTAGTAGTGATAATAGCCATTCATATTTCTACTTTAGCCAACACATGCAAATTTGACATAAAGTAAACAATTTCATTTTAAATTTGAATTTGAAAAAATATGAATGCATGAAACCACATGACATACAAATTTAACATGTTGGGGAAAGATTCAAGTAATGAAATCATGTAAACAAACTCACTTCAATTAAATCTAAAGACATTCTTATAGAATAAGAAAGTTTAAAATAAATCAAAGTATTCAATATGATTTTTGTTTAGTTTGAGTTTGATTTAATTTTGAAAAGGTGAGATGAGTTTTCTATTCCTAACCCATTCCCACATGTGTTTGATATTTTTGTTTAATTTTTAGATAATTAGATCTTTTAAGTATTGATTAGGTTAAGGTATGAATTAAGTAACTTAATTAACCCTTACCTACACCACCTTAGAATAATTAACCAAATAATTATGAGCTAATGATGACATAAAAACTCACAAGGAATTTAAATTTAAATGCACCTAATAAGAAAAGGCCTAATGCAATTTGGCTCATAATTAAAGTTAATTAAGCTAAGGGGTTTAGCTTAAGTAATTTCAAAACACCCTTTCACACATATGAATTGGGTTTTGATTTCCTTAATTAAACTTAGGCTATTAAACACCTAAGCATCTACCCAAAGTAGATTAATTAAGTTCTGAAAGTTTTAGAATTTTTAGAAATTAATTAAGGGGATAATTAATAAATTAACCCTTAATTAAGAAAGATTAAGGAGAAAAGGAGTTTAGGGAATAGCTTAGGAAATGCCCCAAAATTATTCCTAAACCTCTATCTATCGATCTTAATCAACCCTAATCATGGATTAAAACCACTAATCATACATAATTATGCTTAATTACATAAGGAGGGTAATTAAAAATCCATATGCAATTCTTCTAATCAAGCCTTCAATAAATCCCAAGAAAATTAGGAGGAGAGTCATCCCTAAATCATACCCAAGAAGTTTGGGATTAATCAGAGGCTTAATTAAAGTAATTAAAAAAATAAAGTTTCCAATAAACCCAAAATTAGAAAATCATAATTCAAAACCCATTGAAATTAATTTTAAAATATTCTAGGTTGAATTATCTTTCCATAGATTTTATTTCATATTTTTTTGAATTTTAAGAGAGAGTATGAATTTTAGAAGATCCAAGATTAATTAGCATTAATTAACTCTAACTAATCCTCCTACTCATGGCGACGTGTGGTGATGGTCACGCTTTACATGCGTGAGGGATTCCTTAAATGTCAAATCAAAAGGTGGTGGCGGATGCTTTGATCTATATCGATCAAAGATCGATGGTAGAGATCTCCGATTTTAAAATGATAAAATCTAAATGTGGGGAATTATCCGTCCATCCAAAAATGCTAATGGATGGCTAAGATCTCCCAAGTTTCTCCCCTTGATCAACAAATATCTTCCATGATCTGGGAAGATCGCTTCGATTGAGCTTGGTTCAAACCAAATTTAACCCACACCATCTAAAGCCAAGGTGGTACATCCAATGGTGGGATTCATGAATTGAAAATTTTTCTTCACAAAGGACCAACACCTCCTATGCTATGTGGTCAAAAAAGTTTGTTCCTCACTAGAGGTGATCACCGACACTCGATTTCCTTGAAGAAGCTTCGTCTAGTTGAGACAAAGTTGTGTTGGAAGAATGAGCTCTTGAGGTTATGTGAATTGATCTATGGACCAACTCCCCTTGCTTCCCTTTGTGGCTTTGATCCAATTCAACTCTTCTTCTTGGGAACTCAATGGAAGCTTGGGTGTCAACTTAGCTCCTGAAGTATGCAAAAATTGAAGTGAAATTGAGTGAAGATGGCTCTTCAATTTTTCCTCTATTTTCATTGTTCAAGCGAGAGAAAATTCAAACTCTAAAGAAGGGATCACTCTCGATGCTCCTTACTCTCTCTAATACTCAATTGAATGTGGAATTTGGATTTGAATTAGGGGAGTATATCTCCCCTTGAAGGATCGGATGGCGCCTCCATTTGCCATTTTGATCCAATTGATGATCATATGGGAGTTTTTTTTGGCTATTTTGAGTGTGCACATGGTCATTTGAGCCTTGGAAGTGGATTTCCAACCTCCCATGTGCTTGAATTTGAGTGGGAGAGGGAGTTTGAATTTGGAGTTTTGACCCATGGGGTCGGGTTTGGTCTAGGGTCAATCCACAAACCCATTGGGTTGGGTGCACCACTCTTCATTAGGTCCCCTTGAGCTTTTAGGAAAGCCTCAAGTTGATATGAAGAGGGTATGACCAAATTACCCATGGATTAAGCCAAAATTTGTTCTATGGCCTAGGGGTAGAATGGTCATTTTGCTATTTTTCTACTTTGGATATGTTGGGTATATGGAGAAACTAGGTTTGGCCAAGTTTTAAGAGATTTGAAATTCATTTGATAGGGCTCATGTTGACCCATTTAGGTCAAAATGGGTCAACTTGGGTCAAGTTGACCAATAGGTCAAATTGGGTCAAACCAAGGGTTGGATCAAGTTCATATGACCATTTGAAATGTTTTTGGTTTGGTTTGATTCAATTTGGCTATATATGACTTCATTTAGGTCAAATCAAGTTGACCTATTTGGGTAGGTCAAGGGTAGGTTTAGGTTAGGTTAGTCATATGGAGTGGATTGGTATCTTTGTTTCCAATCAATTTTGGTTAAGTTCAAATTTGGCTCAACATGACCCCTTTAGTCAAGTTGTCTAAGGTCAATAGCGTTGGCCAGTTGAGGCTTTGGTCAAGTTCAACAAGTGATTTGGAATGAACTTGACCCATTGGTTTGAATCAATTTGGCTTAGATCAAGTTTTGACATATTTGACTTTAGGTCAAAATGGGTCAACTTGGGTCAAGTAATCAATTGTTAGGCTCAAATGTTGGCTTGGTCAAGTTCAAACATAGGTCATGAGTGAACTTAGATCAATGGTTTCAATCAATTTGGCCTATGAATTTGGCTATGTTAGGTTTCATTTTGGGTTGGGTTTGACTTGGTTTGACCCAATTTGATTGATTGATCATCCCATGATGATTGTTGATCATGATGAGAGGATATATGAGTTTGGTTCAATCCAATTTGGTTAGGATAATTTGGCTCATATGGTACTTTAGGTCACTTTGGGTCAAGTGAGCCTAAGTGGGTCAAATGGCTTGGTCAAAGCTTGATTTGAAGTTGATTGATCTTGTATATGGACTCATGATTAAAATATAAATCCATTTACAAGTGGTTTGAAGTCAAATGGATTTTGATCCATTTGAAAATTTCATATTCAAAGGAAGAATATGAAAGGATTTTGGGTTTGGTTTTTGATTGTTTGATTGAGATTTGGATTTATATATGAGCTCATGATTGTAGGTTTGATTGAATCATGAGAGAAAATCAAGAGTTTGGCTTGATTTGAAATTGATTTGGCTAAGTTCAAGATTTTGACTTGAAAGGCTTAGATTGGATTTTGATTTGATTTGAGTTTGATTTTTGGAATTGGTTTTGATTGTTTGAATTTATATTTCATTTATATATATGAATATAAATGAGAATATAAATTGATCATGAGAAAATTTCAAAGATTTGAAGTGGTTTAATCATGATTTGGCCTAAGTCCATTAAGAAGGATTTAAAGGACTTAAGAAAATTTGGAGTAGGGTGTTTGAATTTTTGAATTGCGTTTGATTGATTTATATTTATATTTCATTTATATATGTGAATATAAATGAGGATATAAATTATTTTGAGAAAATTCCAAATATTTGAATTGATTTGATGATGATTTAGGCTAAGTCCATTAATGGAAAATTAATGACTTAAGGAAGATTTTTAAATTAGGAATTTAATGCTTGGATTCGATTAGATTGATTTATATTCATATTTCATTTATATATGTGAATATAAATGAGAATATAAATGAGTTTTAAGAAAATCCCAAGGATTTGAATTGATTTGATGATGATTTAGGCTAAGTCTATTAATGGAAAATAAATGACTTAAGAAAGATTTTAAATTAGGAATTTAATTCTTGGATTTGATTTGATTTATTTATATTTATATTTCATTTATATATGTGAATATAAATGAGTTTTGAGAAAATCTCAAGACTTTGAAATGGTTGATCAAGATTTTGGTCCATTAATGAAAAATTAAAGGGACTTAAAGAAAATTTCATGAATTGATTTGGAATTTTGAGTTTAGCTTGATTTGAATTTATATGTCACTTATATATGTGAATATATAAAGAAATATAAATGAATTAAGAGAAAATATCAAATATTTGAATGGTTTAGATTAAGATTTTAGTTAAGTCCTTAAGGGAAGATTAAGGACTTAAGCAAAATTTAGACTTAGGAATTTCATTGAGTTTTGATCATGGGTTTCAATCATAGATTTCAATCATGGATTTCAATCATATGGAGTTGATTTAAGCTTGGAGAAAATCAATAATATTGATTTGGAGTTTGACTTGAAAGAAAGAAAGTGAAGAAAGGTTTAAGGGTAAAATTTTCTAACACCCAAGACATGACCTATTCCTATGGCTAACTCTTCTAGTTGTGAGTGTCCACCTAATCAGTAGATGTGTCTTAAGACTAAATAACTCTTAAAGTCTAAGAGGAGTCCTATGTCTAAGATGGAGGGGTTGAGAGCTCATCCTAAAAATGAGGTCAACAGTAATTAATTATAGGATTCACTTAAACCAAAATAAATCACCAAATAAAAAATCAACTAAATCAACTAAATAACTTGAATAAAACCACCCATCTAAGTTGAACATCTTCACACTTAGAAAATCTAATCCTTAAAGCCATAGCTAAGCATACACATAAACCTTAAATGGCACACATATTAGGCTAAGTCAATATTTCTAGCTTTAGGTTAGGGTGGTGCATGGTTTGATGTTTGCTTTTATTTTGTGATGTATTATTTCTAGTCTGGATGTTAGGGTGTATGTGCGTAGGATGAATGGTAGGATGATTTAGTCTAATCATTGTCTTCTACAGAGGATTGTGCTTAATGGGCACTGTAATAAAAATATAAATGCTTTTGTTGTGCAGGTGCTTATACCCCTAAGCATAATCTAATAGGCCAGGTAGACTTGGTTAACCATGTGTTCTAAGTCCAATATACATGCTTGAAAATTGTACAGTTTGTTTAGCTAATCTCTATTTTACGGGTGTTAGTTAGATTTACTTTTCCTCTTCATGTAATTTTTGCAATTAAGATTTTGGAATGAATGTTATGGGGGATTATGATGAGCATTGGTCATAAGATCACATCTTATCTACCATGTGAAGCATTTGGAACAACCATCTTCCAACCATCCAAAAGAAGGAACCAAAAGAAGAAAGAAGAAAGAAGAAAAGAAGAATTGAAGACCCCCATAACATAAATTTCTTTACTTGATTGTAAATTAATTCATTTGTAATCCAGGTTGTATAAGGGTAGAGCTCGGTTACCCAATTTATTTTGGGTTTATGCGGTGGTGCCCGAACCATAAATGGCCTTTTATTCTTTTGTGTTAGCTTTATAAAATATTTGATGTTTTGTTTAGCTTGTGCATTAAAAATGGCACATTTTCCTTTTTTTTTTCCTTGCTTGATCTATGGCCTAGATGACGATTAGGATCTTAGGGAAAAATAAATCTTCTACCAAATCAAAAAACTCAAAATTAAAAATAAATAACTCATAACCTCACCTAAAGCTTAAGCTAAAAATCAAGATAAAAGAATTAGTAACCCATTAGCTGGATGTGTACTTTCTTTTCTAACATCATGCATAAAAGCATATTATTTCACTCTTGAATTGGAGGGCTTCCACCCGTGCCAGAGAACTTGGCTTGACCTTTGAGAGCCATGGTGGAAACACACCTCCCATCTTGCTTATTTTGGCCCATAATCTTATTTCTCATGCATTAGGCATATGAATCCTCTAGCTTGAGTCAAATGATTGTCCAAAAATAAAAAATAAAACATGTGAAAATTTTGCATTAGATTTAAGTCATTTGAAAGCATGTCTCTACATATAGTCTCTTTACTTATTTACAAAATTTAGGAGGAGTTAGTTGACCCCACCGGTTGTAATTCCACCAGTCAAATGGTTTATCCTATATTGTGGGGGTAAACCAAATACCCATCTTCATCTTAAATTTAGGTCATATTTTTGACCCTCGCCAAAGCTCCCTAGATTTAGGTTATGAGGTTGCTTCTCCCCTTTATGGGCTATAAGTATAAATCCTCACCTCTTAGGCATTTCCATGATCTTGTATCATGGAATTGTAAGCCCTACATTTCTAATAAAAATTTAACTCAAACAAATTAATTCAATTCAAAATGTAAAAGCCCAACCATAGGTAGTTTCTTACTAGAGTTCCTAGTATCTTAAGCATCCCCTACTTGTTTTCATTTGGCTTTGATAAGAACTCCCTCCTCTTGATCGATCCCACTTGACTCTTTAAAAATAAGCTAATTGATTGATAGTCTTACCTTTTTGAAATCTTTGGAGACAATGATCATTTACCTTAATTGAGAGTATTCCTAAGGAATCTCATTCCTTAGAATGTAATTAACTATGGAGGCTTGCCCCTGTAGGGAACTTAATGAACCCGATTTAAAATAAACCCTACTTTACTTTTTTTATGTAAAGTAGGGGAAGAATTTATGGTACATATGCAAACCCATTGTCCTTAGGAGTCCTTATTCAAGTGATTAGGTCCATTGTAGGGTGGTGACTTCTATCTTTCAAGATAGTACACCTCTCCTCAATGTCACACCCGATCACCCCAATAAGAATATCTGCAGATCTACGTGGTGCTCAAATGCAAAGAGTATATTTCTATCTTCATTTTATCCACATAGATTGAAGATGGAAGTATACACTTAAGAAAAATGAGAAAAAACTTCCACCATAGATTTTTCTGGCGACTCCACTGGAGATGATTCCTCCCTCCATCTTTGATAAATGATCATTGTCTCCAAGTACCGATAGTGGCTTTGTACTTTTGTATGAATCCAAGACTAT
Source organism: Cymbidium sinense (assembly GCA_021442155.1). NCBI lineage: Eukaryota > Viridiplantae > Streptophyta > Magnoliopsida > Asparagales > Orchidaceae > Cymbidium > Cymbidium sinense. The sequence continues at coordinate 289,938,772 of CM038215.1, forward strand.
CTTTCTTTCCATTGGCACTTAGCTTATTTCATCCTTAAGGTAAGCTAGCTAACATCTTTAGGTTTTAGGATCTCACCCCGTGTTGGTCTTAAAACCTCCGATGGGTTCCCCAATTGGTGAAAATAAAAGTTTAATCAAAAAGAATTAATTAAAGACTTCCTTTACCATTTTTATGGTAAGGAAAGGTTCATTCTAAAATAATAAAGATAAAATAAATCCTTCATAAAAATCTTGCTTTTCAAAAGCACTCTTTCAAAATGCACATAATAAAATTTTTTGCACAAAATTTTTCCTAAATCACCTTCATCTAACAATTTTCACGATTGTTATATGTAGGATTATCTTTACAAAAATAAGATTCCAACAATCACATTTTCTAAAAGCACAAATGAACTTCTTCACTCAATTCATTTTCATGAAGACTTCATTTTCAAAAATAAAATTCCAACAATCATGTTTCCAAAAGCATAAAATTTGAAGATGGGCCTTTCCATTCAATACATCCAAATGTGTTGGATGGATGTTCCATCTTCAAGAAAAATCATAATTTTGAGATTTCACTCAACACATTCCACATGTGTTAAGTTGAAATTTTCAAATTTTTCAAAAAGCACATATGAAACCCCTCCATTCAATATACCCATATTTATTGAATGGAGGTTTCATTTTCAATCAAAATCAAAATAAAAAAAATATATGAATATCTCCATTCAATATACCCAAAGTTATTGAATGGAAATTTCATTTCCAAATAAAAGAACCTTAGTTTGAAATGCCACTTAGCATATTCCTTATATGATTAGGTTGGATTTCCTCTTTCAAAAAGCATTAATCACACACAAAAATACATCTTTGGAAAAATGAAACATAATTGATTCCCATCTTACATACCCAAATTTGTTAAATGGAAATCTCTCTTTTCAAAATCAACAAAAATAACATTTTTCAAAATATATTTGGAACTTCATTCTAGCATACCACATTTGCTAAAATAAAGTCTCCCTTTTCCAAAACAAAAACTAGAAACACATTTTTGGAATTTCATTTAGCACACTCAAATTTGCTAAGTGAAATCTCCATTCCACAAAATTTTCAAAACACATTTGAAACTTCATTCTAGCTTACCACATTTGCTAAAATGAAGTCTCCCTTTTCCAAGACAAAAAATTGAAACATATTTTTGGAATTTTATTTAGCACCCTAAAATTTGCTAAGTGAAATCTCCATTCAACAAAATTTTCAAAACACATTGGAACTTCATTTAGCATACCAAAGTGAAGTCTCCATTTTCAAACATAAAATTTGAAACATTTTTGAATTTCATTTAGCATACTCAAATTTGCTAAGTGAAATGTCCATTTCACACAGTTTCAAAAAAAAAAACACTTTTGGAACTTCATTCTTTAGCATACCATATTTATTAATGTGAAGTCTTCATTTTCAAAACAAAATCCAAAACAAAAGAAACACTTTTGAAACTTCATTCTTTAGCTTACCATATTTCTTAAAGTGAAATATCCATTTTCAATCAAAATCCAAAAGAAACACATTAGGATTTTCTTCTTTGCAAGAATCTATCAAAAAATTTCAAAAACACACTTTTCTTAGCAACTAGTACTTCTGGGAAGGTTCCATCTCTGAGGTTGTTTCTCACTTAGGGAAAAGCGCATGATAAAGTTGCTTGGTTAGGAAATGGCCCACTTTGGTTTCCCCACTGGTTACAGCGAACCCGTTCCATCCTCTCTCTAGACAGAGAGGATACCAAAAGGATTTCTACTTCACCTCCACCAGTGGCTCAATTTCATCCACCACTCGATTAGAGTAGGAGGTCATATGTAAGCCTCCATTCATATAGTAGGAGCTCACAAACGATCTGAGTCTGGGGCTCAATTTGACTTGAGATTCATCATCCCCCGCAATGTGGGGAAGCATATTCGATAGGAGAGGGCTAGGAAGGCCCGTACTTTAGTTTAGATTACCAGCCGGGAGAGGTGGAGATTCAACCGTCAGTCAGTGGCCACTACACTCATTGATTTTCCTGATCGACGTGCTACCCGCATCGATCATATTGATAGTATTCTGCTTAAGGGGACTACCCATCACAGGAGAAGAGCTCCTATTCAGAGAGAGTTGGTGGTGTCTCTACCACACCATTATACCCCCCCATCACCATCGCATGTCCATGTTCCAAAGATCTCCGCCTCCAAAGGCCAAGAAGGCCACATCGGGGAGAAGAGGACCTGGATCCTGATGAGAGATCCCATCCCATCTACACTACTATGGTGAGGCGAGCTCTACTCAACCTTCTACCCAGTAGTGGTGAAGAAGGAATGGCACCTCAAGCATAGTGGTCGCCCTTCACCACCACCACCGCGTGGGACATGAGATGGTTGCGTAGTTATGAGGCGAGAATAGCACCTATGATGATAGATCCTCCTAGGAATGTCACCTCATACAAAGTCAATGATAGTCATAAGTGTATTTCTTCCAGCAAGTATATCCCTCATAGGGTTGATTCTCTGGCAGCAGGGGAGGTCCGGTGCCTCATAGCACATGATAGTGATCCCACCACCGGTCAGCCAAAGTCATTTATGCCAGTTCTGATAGATTATTCTCTAGATGATATAGTAGCCCATTATTTCATGGAGAAGAAAGAGATCCTAGGATATGATCCTGAGAGAAGATCATAAAAGATGATTTAGCAATACGTAACTGAACGAAGTGGGTAGACACCAAGGGATCCCTTCTCGAGAGCAATAGACTATGGAAGGTGTTGAGCAAGAAGACACAGCCTACTTGACCCAACACCTCCTAGCACAGATAAAGTAGAAGGATGAAAAGATAGATAGGATAGAGAAGAGGATCAAAGATCTGTTAGTAGCTGTCTTAGCATTGCATAGTCAAACACCGACAGTTCATCCTACCATAGTTGAGACCAGTCAGCCAGAGTTGGTGCATGTCTTGGATCCAACCAAGACTTTACCTCCCATAGAGTAAGGTAGCACCAGCATGTATAAGAAGGTAGTGGATAGTACCTCCATATAGAAAAAAGATATCAAGTCCATGGTTGAGCAGCAAGTGAAAGAAGCATTGGCTCAAGCCCGAGAAGGATCATCGGTTCAAAGTACCAAGGAATTTGATGCAATCCAATATCCTAAGGGTTTCTTGTCACCTTCATTCAAGAGTTTTGATGGCAGTGGGAACCTGAGGCAGCACATCATGCCTTTCAGAGCTAGTTGTTACAACATTGGTGGCAATGACGCTTTACTCTTCCATCTCTTCATCAATAGCTTAGCAAGGATAGATTTTGATTGGTATGTTGAACTTCCAATAATTCAATAAAGACTTTTCTTGAGTTAGACTCTTTATCAAAAGGTTTATTGGAGCTAAGGGTAGTTGTTGGCAATCTGGTTGTATCAACAAAACCATGGTGAGTCCCTTTGATTACATTCTCGATGGCATAATTTGAGTATAAAATGTGAACCACAGTTATTCGAATAGCATGCCATCAAGATTTTGCTTAAAAATATCCATGGCACGGTTGCCTTCATCCTTAAAGGTTTCACCATCAAAACTTTTGAGAAATTAATCAATAAGGTGGCTAGTTTGCAAGGAGAAGCCAAACAGTTACCTTCTCCATACATACCAACAAAGTCAAAACTACAGAAGGTATATAAGAAGAAACCAGGGGCAGTGATAGTAGTGGATAAAGGGAAATAGCGAGAGGAGGTTTGAGACCTGTGCTCCTCATAGCTTTCACCTCCTCTACCACCGAGGCAGGGCCCCCACATAGCCTCGATGGCTGCCTCCTCCTCGACACATCACCAAGTGGCACATACATCAGCTAGGTAGCTATGGTCCACCTACTCTTCTCGATAAACTTAGCAAGCCTTATTCATTTAAGATGGATGATCAGGAAGATTTTTAAGAATCTCTCAAAGAAGCGATTTTCAGCTACTCTAACCTAGGAGACCAGAGGAAGTGGGCAAAGGCCATGATCCTAACTTTTGCCCCTACCACTATATGCTAGGTCATGTTTTGGAGGATTGCTTCACATTTAAGGACTGGCTTGAACATATATTCAAGACCGATGCCATAATCATCTCAAAGGAATACCTTATCGAACAACCATCTAGTTCCATTAGGGTAATCCTTGGGATACTATGATCCTTCCAAAACCAAAGAAGGTTGGGATATCTCTTTATCCAAAACATCTAGGAAAATTGTATCAAAGATCAAGAAACTTTCTTTGCAGGTGCCTAAGTCAGCTCAAACCTCCAACATCATGGAAGGTTTGTTGCTAGTTTCTAAGCCAATTCGGGGAAAGGGGAGCTCAGTAGTAGCTGCACTTGAGGGATAGCATCAACCAACCGAGTCCGACCTCAGTCACCATTGACTACCACACAATGACTATCGCTACTTTAGTACTTCTTCTTCTAGTAGACATCTTGTATGTCGATGATGAGGGCATCAAATCTCACCCCTCTTACTTTACTTGATTTCTACTTTGAACCTCCAATCCAAGAAATTAAAGAATAAAGCTAGCTTGAATTACATATGTGCCACTTCTGATGGGTTGTCTAAATCTATTCCTAATAACTCTTCAAGTCTAAACAACTATTATAACAATTTTGATCTTCTCTTTCTAATTTAGAGTTAGATTTTACTATTCTGAATACTACGGGTTTGCCTCTTGAGATAGACTTGGAATCATCCGATTCTGAGGGTCCCATAAGAGAAGCTGTAGGTGTGCCTAACGTGCAGGTAGAACCTTCCATTACCCTGCCACAAGAGATCACCAAAGTCAACCTTCGTAGTGGCAAGGTTTTATCTCCTAGGGTAGCACCTCAAGATAGAGGAAAATAAGTCATTGGTTCAAAGGATCGAGAAGCCCCTCCACAGGATGCTCCACCCTTGGATATGCTTATGGAGGATCAGCCCAAGGTGGACTACAATGTCCTCTCTCACCTAAGAAAGTTATCATCTAATCTAATCATATACAATTCCCTTATCTTATCCAAAGAGATGAGGTAATCATTAATCAAAGCTCTCCTTGATCACAGATATGCTTAGCTGCCATTGGTGAGAGGCACATTATTCCAATTTTCACGATGAAGACCTACTTGGAGACATGGAGCACAACCATCCCTCATTATAGTTGACATGGGATGATTGGACTTGCGAGTTCTCATTGATCCAGGTGCATTGAAAATGAGTTTAAAGACTCTTTTTATTTGAGGATCGACATCTCCACACTTCGAAGATCGATGATGATGATGTTGAGAGGATTCAATGAACAAGGTGAGAGGGCTTTAGGTTCCATAGTGTTACCTTTGGAGATAGGGATGGAAGACTGAAGCAAGTTTTATATCATTGATTTGAATACTTCATTCACTTTGCTCGGTTGGCCATGGATACCAAAATAAGATGATTCCATCTTCCTTCCATCAGTGCATCAAGTTCAAGAATGATGGGATTGAGTACTATGTCAAAGGAGATGAAAAGTCATTTTAGTTAGAGGTTGAGATATATGAGGATGCAACATACTATCTTCCTCAAAACACCCTTTCTCGTGAACTTGGACAAAATTCAAATTCAAAAGAAAAAGAAAATGACGAAAAATAAAGAGCAAAATAAAAAGAAAAAAAATAAATATCCAAATAAATAAGAAAGGGAAATTGAAGAAGAAAGAAATAGCATATCACATTCCACACAGTTCATTCCATCATATGGACATATGGGTAGATGAGCCAACCTCCACCAGAGGCGGCAGAAGCGAGGGTTCAGTGGAAGGTGGAAGACGGTTGGCCATGCGTAATGTTCAGATTCATAGGAGTACCCTTACTATTCACATAGACTTGGAATCTAGTTCGGAGGATGAGTCTAATGTGATTAGCATACCAGCCAACCCCTCTTAGCAAGTTTCATTGGAGGTGACACTCGAGCCGGACAGCGATGAAGATTGGGTCTTTAAATAAAGCAAAGTATTCGAATCATATGTATGTAAAACTATCAGGATGATGTTAGGAACCTTAGCTCTAACCTCACTTTCATCTCAAAAAGTTAAAGGTTTAGTAGTTAAGGAAGCCCTTAAGTCTTCCAATAATATGAATCTAAAAGATTCTTTTTGGGATCATTTTCCTCAAGTCCTGAAGTTGATGCAGAACTTGAAGAGAATTCATATAAAGAATTAATGGAATTACCTTTTGATTGATACTCACCTTATGTTATTAATCTTGCAAAGAAGGGTTTGATTCCTTATTCATGGTCTAAGCACAAGACGAAGTACTTCAAAAAACTATGGAACAACATCGGCAGGGATGCACAATCAAGATCAGGAATAAGGATTCAGTACGGTGGGTCCAGTCGACGATGATGATTACTACCTAGTTGTCACCTACCATCTGAAGTCTGATATGTTCTTTTCACACAACACCAACTATTATGAGGATATGTGTTTAGAAACCTTAGATAATCCAAATGATCTCCAAATCAAAGATGCACTGCTAGAATTTGAAGATGAGATCCATTCAACAATTGACAAGCTTAAGGAAATTGGGAAAAAAGAAAATCCATGCCTGACATACATCGGTTATTCTTTGAATGAAGAAGAAGAAATGACTTAGTTAGGCTATTAGTTGAGTTTAAAGACTACTTTGTATGGAGTTATGAAGAGATGCTCGGATTATCTCCCCGCCATAGCGTCCACAACTAGCAATAGATCCTATCACTAACCCTATCAAGCAAGCTCCTAGATGCATGCGATTAAAAATTGAACAACAGGTCATTTCTAAAGTCAAGAAACTGATCGATGTTGGTTTCATCGGAAAAAATATCCTACATGGTTAGCCGATGTTGTACCAGTTAAGAAGAAGAATGATCAAATTCATATTTGCGTCGATTACAGGGATTTAAACAAGGCATGTCCTAAGGATGAGTACCATCTTCCTATACCAAAATTGATGGTGTACATCGCCTCATCTCATGCAATTTTCTCCTTCATGGATGGGTCATCTAGCTATAACCAAATCAAGATAGCCCCCGAGGATGAAAGAAACACTACTTTTCAAACCTCGGTCGGAATCTATTATTATAGGGTCATGCCTTTCAGCCTTAAAAATGCTAGTACTACATACCAATGGGCCATGACTTAGATCTTCAATGAACTCATCCATCATCAGGTTGAGTGCTACGTTGATGATCTAGTAGTCAAGAGGAGAGAAAAGGATATCTTTTTGACTTTAGAGTAGTTATCAAATGGTTAAGATAATATAACCTCAAAATGAATCCCCTAAAGTGTGCATTCAGAGTAGCTTTGAAAAAATTCCTTGGATTTGTTGTCTGACATCGGGGAATAGAAATAGATCTAATAAAGATCAAAGCTATCTTAGAAATGTCACCTCCTAAAAGTTTAATTCAACTCAGATCTTTCCAAGGATGGTTAGTGTATCTAAGACACTTTATTTTAACCTATCAGGGAGATGCAAGCCATTCTCAGCACTTATCAAAGAGGATGTCAAGTTCAAGTGGGATGATAAGTGTTAGTATACCTTTGAAGATATCAAGCAGTATTTGGTGAAGCCACCAGTTCTAGCATCCCCTATCCCAGGCAGGCCACTCATCCTCTAAACTGTTGCATTGGATGACTCTCTTGGCACTTTGTTGGCCCAAGCAAATAAAAAAGGGAAGGAGAGTGCTCTTTACTACCTCAGTCATCATTTTATTCCTGCTGAAGTGAATTACCCACCTATTGAGAAATATTGTTGAGCTTTAATCTTTGCATCTCAAAAGCTATGGCAATATATGCTTTCTTATTAGGTGAACTTGATTTCTAAAACCAACCCACTACAGTATCTCATGACATGGCCAATGCTATCCGAACATTTGGCATGATGGTCCATGATTCTCACACAGATTCATATCACATTCGTACCCCTCCATATGGTGAAAGGACAAGCACTAGCGAATTCTTAGCAGCACACTCACTTCCTGTTGATTCTTCGCTTAGTGAAGATCTCACTGACGAACAAATCATGAACTTAATGGAAATTGGCAACCACCGATGGGAGATGTATTTTGATGGTGTAGCTTTTTTCATAAAGGGGAAGCACCACGATATACTCTTTCAGGAAAGGCGGGGGTAGGAATAGTTCTCCTAACTCCAGACCATGATGTGATGAGATTCTCATACTATCTTTTCAACCCTTCACCAACAACGAAGCTGAGTATGAGACTTTGATTATTGGTCTAGAATTAGCTATCATAGTGTGTGTCAATAGCATCAACATATTTGGGGATTCTCAGTTGGTCATCAACCAGATTGTCGGATCCTACAAGGTTCTCAAACCCAAGCTTCATCATTATGACAAGTTTACTAAGAAGGCTGTCCAAATCCACAGTTGCCATCTACGAGTTCCCAGCGATGCAGGCTTTGGCCAAACTTGCCAAAGAATTGGCATGTCCGGAACATGAGTCCATTCCTATAAGGGTCAAAAATAAACAAGTCCTATCCCTTATTGATGTTTAACTCATCGAGAGACTTTCTCTTGAAGGGGAGGTTGTTATTTCCTATAAGGACAAGGAGTTGGATTAGAGGCAACCGTTCATAGACTATTTGAACACTGGCAAACTACCTCAAGAGAAGTCACAAGCCCATTAAGTGAAACAAAGAGCTCTATCCTATGCTCTCGTTGATGGCACCCTGTACCGACGGTCCTTTGATCAAATGTGGTTATGTTGTTTAGATAAACACGAAGCCCATGGCATTGTAATTGAGATACATTCAGGTCTATGTGGAGCACATCAATCTGGTTCGAAGATGAAGATGAAGATCAAGAGACTAGGATACTACTGGCCTTCGATAATTACAGACTACATGGATGTAGCTAGGAGATGCCATCAATGTCAGGTGCACTGTGTGGTCCTACATCAACCACCCAACATTTTGCACCCTACATTGGCCTCATGGCTATTTGAGTGTTGCAGTTCTGATATTATGGGTCTGATCGATCCTTTTTCTTCCAAGGGTCATCGGTTCATCTTAGCTACCACCGACTACTTTTCCAAGTGGGTGGAGGTAATCCCACTCGAGAGGTCAGCTTCGACATGTGCTTCAATTTTTAGAAACCATATCGTATATAGGTTCGGAGTGCCTCGATGAATTATATCTGATAATGGTCAAAAGCACCAAGATCAACAGCTTCACTAGAAAACATGGTATAGGAGATACTCCACCATCTACTACCCGAGAAAATGGCTTAGCATAAGCATTAAACAAAACTCTCATCCATATACTAAAGAAGACACTTGATGATGCGCAGTGGAATGAAGGTTGGTTGAAGCCTTGTGGGCCTACACACCACATCAACTCCAACTCAATCTACCCCATTTACCTTAGTGTACGGGTCTGAAGTGATTCTACCTTTAAAAGTTCAACTCCCATTACTAAGGATAATATTGGGTAGAAAGATCACTACAGAGTAGAATGCAAAATTGCGGTTAGAAGAGCTCAATGGTTTGGAGGAGAGATTTTAAAATTGATTTTGATAGATTTTAAATATTGTTATTTTCTAAATTTAGGTTTTATTTGAAATGTAATTAGGTTAATTACCCTCACATTATTCCTAATTAATCTCAAACTTCTCATGTGTATTTAGTGGGATGACTCCTACCTCTCCTAATTTTCTTTAGATTTATTAATGATTTAATTAGGATAATTATTAGATTCATTCCTAATTACTCTCCTAAAGAAATTAAGCCTAATTAAGTGTGTAATCAGTGGTTTAATCCCTTGATTGACTTAATTAAGATTTGTTTAAGTGAATAAGAGGTTTAGGGAATAATTTTGGGATATTTTTCTCAAGCTATTCCTTAAACCCCCTCTTACTTTCTTAATTCAAACGTAATTAAGGAATAATCCACTAATTACCTACTTAATTAATTTGATAAAATTCTAAAACCTTTGAGAACTTAACTAATTCAGTAACCTAAGTATATTAAGAAAATCAAAATTTAACTCACATGTGTGAGAAGGATTATGAAATTACTTAACTTAAACCCTTTAGCTTAATTAATTATTAATCATGAGCCAAATGTATTAGGCCCTTTTTCTTCTTAGGTGCATTGCTACTTTAAATTCTTTGTGTGATTTTATGTCATATCATTGGCTCATAATTATTTGATTAAATATGCTAGGTGGTATAGTAAGGTAATTAACACACTTAATTCACACCTTAACCTAATCAAAATATAAAAATTATCTAATCATCTAAAGATTAAACTAAAATGCCATACACATGGGGGAAATGGGTTAAGACCAGCAAACATTCCTTCATACTTTCTAAATCAAACATAAAGCAAATTTAAAACAAAAATCACATTAAACAAACTTTGATTTACTTTAAACTTTCTTATTTCATAGGATTTTCTTTAGGAATTAATTAGGGTGAAAAAATTTATATTACTTTCATCACTTTATTTCTTTCCTAGCATGCTAAATGTGTATGTCATATGAAATTTATGCATTCATATCTTTTAAAAATCAAAATTAAAATGAAATATTTTCTTTATGTCAAATTGCATGTTTTGGCTAAAGTAGAAATATAAATGGCTATTATCACTATTGAATTCAAAATTATTTTTAAAACTTATAAATCAAATATCAAAACTGAAAGGTATGCTACTTATACTTTATTTATAAGTTTGCATGTGAATATAACAATGTGTCTTAAGTTTGCTTCCTTGCTTTCCTCTTAACATGGATTTGAATAAGATTTGCAAAGTGTGTAGTTCTTTTCAAAAAACATAACATTTGTTTAAAATATATTCTTATCCTCTTCCATGGTATAACTTAAGAAGGATCTTTACATTTACACATATAAATTGCATAAACTAACCAAAAATTAAATAAACCTAAACTTTTCATCTTTATTTCTCCATTTATTTCTTTTGTACATGCATTTGTACTTAAGGAAAGTGATATATTAGTCTAGACAACACTGGGGTTGCGAAGCTTTAAGTAGCTCTAAGTAGGTCTTACACCTTACACCCCTGGTGCTAATAATAATATTGTACTCACTTATGTCTTTCATACATATACATGTGCATATGAATAAAGGATAAATGAATACCCCTTTTTCTATTTAATGAAAATCATGCATCATAAAGTATCTAAAATTTCTTAAGTAACATTTCTCAGCATTCATCAAAAAGTGTGCTAAATATTTTATTTTTATGTATAGATATGCTTAAGATTCATTCATATGCATGTTATACATGTTGGGAAAGAAATGAAGTGATGTGTGTTTTGTGATATTAGTTCACTTTACTTGATCTTAAAATCCCTTTATGTTTGAATAGGTCTGTTTAAGAAAAATCTAAACTTAGGATTAATTAAAACATATAATAAAATATTCACTAAAAAAATCAAACATGAATCTACTTTAGAAATTATTTAGGTTGGGAGGAAAAGAAGCTATCTTCTCTTTTCCTCTCTTTATTATTAATTAATTAAGATTCACTTAAACCAAAATAAATCACAAAATAAAAATCAACTAAATCAACTTCAACTTGAATAAAACCATCCATCTAAATTGAACACCTTCACACTTAGAAAATCTAAGCCTTAAAGCTATAGCTAAGCATACCACACAAACTTTAAATGGCACACACATTAGGCTAAGTTATAATTTCTAGGTTTAGGTTAGGGCGGTGCATGGCTTGATGTTTGCTTTTATTTCATGATATATTATTTCTAGTCTGGATGTTAGGGTGTATATGCATAGAATGAATGGTAGGACGATTTAGTCTAATCATTATCTTGTGTAAGGGATTATGCTTAATGGGCAATGTAATAAAATATAAATGCTTTTTTATGTGCGTACTTATACCCCTAAGAGTAATTCAATAGGTCGTGGACTTGGTTACCCTATGTGGGGTGCGTCCAATATACATGTTGAGAATTGTATGATTTGTTTAGCTAATCTCTATTTTGCATGTATTAGTTAGATTTACTTTTCCTCTTCGTAATTTTTTCAATTACGATTTTTTGGAATGAATGTTATGGGATTATGATGAGCATTGGTCATAAAATCACATCTTATGTGCCATGTGAAGCCTTTGGAGCAATCACCTTCCATACATCAAAGAAGGAACCAAAAGAAGAAAGAAGAAAGAAGAAAGAAGAAAGAAGAAGAAATGAAAACCCTCATAACATGAATTTCCTTACTTGATTGTAAATTAATTCATTTTTAATCCAGTTGTATAAGGGTAGTGCTCTACCCAATGATTTGATTTCGGTTTACGGTGGTGCACCACAAAAGGTATTTTATTCTTTTGTGTTAGCTTTATAAAATGTTAGATGTTTTTTTAGCTTGTCCATTAGAAATGGCATGTTTTCCTAGTTTCTTCCTTGCTGATGTATGGATTATTAGGCTCTTAAAAAATAAATCTTCTACCAAATTCAAACAACTCAAAATTAAAATAAACAACTCATAACCTCACCTAAAGCTTAGGCTAAAATCAAGATAAAAGAATTAGCAACCCTTTAGTTGGATGTGTACTTTCTTTTCTAACATCATGCATAAAAGTATATTATTTCACTCTTGAATTAGAGAGCTTCCACTCATCTAGGGAATTTGGCTTGACCTTTAAGAGCCATGGTGGAAATACACCTCCCATCTTGCTGATTTTGGCCCATAATATTATTTCTCATGCATTAGCATATGAATCTCTAACCTATGTCAAATGATTATCCAAAAATAAAAAATAAAATATAAATTTTATTAGATTTAAGTCATTTGAAAGCATGTCTTACATGATCTAGTCTCTTTAGGGAGTGTGTTTAAGGACTTAGTCTCTTTCTAAATAAATAACATCCTTGTTATCTTGCATAAAACATAAGACTTGCATGAATTTAAAATTTAAGTTAGTTGGCACCGACGGTTGTAAGTCCAACTGGTTTATCCTCTCTTAGGGTAAACCAAATACCTATCTTACTTAGATTTAGGTCATATTTTTGGCCCTCGCCAAAGCTTCATGGATTTTTTAGTTGCTTCTCCCCTTGTGGCTATAAGTATAAATCCTCACCTCTTAGACATTTTTATGATCTTGTATCATGGAATTGTAAATACATTTTTAATAAATTCAACTCAAACAAATTAATTCAATTTCAAAATATAAAGCCCAACCATAGGGTTATTTAGATGCTTACTAGGCTTCCTAGTATCTTAAGCATCCCCTACTTGTTTCCATTTGGCTTGCATAAGAACTCCTCCTCTTGATCAATCCCACTTGACTCTTTAAAAATAAACCAATCAATTGATAGTTTTACCTTTTCAAAATCTTTGGAGATAATGATCATTAACCTTAATCGCAAGTATTCCTAAGGAATCCCATTCCATATAATGTAATCAACTATGGGGGCTTCCCCCTATAGGGAACTTAAAGAACCCGGTTTAAAAAAAACTCTACTTTACTTTTTTATGTAAAGTTGGGGAAGAATCTCTGGTACATATGCAGACCCCTTATCCTTAGGAGTCTTTATTCGGGTGATTAGGTCCATTGTAGGGTGGTGACTTCTATCTTTCAAGATAGTACACCTCTCCTCAATGTCACACCCAATCACCCCAATAAGAATATCTGGATCTCATTGGTGCGTAAAGAGTATATTTTATCTTTATTTTATCACATAGATTGAAGATGGAAGTATACACTTAAGAAAATGAGAAAAATTTCACCACAACTAGGTCATTACTCATACCACTCATGCTCTAGTCTCTTAGAGAGTGGGTTTAAGGATTTAGTCTCTTTCTAAATAATAATAACCTATATCTTGCAAAATATAAGACTTTCCTATATGGTTTTAAAGCGTAGGAGGAGTTAGTGCCACTCCGTGCTATTATAAGTCTAGTTGTTGGGTGGTTTATTCCTCTTATGGAATAAACCATATACCCATCTTCATTTAGATTTAGGTCACACTTTGGTTCTTACTAAAGCTCCGATTTAGGATTAGGTAGCTATTTACTTCAATCTACAAGCATAAATCCTCACCTCTTAAGTATTTCCACAACCTTATGTTGTGAGATTATAAGTCCTAATTTTCTAATAAAATTTCAACTCAAATACATAATTTTCTTTATTTTCAAACATATAAAGCCCAACCATATGATAGATTGGAATGCTTACTAAGTTGTCCTAGTATCATAAGCATCCCCTACTCATCTTTCTTTGGCTTTGATAATAAGTCTCTCCTTTTGATCTATCCCATTTGATCTTCTAAACATAACCAATTTATTAATAGTCCTATCTTTGAAATCTTTGGAGATAATAGTTTCCTACTGTACTCGAGAGTATTCCTAAGGAACGCACCTTCCTTAGGATGTAATAAACTATGGGGGCTTGCCCCCATAGAAACTTTAGAATCAATTTTAAATAAACCTACTTTATTCATCCATGTAAAGTAAGATAAAAATCTCTGGTACATTCTAAGACCCATCATACCTTAAGAGTCCTTATTAGGTGATTAAGTCTATTGTAGAGTAGTGATTTTTATCTTTCAAGATAGTGCACTATTCCTTAATGTTGTGCAATCACCTCAATAAGTACACCCTCAAATGGTGTATCCCAACATCTTTCCCAAGCTCCAAAGGCAAGAGGGTCCAATTCCATCAAAGCTACAAGGAGGAGCTAAGGAGGGTGGTCCATAGAGCAATCTACTCAACCTCAAGAGCTAATACTTTCACCCAGCTTCATCTCAACTAGATGAAATCCTCTAAGGGGAGCATTGGTGATCACGATCACCTCCGACGAGGTTAGACATTTTCCGACCACTCAACCCCATGTGTGTTGGTCCTGTGAAATAAATTTTAATGGCATGAGATTTTGACCTTTAGATAGGCTTACCATTAGGGTTAGATGGTGTGTGTAAGATTTCATTCCAATATGAGCTTGATCAGGCTTGAATCCTCCCTTTGAAAGTGGACAATCTCCATTATTCCTTAGAGAAGAACTAGGATGATCTCGGTCGTCCATCCGTGCATTTTGGATTAGAGATGCAATCACATTTTACCTTTTAAAGTCACGGGTTAATTCGGTCGTTTGATCCTTGATCAAATGGAGGGTATCAAAATCGTGTAGCACCGCCGCCAGGCATGCTATGATGTAATGTTTAAGTGGCCACTTGTTGGGTGATGCATGGAAAGCGCACCTGACTCAGCCGCTATGTGTCTCACTGAATGGATTAAAGGATTAATTAGTGTTTAAATAATTCTAATTAATCCTCTAAACTTTAATAGTTTATATCTCTAAAGAAAAATTAGAAAAATATGAGGTATATTGCCAATGAAAGATAATTCAATCTAGAGTATTTCAAAATTGGTTTTAATGAATTTTGAATTATATCTTTCTCTAATTTCAGTTTTATTAGAAATTTCATTTTGCTAATTACTCCCTAATTAATCCATTGATTAATCTCAAATTTCTTGAGTATATTTTGGGGATGACTTCACCTCCCTAATTTTCTTGGGATTTATTGGTTTGCTTAATTGGAATTCCAAATTCATTTCTAATTACCTATTTAATGTAATTAAGAATAAGGGTTTGATTAGTGTTTTAATATATTAATGAGGTTGATTAAGGTTTTATCTAGTGGATAGAGGTTTAGGAAATAATTTTGGGGCATTTCCCTAAGTTATTCGCTAAACTCCTTTACTTTCTTAATCTTCTTTAATTAAGGGTTAATTCATTAATTACCCTCTTAATTAATTTCAAAAATTCTAAAACCTTCCATAACTTAATTAATCTACTTTGGGTAGATGCTTGGTGTTCAAGAGCCTAATTTTAATTAAGGAAATCAAAACTCAACTCATATGTGTGAGGGGTGTTTTTGAAAGTACTCAAGTTAAACCCCTTAGCTTAATTAATCATTAATCATGAGTCAAATTGCATTAGTCTCTTTTCTTCCAAGGTGCTTTGCAAATTTAAATTTCTTGTGAGGTTTTACATCATCTCATTGGCTAATAATTATTTAGTTAATTATGCTAATGTGGTGTATGTAAGGGTTAATTAACATGTTTAATTCATACCTTAACCTAATAAAAATTTAAAAATAAATTTAATCATATAAAAATTAAACTGTTATGGGGAAAACAATAAACTCAACTCACCTTTTCAAAATTAAACCAAATTCAAAACCAAACATAAATCATACTAAATAAATATTGATTTACTTTAAGCTTTCTTATTTCATAAGATTGTCTTTAGGATTTAATTAAAGTGAATGTGTTTACATATTGTCATTGATTTAATTCTTCCCCAACATGTTAAATATGTATGTCATGTGGTTTCATGCATCTATGCTTTTCAAAAAAATTCAAATTTAAAATGAAAATGTTTCCTTTATGTCAATTTGCATGTGTTGGCTAAAGTAAGAATATGAGTGGCTATTATCACTATTAAATTCAAATTATTTTCAAAATATATGAATCAATTATCAAAATTGAAAGTGTGCTATTTGTATCTTAATTATAAGTTTGCATGTGAGTAAAATATAAAGACGTGCTTAATGTAGGTTCTCCTTCTCTTCTCTTAAGTATAGTTTTGAATAGGTTGGCAAGTTACATGGTTCATTTGAAAAGAACCTAACACTTGCCTAATTCCATATCCTATTCAATCCTATACTATCACTTAAGAAGGATACATATCTTGCACATATAAATTGCTTAAACAAAATAAATCAACTAATACAAATTTTTGCATTCTTTCTTTTCCATTCATTTCTTTTGTATACATGTTTGTATTTTAAGGTGGTATATTTGCCAATCCCAAGGTTGTGAGCTTTAGTACATTTCTAAGTGTTGGCACTCCAGTTTACTTATGCATTTCTTACTTTAATGTGTGCATGTGAAAGTTGGATAAGAATCACTTTCATCATCATCATAAACCTTATCATGTATCTCATTTATGCGATATATGTTGTATACATGTTGGGAAAGAAATGAAGTGATGTATGTTTTGTGAATTTAGTTCATTTTACTTAATCTTAAAATGTCTTTCTTTTTGAATGGATTTGTTTAGAGTTCATCTAAACTTAAGATTAATTAAAACACCTAATTAAACATTCACTAAATAAAACTAAAACATGAATCCACTTTAGAAATTACTTAGGTTAGGGAAGGAAATAGAAGTTCTCTTCTCTTTCCCTCTCTTTATAACTTAGTAATTAATTGTAGGATTCACTTTAACCTAATCAAAATATGAAATAAAATCAACCCAAAATAATTAAATCACTTAAATGAAACCCTCCTTTAAGTTGAGCATGCTTCACACTTAGAAAATTCTAAGCATACCACACAAACCTCCAAAGCACACACATTAGGCTAAATCTCCAGCTTTAGGTTAGGGCGGTGCATGGTTTTATGATTGCTTTTATTTTGTGATATATGTTTTAGTCTAGATGTTAATATGTATGAGCATAAAATGAATGGTAGGCAATCTTAGTCTAACCATTATCTTCTGTAGGGGATTGTGCTTAAGGGGTGCTGTAATAAATATAAAATATGAATACTTTTGTTGTGCAGGTGCTTATACCCCTAAGAATAATCCAATAGGCCAAGTAGACTTAGTCACCCATGTGTGGGGTGATAAGTCCAATATACATGTTTGTGTGGTTTGTTTAACTAATCTCTATTTTGTAGGTGATAGCTAGATTTACTTTTCCTTTTCATAAATTTTATAATTAGGATTTTGGAATGATTGTTATATGGGGATTAGGATGAGCATTGGTCATAAGATCTCATCTTATGCACCATGTGAAGCCTTTGGAGCATCCACCTTCCAACCATCAAAGATGGAACCAAAGAAGAAAAGAAAAAAGAAGAATGAAGAAATGAAGCTTGAAGACCCCATAACAATGAATTCCTTTGCTTATATTTAATTCATTTATAATCTGGGTATAATGGTAGACTCAATTTATTTTTTTTGGGTTTGTGTGATGGTACTTGACCATAATGGTCTCTTATTCTTTTTAGCTTTATAAATTGATTGATAATTTGTTTAGCTTGTGCATTAAGTGGCATTGTTTTCCTAGTTTTTCCTTATTTTATGTTTGGTCTGATGAGGATAGGCTCTTAGGGAAAAATAAATCTTCCACCAAATTTAACAACTCAAAACTAAAATAAAGAACTCATAACCTCACTAAAGCTTAGGTTAAAATCAAGATAAAAGAATTAGTAACCCCTTAGCTAGATGAGTACTTCTTTTATAACATCATGCACAAATGCATATTACTTTCACTCTTGATTGGAGGGCTTCCACCTTTGTTAGAGAAACCTGGCTTGACCTTTGAGAGCCATGGTGGAAACAAACATCCTCCTTCTCGCTGTCTTTGACCAATAATCTCATTTCTCATGCATTAGGCATATGAATCCAATTAGCCTAAGTCAAAATGATTGTCCAAAAATGAAAAATAAAATGAAATCTGAATTGCATTAGATTTAGGTCATTTGAAGCATACCCTTACATGATCTAGTCTCTTTAGGGAATGAGTTTAAGGACTTAGTCTCTTTCTAAATAAATAATAGCCTAGCTATCTTGCATAAACATATGACTTGCCTACATAAATTTAAAATCATAGGAGGAGTTAGTTGCCAGCCACCCCCAGGCAGTTGTAAGTCCAAGCAGTCGGGTGGTTTGTCCTCTTTTGTGGAGGCAAACAAAATACCCATTTTCACCTTAGATTTAGGTTGTACTTTTGGCTCTCTAAAGCTCCCTAGAATTAAGTTCAGTTGCTTCTCCCTTTCATGGGCCATAAGCATAAATCCTCACCTCTTAAGTATTTCTTTAATCTTGTGTTATGGAATCATAAGTCCTAAATTTCTAATGAAAAATTCAACTCAAACAAATTAAATCAATTTCAAAATGTAAATCCCAACCATAGAATAGTTTGAGATGCTTTGGGTTTCCAAGCATATGGTATCTCTCTACTTATCTTTCTTTGGCTTTGATAATAACTCTCTCTCTCTCTCTCTCTCTCTCTCTCTCTCTCTCTCTCTCTCTCTCTCTCTCTCTCTCTCTTTGATCAATCTCATTTGATCTTCTAAAATAAACTAATCGATTGATAGTCCTACCTATTGAAATCTTTGGAGATAATGATCATTTACCTTAAACAAGAGTATTCATAAGGAATCTCATTTCTTAGGATGTAATTAACTATGGGGCTTGCCTGTAGAACTTAATGAACTCAATTAAAATAAACTTTACTTTACTTTTCTTTTAAAGTAGGGAAAAGAATCTTTTGTACATATGTGACCCATTGTCCTTAGGAGTCCTTGTTGAGGTGATTAGGTCCATTGTAGGGTGTGACTTCTATCTTCCAAGATATTACACCTCTCCTCAATGTCGTACCCGATCATCTTGATAAGAATATTTTTGGATCTACGTGGTGTCCCGACAAGGTGTATTTTTATATATTCCTATTTTCATTTATCCTCTTTTTTGAAAAGGAGGGGGGATGAAGGTAGAAATGTATAAAACAATATTTTCATTGAAATATGATATTAAATCCTAAGTATACCTACACATGCAATATATTTCCTTTAGCACACTTTAAATGAATAATTCATATGTGTATTTTGTAGAAAATGATATTTTCATTCATTAGCTACATGACATTCAAGTGTATAAAAGTTTTAAGCAAGTACTTCATCATTGTTAAACCAGGGGAGTGAGGTAAAGACCTTATTGGGCCTACTTAAAGCCTTGCATCCCTGGAATGTCCAGACTAGATATACCCACTATTCTTGAATACACATGAATGTACAAATGACTACAATAATGGAAAATCATGCAAAAGTTGTATTTCTTTCAATTGAATTATTTTTACATGTGAGCTAATCTTGAAAAGGAGATTTTCATTCATTAGCTAAATGCACATACAAGTGTATAAAAATTTTAAGCAAGTACTTCACCATTGTTAAAACCGGAGTGATGTAAAGACCTCCTTGGGGCTACTTAAAGCCTTGAGTCCCTAGAATGTCCAAACTAGATATCCACTATTCTTGAATACACATGAATGTACAAATGGCTACAATAATGTAAAATCATGCAAAAGTTGTATTTCTTTCAATTAAATTATTTATACATGTGAGCTAAAGTTGAAAAGGATATTTTCATTCATTAGCTAAATGCATATAAAGTGTATAAAAGTTTTAAGCAAGTACTTTGCCATTATTAACCAGGAGAGTGAGGTAAAGACCTCCTTGGACCTACTTAAAGCCTTGTGTCCCTAGAATGTCCAGACTAGATATACCCACTATTCTAGAATACACATGAACGTACAAGTGACTACAAGAATGGAAAATCATGCAAAAGTTATGTTTCTTTCAATTGAATTATTTATACATGTGAGCCAAAGTTATATCTAAATTCTAACATAGAAATACATAGGAATGAATTCAAAGAAATGTTGTGTTCTATTCAAATGGACTATACACTTGTTAACATTCAAACTTTATGTAAACCCATATAGACTAAAGAAAGAGAGCTCCTTATCACATGTTCTAAGCCATAGACACATGCAAACTTATAAAAATTTATAACTATTATCACTCCAAATATTAAAGTTGATTTATAAACTTTTGAAAATAACTTTGATTTAATAGTGAAAATAGTCATACATATTATAAATTTAATTCAATACGTGCAAACATAACATAAGGAGAATTCATTTAAATTTAAATATTTTGAGAAACATGAATGCATGAAATCACATGACACACATCATTTAATATGATTAGAAAGAAATAATATGACATAGAACACATGTTTCATTCAATAAAACTAATTCCTAAGGACAATCATTTCAAATAGAAGCATTTAAAGAAAACCAAGGCTTTTAAATCATCATCTTAAGTTTATATCTCAATTTGATTTAAAGAAATGAGGGAAAGTTTGATGATCTTAACCCATTCCCATGTTTGTAAATTAATTTTGGTTTAATGAAAAGTAATCAAGTTTATTTTATGGGTTAATTAAGTTATGATATGGATTAAATCAATTAATTAACCCTTATCTATGGCACCTTAAGATAATTAACCAAATAATTATGAGCCAACATGATATGCAAATACATTTAGAAATTAAATTAGCAATGCTCCTAAGAAATGAAAGGGGTCTAATGCAATTGGCTCACAATTAATAGTTAATTAAGCTTAAGTAAATACATTTATGATTTTCCTACACATGTGACCTAACCATAATTTTCTTATATCTTTAGAATCTTAAACACCTAAAGATCTACTCATTAAGCCATAGACACATGCAAGCTTATAAACATTTATAATTATTATCACTCCAAATATTATGGTTGACTTATAAACTTTTGGAAATAATTTAATAGTGATAATAGCCACACATATTATAAATTTAATTCAACACATGCAAACTTAATATAAGGAGAATTCATTTAAATTTAAATATTTTGAAAAACATGAATGCATAAAATCACATGACATGCATCATTTAATATGATTAGAAAGGAATAATAAGAACACATCTTTCATTCAATCAAACTAATTCTTAAGGATGATTATTTCAAATAGAAGTATTTAAAGAAAACCAAGGCTTTTTAATCATCATCTTAATTTTATATCTCAATTTGATTTTTAAAAAATGAGAGAAAGTTTGCTGATCTTAACTCATTCCCATGTTTGTAAATTAATTTGGTTTAATAAAAAGTAATCTAGTTGATTTTATGGGATAATTAATTTATGATATGGATTAAATCAATTAAATTAACTTATGGCAAGGTAATTAACCAAATAATTATGAGACAACATGATATGCAAATACATTTGAAAAGTAAATTAGTAATGCTCCTAAGAAATGAAAGGGGCCTAATGCACTTGGCTCACAATTAATAGTTAAGCAAACTTAAACTTAATTAAGTACATTCATGATTTTTCTCACACATGTGAGCTAATCATAATTTCCTTAAATGTCTTTAGGGATATTAAATTCCTAAAGATCTACCCATGAATTGATTAATTAGGTTTTGATGTGTTTAATATTTTTTTAATTAATGAAATCACTAATCACCTAATTAAATTTAAACTTAATTGCCATATGGGTTAACTATCCTCCAAATGAAGTGGACTTAAGGCAAAGATTAGGAAAGAGGCCCCATTTAATCCTTAAGTCTCTTTAGTGTTAAATAGTGATAAATGAGCCCAATTAATTAATTAATTTACTATTCATGTGATTAATTAACCCTTAATCAAGTAAGGAGAGTAATTAAGGAATAATTAGCTAACTCTCCTAATTAATTAACTAATAAATCTCAAGAAAATTAGGAGAGGTAGAGGTCATTCCCAAAAATAATCTCAAAAAATTTGGGGTTAATTAATAAATTAAGTAGGGAGTAATTAATATAATTAAGTTTTCAATTAAATCTTAATTAAGCTCGATTATTATTAAAATAAATTAAGGATATTTTAAAAGATTATCTCTAAAATATCATCAAAATGAGTATTTATTTGCATTTTTATGATTTTCTAAAGTTTCAGCTCATTTAAACAATTTTTCATAGATTTCAAAAAATCTATTAATTAATTTTTACTAAAGTAGACTATTTGAGCTTCAAAATGTAATATATCCCTATTCACAAATCTTTTTGACTTGAAATTTTTATGGTAGGTGTATTTTAACTTTAGTTGCAACCTTTAAAATTTTCAAATCAATCTCATGTGTATTTTTTGTTTAATCAATAAAGTTTTATTTTCACTAAAACTCAAATTAAGATTACAATATTTAGTTAACTTTAAATATTTTGGGTTAGTTAGATTTCTCACAGAAAGTTGAATCTAATGAGCTCTTATTTATAATTTTTAGTTAAGTATTTTATTTTTTGTGAATTATTGAAGTTCCAGGTACTTTTAATAATTTTTTAAAACAGAAAATGGCCAAATTTCTTACTTAACCCAATCAACACGTGTGTGCTATGTGGCAATGTAATGCCACGTGGTTCCATCGTGGCCATGTCTCGGACGTGTACAGCGGCACATTAGCCAATTACAGCGATTAGGCGGAAAAGGTGTGGACGCATGTAGATCATATCGGACCATCCGATCACAGATTGGATAGTCCAAATTGATCCACGCGATCCAATTGGGATAAAATGGGTGGATCTAGTGTGAAATCATAGTCGATCATTCTCTAGCCATGAGATCAAATGGTTGTTGCTTAGTGAAAAGCAATGGGGAATAGAAAATTGAGAGCTATTTTATGAAATTTTTCATGAAATCCAATGAAATTTTGTCCAAATAGGCTTGATTTTCCAGTAATCTTCACCGAAAAACACCCTAAAATGCATGGGGATCACATAAAATGAAGAATATAAGGAAAATCTATGGAAAAACCCTAAAATTGAGCACACATTGAATCAAACAAAAGCTCCTAAGGCTGGCTATGATTCTTGAAAATTACCTCAACGGGATGATTTTCTGTGGCAATGTTCAATTGAGCACGCTCCTAGATACAAGAAGAAGCTTTATGATGGACCTAAGCTCTTGCTTCTCTTTGGAATGATGTATCCACAAAGTGTCATTGCTTCCTCACCAGAATCCGCTTGATTTTTGGTGGCTTTAGCTGAAAGGAAGTAGGGGGATGAATGCTAGTTGATTAAGGAGCCCTTGGAGAGTGAAATGAGAGCAGAATAATAATTTTCCAACCTTTATTCCCTTGTGTTTGATTTTTGGCCGAAAATCAACTCTCATGGTGATTTATTTTTTGCTCCTAGTGGATGGCCTATGGCTTGGAGTGGTTGGGAATGGCAGGGATCATCCTAGGTGGCTTAGTTTGGTTGACCAAGAGGGATTAGTTGTGTCATAGCAAGAGAAGATAGAGGTCCTTGATGCCAAGTGTTCCAATGGGGGAGGTGAGGTGAATTCACCTCCCCATGAGTCATGGCTAACCCAACCACCTCTTAGGTCAGTTGTTCAATGTCCTTAGAGCCTAGGTGGACCAATGGATGAGTGCCAAGTGGCCAAGAAAGAGAAATGACCATTTACATTGGTGTTTTATCTTATGTGATACCCTTAGGCCAAGAGTAGAGTGGTCATTTGGCATTAGATTTAATTTGAAGATTTGAAATGAGTAAAAGTAAGTTGGACTAAATTTTAAGTCATTTGAAGTTCATTTGGTTAGGTTTGGCTCAATTTGACTCATTTGGGTCAAATTAGGTCAAAATGGGTTAGGTTGACCAAATGGTCAAATTATGTCAAACCAAGGGTTGGGTTAAGTTCATATGACCATTTAAAGAAGATTGCATGCTTTGGTTTGATTTAATTTAGATTTAATTTGTGTTTAGTCTAATTTTACCCTTTACATCAATTTGAGCTAAGTGGGTCAATTGGGTTCAATTGGCCAAATTAGATTCAATTGTGGCCTTGGTCAAGTTTAACAATCAATTTGGATTAAACTTGAGCCATTGGTTTTAATCAATTTAGATTGAATTTTGATTCGACCCATTTTGGCCATCTAGGTCAATTTGGGTCAACTTGGTCCAAGAGGGCCAATTGGGCTAGGTTTAGCTCAATTGAAGGTCAAGTCATGTTCAATTATTGATTTTAAATTTATTTGAATCATCCGTTTCAATGGATTTGGCTTAGGTTACAATTTGGATAGTTTGGGTTCATATGGCTTAAAGGGTTAACTTTATTAACGATCTAGGTTGACTTAGTTTGACCCAATTTATGCTAATTGATCAATATAGAATGATCAACAATCATGTCATGATGTTTGGATTGGCTTAATTCACTTTGATTTGGATTAAATTGGATTTTGGTTAATGTAGGTCAAATTGGCCACTTTAGGTCAAGTGAACCAATTAGATTTAGTTGGCTTGATTTTGGGTTGAGTTTGATTTAGTTGAGTTTATATATGGATTTGGGATTGATATATAAATCCGATTGCCATTAATTTGGGTTCAAATGAGTTTTAGTTCATTTGAATATTTCATGTCAAATGGGCTAAGTTGTGTTTGACTTTGGTTGACTTTGGTTTGACTTGATGATTGGAGATTTCATTTATATTTGGATAGGAAATTTAAGGAATGGTTGATTCAAAGAAAATCCATTAGATTTGGATGTCATTTGATTGAGTCCAAAGAATTAGCTCAGAAGGTTCAAATTTGTGTTTTGATGTGATTTGGATTTAATTTTTGCTATTGATTTGAAGTTGAGTTTGAGTTTGAATTTGATAATTGATTGAAGGGTTGAATTGATCTTTGAGAAAATCAATTGAATTTTGAATGATTTGGATATAGCTAAGGCTAAGTCCATAAGATAAATCATAGGACTTGGGAAGGATTTTAATGTCGAATTTGATCATGGGCTTCAATCATTTGATTTGGATTTGAATTTGGATTTGGATTTGGATTTGAAATTGAGTTTGATTGTAGGTTTGATAGGGTAAATCTAGATTGGATTTGGGTTTAGGCTACAAGGTAGGTGAATTTTCCCTAAGTGTTAAAGCACAGCCTAATCCTATGATTAACCCTTCTAAATCTCTATGCTTAGGTTAAGTGTTCACCTAATTACTAGAATTGTCTTATGGCTAAAGGAATCTTAGTGTCTAGAAGATTCCTAAGTCTAAGAAGATGAGGTTGAGGGCTCACTCTAAAAGTGAGGTCAAGACTAAGCTTTAAAGTGAGGTTGAATTTTATTTTAAAATTTAATTATGAGTTATTAATTGGGGTAGAAAAATTAATTTTATCCTAAAGAGCCTATTGCATCCATACACACATTCAAACATCAAACTTAAGAAACTATAAAGAAGATGCAATTTCTATTGCATAATCTAAACATAATAAGCAAACATAGATTAGTAAAGGAATAAAGGCCAATCAGGTGCACCCTAGGAAAAGAAAGTTTGGGTAGCTCTACCCTTATCCATAGATATTACAAAAGAATGATTACAATTACAATTAAAATTAGATGTTATTGGGGTCTTCATTCTTCATCTTCTTTCTTTATTCCTCTTCCTTTTCTTCATTCTTCTTTCTTTTCTTTTTATTTGATTATGATCCAAGGCTTCACAAAACCTCCCAAGACTATGCCTTCTAGCCACTAGTCATCCTAAACCTCATAGCACTAATCTTAATTTCTATTGTAAAATTGCATATTTATGAAAAAAGTAAAATCTAACTACACCTGCAAAACATATGTTAGCTAAACATACATACAAGCCAAGATATACTTCATAATTTGGACTTAGCACCCACGCATGGATAACCAAGCACACTATCAATCATTATGCTTAGCACGAAGCAACTGTAGAAGTGTTGACCTCACTTTTGGTGAGGATTCAATCTTCCCACCTTAGGTTTAGGGGTCTCTAGGCACTAAGACCTCCTTAGTCATAAGGCACTTCTAGCGACTAAGTGAGCACTTAACCCAAGCCTAAAGACTTTGGAGGATTAGCCATAGAGTTTAGATCATACCTTAGGGACTAGGATAACCCACCTATCTTATATCCTAAACCCAATTTATGCCTGCCCCCTTAGCCTAAACCAAACCTCAAATTCAATTCATCCAAACCCAATTAAATCAATAATCAAACCCAAACTTCAAAACTAATCAATCCAAATCAAATATATCATAAACCCTATGATTAAATCCTATGGACTTAGCCAAAATTCTTTTAAATCTAAACCAAACTTAATTGATTTTCTCATGAATCAATTCAATCAATTCGATCCTTCATTTCAAACCATATCCAAATCTATAATCAAAACAAAATAAAATAAATCAAACCAAATCAAATCTACCTACTGCATGATTTAATCATATGGAATTAGCCAAAATTCTTCAATTCAAACCAAGCTTAATTGATTTTCTCATAAATCAATTCAATACTTCATTCCAAACTAAATCAAATCTATAATTAAATCAAAGCCAAAATCAATCCAATCAAACCTAACTTAACCCATTTGATTTCAAATACTCAAATGAGCCAAAACCCAATTGAATCCAAATTAATTGTAACAAAAGCTATAGACCAATTCCAAATCAATGTTCAAACTCAACTAAACTCAATTCAACCTAAAATCTAACTCAATTAGCCCAATTGGTCCACTTGACCCAAAATGACCAATTTTATCAAATTAAACCAAACTCCAATCCAAATCAAATTGGGTTGAACCAATCCTTCAAATTTTCTCCAAGATGATTGTTGATCATCTTGGATGGAATAACAACAACCAATTCAACTCAATCAAGCCAATTGACCTATTTAGGCTCACTTGACCCAAAGTGACCTAAAGAACCCATTTGAGCCAACTTTCAATCCAACCTAAATTGGATTGAATCAAACCATCCAAAACCTCCTATGATGATTGTTGATCATCTTTGATTGATCAATTGCAATTAATTGGGCCTAACTAAGTCAACTTTGTCATTTGACCAAACCAACCCACTTAACCTACATGAGCTAAATTAGCCAAATTTCATCCTAAGCTAAATTAATTGAAACCATTGATCTATACCAACCTATAATCAATCATTGAACATGACTTGATCATCAATTGAGTCAAACCAAACCCAATTGGCCCTTTGACCCAAGTTGGCCCAATTTGACCTAAAAAATCAAATTGGGTCAAATCAAGATCCAACCCAAACTGATTGTAACCAATGGTGCAAGTTCATTCAAAATTGATCTTTGAACACGATCAAAGTCTTGATTGAACCCAATTGACCTATTTAGCCCAAATTGACCTGAAGGGTCAATTTCACTTAAATCAAAACCAAAATCAAATTAATTCAAACCAAAGCCTACAATCATCTTCATTTGACCATTTGAACATTGAACCAAGGCCTAGCCTAAGCCAATTTGGCCAATTTGGTCGAATTAGTCAACTTGACCTATTTGACCCAATTGAGCACAAATGGGTCAAATTCAAATCCAAGCCAAATTGAACCAAACTAATTACACCAAAATATACCAAATACTCATTTAAACTTGACCCAAGTCTTAGTTTATTCCAATTTTATCAATTGGTCAACAACCAAACCCAATTTGACTTATATGGTTTAAATTGAGCCAAACTCATAAGCCCAAACTCAATGAAATTTGGCATGACCCATCATTGGCTCACTTTGGGTCAGTCCAAATCAAACTTAATCCATTTTGGACCCAAATTGACCCATTATCCAATG